>VZTI01001471.1:551756-637136 GCA_013397865.1 Struthidea cinerea
GTTAGGGAAATAAATTAAAAAAAAAAAAAAAAAAAAGGCTTCTGGGTGCTAAGGGGATTCAAAGTCTGGGCAGATCAGCCCTCTCTGTTCCCAGTCCAGCTTGCTCCCTTTATATACTTTATTCTGGGTGGGTAGATGACTTTTTTACAGAGTAGTTGTTAAAAAGAGCTTCTCTAATACCTCAAATGCAGCGAGCTCTGTGTGCAGGCAGCATACACTGCCACTGAGATCTCTCTTCCTCCCACTGTTTTCCTAAGCCGGAAAGATTTCCTTGGCTACTTTGGTTTCGGAGTCCAAGTGCTGAAGCAAGCAGATGGCACAGGGCTACTTTTGCCTTTTGAAATGCAGCAGAAGAGTCTTGGGCCAGATCGACTATGTCGTTTTGGCACCTTGCCTCTGTTTCAATACCTGATAATTCTTGTAGGGATCAAGGTCCCCTAAACCAGCTTTGTGAGCCTGAATCTCTTTCTGCTGCTGTAGGAATCACACTGCAGAAAGCAGGGAGAGGCACCCATGTAACAACTGACTGCGTGTTTGCTTGTAGCCTTTTACAGACCCTTTTTCAGATTAGAGGGAGGCTGCTGAGTGAACAAGGATGTACTGTAGTTAAAGGCCAGTGTTTATTATTATCCTATTTAACATGGTAATTTAAGTCTACCCGAAAGCGAGCAGAGGAATCTGATAATGAGGCATTCATCTGCTGCATACAGGAGAGCGTGGGTGGGCAAGGAGGGATATAGGTATATCTAGTAATATGTATGTAGAGAGAGAGAGTGATATACATACAGGAGGCAGAAGTTACCTGGCTTGCTTGGGCACCATTTCAGCCTCGGTTCAGCCCTTCCAAAATAGTCTGGTGCAGGCAGTGAGGACGATTCCTCTCCTCCAGCAGGTCCCTCTCACAGTGCCCAGTACAGTAGGAGAAAAGGGAACTTGGGCAGCCCTGCACTGCAGCAGAGCTGTGGCACTCAGTTTGTCACACGGGCCCGTCCTGAGTGTCCTAACCTGCAGCAAAGACCTGCTGCTCCTTGTTCCTTGCCCGCCCCTGCGACAGCACCCGGCTGATTGCACCCTCCGCTCCTTCAGGCTATTTCAGTACTTTGTGTTTGGCAAAGCTGGTTTAGATGCTCTCTAAAAGCTCCCTTCAGCCAGCGCACCAGGGACCGGGGTTTCTTTACACATTGTATCTTATTCTGTGCTTTAAATGCTCTCACAGGCCCACATGAACACTGTTTAGCTTCTGAGATCAGATGAGTTGCACCATGAGCACATTTGCAGTTGAAATGGCACAACGTGCGACCACAGCCATTGCGCATGTGCGTGTTAGACTAAATTTCGGTAATGGTGGCTGACAGATATTTTGTTACTATGCAGACTTGAAATCTCTTCCTGCACTGTATTAAAAAGTGCCTGCCATGTTATTTTTTTAGCTGGTGCAGTGTGCACTATAAGAAGTTTCACACAAAAAAGACTGGCAGATGTTGTCATTAAATACAAGTACAATGGGAAAGAAGTGTGAATGATAAAGTTGAATTTTTAACTTAAAGTTTCATACTGTAGGGTGTTTAAATTTAAACCTTAAGGAATCTTAAATCTATAGTTTTAAATGGGTTGTAAATAGCATTATAGAATATATTCCAGATGTGAGCTAATTTTTAAAAAAGGTAATTCTTGCTCAACAAATCTGATGGAGTTTTTCAAGAAGTTTCTGTGAAAGTGGACAGGTGTGAAATCATCTGTATAATCAAGCTGGATTTCCCAGGAGCATTTCACACAGAGTCACACGGGAGACTAATCCATGCAGTTGCTGGTGAAGCAGAGAAGGGCCCATTTCGAAATGGAGAAAGGAGCTGGGTAGATGATCGAGGGCAGATTAGAATGGGGAAAGGTTGTGGGCCAGGGGAAGAGAGGGGATGATGATTGGAGAGCACCAGGGACTGTTATTGGAGATCAATACTTTTTCACTCTCTATGTAAATGGCTTTGACAGAATGAACCACCAACTTGTTATCCAACTTTTTGGATCATGCAGAAGGGACTAGATGGGGGAGAAGCCACCTGATAACCTGGAGAAAACAATCCAATACAAAGAGATTCTGCTGGGTAAAACGAACCGTGAGCAAGAAGAGTAAATTTTATTTTGAGTGAACACATGTGTTGGATGAGTGTGTTTTTCAAAGATTTAAGAGCAGGAGAGGATTCTAAGAGTGCACATTTCATAAAAGGACTGAGATGATATTTTGTATCTGTGTGGTCAAAAAGGCACAGAAAATGCGAAGCTGTTTGAATGGAAGCATTGAATAGAGCTTTCAAGGAAATACTGCGCCACTTAAAGAAGGGTGTTTTTAATCATGTTTAAACTGCAGTTACCAATATTTAGTACCATTCTATAGTAAAGGGCAGAGGTCTGGAGAAGAGCAGCATGATTTTGTATGAAGTCAGGAAGGGTTGAGCCATGGTGAGAGGTCTGAGAAGGTTAACTTGTAAAGGGCTTCAAACGTTGACTTACAAGAAAGCTAAAAGGGGAAAAGCTGAGGAAGAATACAGGATTGTACCTTGGTTTGGAAAGAAAAAGTTGTAAGGGGATACAATTGAAGTTTCTGCAGTATGTTGAAGTGCATACCAAAGGCAAGAATAGATAAGCTCTTTCAATTAATATTAAACCCAGGGACTGCACAGCATAGACTTAAGCAGCATGCCAACAGAAAAAAATTCAACTTCTCGAGTCAAACTTTCTTCCTCCACTTTCAGAGCAGAGAATGGCTTCCAGAAGAAGCAGTGAGAAGAGTTCCAAAAGAAACTTTTCTTTTGCTTGCTCCCATTTAGTGTTTTGAAATAATGCAACTGGAACAGGACATGACACGACTGCTCCCCGTGTCCAAGTGCAGTTTCACCCCATAAACAGGACGAGGTGCCAAGGCTGCAATGGACACAGCCGTCAGTGGCTTAGCTATGTCCAGCATGAAGAGAGGCTGGGATTGGTGTCCCCTGATATTTTTGCATTGCTTTGAAGAGAGGGAGCAGATGAGGATAACATCCCATTGCGTACTTGACTGCAAACCTGTTGCCCACATAAATCAGTCTCACTGTATACTCCCTTCATTGACAATGGCAAGAAGGTCAGCCCCTTTGATAGCAAAAATTATCACGGCAAACCGAACCCAGCCAGCCAGAGCAGAGGTAGTGGAAGATAATTTGTGAAGACACTGTAACAGAAGCAGGGGGCTGTGGTTGCAGATTGGAAAGGGTAGAGGGTGTTGGGGGGAGTTGGGTAGAGGATTTTTCAGCTGTAAATATAGAGGCAGCACACAAACCTTTCCTTAGCCTTGTTTCTGAAGTTCCTGTATACAGCACATGAATGACTGGAGCTGTAGCAGAATGAAGCTCTTTTTTTTTTTTAGGTATCTTTTCCATCCCTATTTTTATGGTATTTATCACAGTGGGAGCTTGGTCCAGGAATGAGGACTCTAGGTATTGCTGTAAGAAGTTAATAAAAACAACACATCTCAAAGGGATTAAAGTAGATCACTTTGGGGCTCATTGGCTGCAGTTTCATAGCAGCTTAACTATGATTTACAACTGCATATTAATTTTAAAAATTAAGCTAAGACTGTATAAGCACATTATTAATTACATCTATGCCGGGGAAAAAAGCATAAACTTTAACTATATGGAATTTTTTTTTAGTTAAATTGGTAGAAAACCCATGTGCAGACCAGCCATGAGAAGAGCAGGATTTCATATTCCAATTGTGGTTCTCTCTAATGTTCTTGTCTGATAAACACTTGGGGAAAACACAAGTTCAGTAAAGCGGTGTTTGAAAAGGACTTTTTGAACTTCAATTCGGGCATGCTATAATGTTGACAACTTCAGCACATCATCCAGCATTTACTTATAGAATATTTTATAACAACTTTAAAAAAGAGTCCCAAATGTTCTCAAAATATAAATGTGTAATCTGTTGTTTGTAATGACATCACTTCACTGGGAAAAAAAAACCACGTAGGCAGGCAGTTAAAACAGCCTGAACTTTCACCAAAATTGAAGAAAACCAACTAATCAAATTGCTTTGTTGAATGTGAATAATATGCCAAACCTCAGTTTCTCAAATATATAATCTCAAAGGCGAAAATTGTAATGCATGGAAAAATCTAAGTCAAGTCATGCACACACTTGCACGCAGGAATTAATCAATAGATATAATACTCAGACATAAAACACAGGCATGTTTAAGTATTTTCAAGATTGCTGCCTATATTTAAAATATATACATCTATAAAAGTGCCAGATACTGTCAGTTTGATATTTATGGTATCCAGTTTCTTTAGTTGCATATTAACGCTCACATCAATGAGATTCGACCATTTTATGACACTGTGGCACTGAAATTTTCCTTTTCCAATTTTCTATTACATGAATAAACATACAGTATTAATCTGCTCGTCACATAAAAAATTATGTGAGTTTTTGTTAAAGGACAATGGCTTCAAAACAAACCACACAACCCTTCTCTTGTTATGTAGTGTTCCTGATTTTATTCAGTTCTAATATCAAAATCATTTGCTCCTAACACAAGAGGAGATTTTGCAAAGGATTTGGGGACTGGTCTGAAATCTTCACGCACTTTGTCAAGGAGCTCAAAGGAAGAAAACATTTGACAACGGAGAAGTGTCAAAAATGAAGTGCAATTGGGGAGTAGCCTTATGAGCATGGATTTCAGCTGTACTGCAGCTTCCAAATCTCTCATTTCCACTGCAAAAACAGCATTTTATTTATTTTATCTTCTGCTCCTGTCACCCCACAAAAATCAGTCACAAGTGCCTGTGCACATATATTCACAAATAAATAATAGCCTAAAATTAAAACCACGATGCAGGAAGGTTTCCTCGTTAAAAGATAGAGGGAGAGACTCCAAAGCAGTAAGAATTTCTCTGTCACTGCTGAGATGATGTGAGAGACATAAATATTACAATGATGGGTCACAATAAAAAGCTAAAGACCACATAAAACATTTTAGCATAAATATGTCATCAATTTTCCTAGTTCTTAACATGAAATTTAAACCCCAGGAGGGCCTTGAAAGGATGTCTGCTATTCTTTATAATTTTGAAATACATTAAAAGCAGATATGTATAGCAGTGTAAATTAATTACTGTTTCATTACTTCCATCTTCCCTGCACCAGACCTTGTCACCCTGTATTTTTTTCGTGGGAGCAGAGTAGCAAGAGAGCAGATTTGCGCATCTTTTGGGTCTGGCAGGATCCACAACCTGCTCAGTGTCAGACTTCAGTGATACAAATGCTATAAAAGGATGTGCTGTGCCGGTTGTAGTATTACTTTTTTTTTTTAGACATCAATTTCATAGTGCACTGTAACCATCAGCATATTTCAAAAGAATAGCAAATAACTCCCCAAGGATAAAGTCTGGTAGTGGCTTCTAAGCCTGGTTTGAGCTTAACTCAAGCCAGTGAGCTGTGGGTGGAAGGCTGCGTATGCCATATAAATCTCCTGGTCCATCTGTCTTGGGAAAGAATGCATTTTCAGGAATCTGTGTCTTTCTAATTGCTTATAAAAACACTCTGAGACAAGCCAGTGAATAAATTAAATCTGAATGTTTCCAGTGGATCTTTTCAGTTTCTCACTGAACCTAATTACTGTCTAATCTATGCCCATGAGTATGCAGTTTTAAGTGGGACGTTAGACTTTCACTCTGCAGATTAAACTCTGTGGTGCATAAATTCATTATTATTTGTGGAAGAGAAAACTTCAGTGTCTACTACCTTGTGGTTTTAATTTAAAATAACTACTGCATCTGAGACAGGCATTCTTTTAGAGGACTAAGAAGAGCTGTAAAGAGGTGGAAGATGTTTTCCAATAAACTGTGTCTCTTTTTCACCCAAATGAATTGGGAAAATTTATGTTTCAAACAATAATTAAAATTTCCTCATAGCTCAAGATGTCATGCCTTCAACTGCAATTTTAGGGAGTTGTACCACAATAGGGAGTAGATTAATTTAATATACTGCATGAAACTTTTTGCTGCAAGGATGAGTGTGGCACCGTAAGGAGCAGCGCTGCTGCTTCAGCCAGACATCTCCAAGTGTTTTGCAAAGGGAGACAGATAGCATCACTCCATTTTTACCAGCTGGAAGAATTGAGATACAGAGGCCTGGAGGGACTTTTCCCAAAATTTTTGAGTCACTTTGAGCAGGCAGAGAATAATGTCCTGTCTGTGCTGGTGTCATTTTGCCTAAATCAAATCTGCTCCCTTTGTTTTCAGAGCGTGAATCTCTGAGCTGGTTGACACAAAAATTTTGTTATGTTAACACTGCCCAGGTGAGATCTGCATTAGTTTATTTACATATTAATCGGATCTGATGAGAACTGCAGTTAGAAAACATGTGTGGAGCAGACCCAAAGGCACCAGCTCTAACTCTTCCTGTGCTCCCCCTAATTAATACAATGAGTCTTAAACAACAATCTTCCTTTATTATTTGCAGATCATGGGATATAAAAATCATTGTAGATTTAAAATGGACTATATTAACCCAAGTAATTCCACCAGGACTTGAGTTTCTATAGTGAAAAGTGTTGTGTTGTCTCTGGCTCAATTAGATTTTTCTCAGTGTCAATTTTAATTCACTTCACCAGAGCGTGGGGGAACTCTCAGTGGAAGGGAAAATGTTGCTTCTGAATGAGAGCCTCCTGTAGCCCACATTTTATTTAAGAGTTTTAAAATGCTTTGCAGTCCCACATTCTCCCTTGAACGTCTGCTATTGTGTGCCATAAGAGCTGAACAAAATCATTTCATGTTTCTTAATGTGACAGGCATCTGAGTCTCAGCAGGAGGATGGAAATGGGGAAAGCAGCATCCTTGGTCCCTCTTTTTATTTAATACTAAAAAAAAATAAATAAAAAAAAAAAAAAAAAAAAAAGTCTTGGTGAGACTTGGCAGCCAAAAAAAATTATGTCAAATCTTTCCCACCCTTCCAAACACCTGCCCATGCATAAAGTGAAGTAAAAACTAGGCAGCAGGGTTTCCTTTTACAGTGCTGAGCTCAGGACAGAGGTTGAGTGGCCTCAGAAGTTGTTTTTTCCCCTTTAGATTTTGTATTTCCCACCTCTCATGGCTGTCAGCACTTTGGTGTGCATTGCTTGGTTATGCTCCGCTTGGTGCAGAGTAACCCAAAATTATTATTTCTTCTCTATTTCAAAGGGTAAAATCGAGTAGATCTCTAATTTGAGGATGCTTCTCATTGTGAGAAAGAGAAGACAAGAAAAAGAGCTGTCGGGGAAGGTTTACCCTGGACAAGGGCCTGAAATGTCCGCTGTGTATATGTAGGGCTTTTTGAAATGCTCTTTTCCATCATGTTCAGCAGTTTTCTCTTCCTGTCTATACACTTGTCCTTCCCATATTTCATTAAATTCTCAAGACTTTGGATTTGTGGGTGGTTGTGCACGCACACTGAAGTTTTACTTTGTGTTTGGGTGGGTTTTGGTTTGTGTGCTGGGGTTTTTTGGCTGATACCTCCCATCTTCCAGTTTTGCAAGTGTTTGAGACTGCTTTCCAGTTTATCACTGGGCTACCTATTGGAAAACAGCTGGGACTGTCACCAAAACCAGTCTATTGGGTCAATGGATGTGAACCTCTTTTCTGATTCAGACAGAAGATGATGCCACAGCGTGGTGCTCAAGTGGCCCATAGTTATTAATAATGCCAGCTTGTGTATGAAAGGTAAATATGAAATTGTCTCCATGGAGAAGGCCTTCATGTTTTTCAGAAGAACTGTGCAAAACACTCTATGAAAATTCGGGTTTCCAAATGTGTCATCTTCCAACCTTTTCACTTCCAACAGTTTTAGCTTTCCAGTTAGCATGTGATGTGTTACTTGCTAGTTCTCACTTGGGTATATATTGAGTTAAAAGGTGCTGTGTGGATGTAGGGAATCATTACTGTTAGTATTATTGTTATTATCATCATTTAGATGCTGCAGTTAAAGTAGTTCAAAAAAAATCTCAAAACTAAAGGTCAGTGTAGCTTGTAGGTTTACACATGCACAGTACAAGTAACCTTCAGAAATTTCCTCATGACAAGATAAGTGCAGCAATTATATTTAAATGAGTGCCAGAGAAAATTTCACTGTAAACTGCATTAGCTGGAGAGTGTGTGCTGTAAGAGGATTTAATTGAATTAATGCTACTTACTATCAAAAGCTCCATCTACTGTATTGCCAGGTCTCCTTATTACTAAGAATAATATTTGCCTCATAAAGACCCCTGCTCAACTAAGCACACAGTCCTGATGACTTCAGCAAGTGATTAAAATGAAAGCATTTCCTTTCCTGCTTTGCTGAACAGGAACAGGCTGGAAGCTGGGAACAGGCACTGGTGTGTGCACAGAGCATGGAATCACCAAGCCCTTTAACAAGGCTCTTTATGGAGATTACTCTCACCAGTGGTTTCCCAAGCGTCTCATGGAGGTGTGATTTTGGCATGAGTGTCCTTCCCAGCTTGAGTATAGCGGGTTTGGGTCATGGCTGCACCAGTGATGGAACCAAGCACTGTCTGGGTGTTCAAGAGAGACTAAGGGTGATCCACGCTGGGGCTTGGAAGCCCTCCACAAATAACAGCAGTGATGGCAGAGGGATTTAATTGAATAATCCTGGTGGTATTTTTAATGCTGTTATTAACGCAGGACTCTCACTCTTGCATTATACGGATGTGCCACAATGAGATTCAGAGAGGTATTTTGTGTGACTTCCTACATAAAAGCAGAAATGCAAATGAACTGCATTTACATATTCAGATGATATAAACAGAAAACTCAGACGCGTGGAAACGCAGGGACATAGCCAGAGACACGCTTCAAACCGGGGATAAAGATATCCATAGTTTTCCGACTCGTATGTTTTAACCATTAAGGAGAAAATGTGATATTTTGGATGTTTTTGCAGAATATTTTTGAATGTCAAAAATCCCATTGAAGCCTGCATCTCCTTTATGTTTGATATTATTTTATTTTCCTTTCACGTGCATTTTCTAAAAAGCAAATACATGAAATCTAGCAAAAAAAAAACCTTTTATTCTCCATTCGTTCAGCAACAAAAGCAACAAAGAAAGAGGGTTTGAACCAAGTTTTTATGAAAATTGGGAAACAGTAGAATAGTTTCTATAACAACTTTCTTTATTGTTGGCTGAATCAAATGGCAAAAGTTTTTGTTCACCTACGCATCTTATATTTTAGCAAGCCACATGTCACTCCTGAGCTTCACCCACCCATATTTCTGCGTGCGGGTGGCATTCTGGTACAGTCAGTGAGGCCATTCAAAGGAGTTACAATCTCCTCTTTGTTTTTGTGGTGTTGTTTTGGGGGAGAAAAAGAAAGAGTAATTGCCCGTGTTAACTGATGTTCATTACACGGAATTGTTTAGCTCTTTTAAAAAATCATTGATCTGTTTTTCCCCCGTGAAAGTACTCAAGGTCTCAGTTCACAAAAGAGAAATCAGCATGTAAAGCAGCTGCAGCCTGGCAATCTGTGCTGCAAGGAGCAGAGTGCCACGTTCTGCACAGAAATGTCAGCAGAGTTTGCTGTCTTCCAAAAAAAAGACAAATATTTAGTAAGGATGAGAAACATTATTACTGTTGCAGTCAGATGTGATTTCGGGGAACAATCTGTTTAAGAGTAGGCATTTTTTTCTCATACATTTGTATGGAGTGTTCATGATTGAATATTCGTTAGGTAACATCTGGCACGAGCTGTTCCTCTTTCTCCCTAAGTTTCATGGCTTTGTTTTGTATTTGAGAAGGATATTACAAAAGGTAATTTGGTGTCTCATTCCCATTGGTATGGTTTTAACTTTTGAATTACTCCCTTGAAATAGGAGGAAGGGGGAAAAAACACCATTTGGGTATTCCTAATACGGAATAGGCGACTGCCCGTGGTACATTGTGTGCATGCAGCAAGTCAAAAGTGCAGCTGCAGACCAGGGTCCATGAGCCACAGATAACAAAGGGACCCAAAATCTGGGGCTCCAGCCTTGTCCACATGCTCTTATTATCATTTGCTCTTTATATTGCAGATGCACATAACAGATTGTACAATATGCTGTACAAACAGATTGGTAGAATGATCTTTGTCCTGAAACACTGACGGCAGAGCTGAACAAGAAGGATTGACAGTGTGCCTGCACTGAGAGCTGCACAGCCCAGACGCCACAGTTTTGGACCCATGTCCTCAACAAAAGGGCTTTGTGCATCTTTGGTGAAGCAAAGGTCTGTTCTTGCTGATCTTACTGTAAAGGGCTGAAATTTTAAATAAGAATTAAAAGAAAATAGCACAAAGATCATTAGAGAGCGAGTAGGAGAAGGGAATGTGCCTACTTCTCGCTTCTTTTTCCTTTCTTCTCATTTAACAGCATTTCTTCTACACTTGCCAAATCGAGTGTGTCAAAGGAGCAGACTTTCAAAATTTGGATAGTTGCTCCCAGTATTGGAACAAAGCCCTGCAAAAAAAAAGGCTGGGGCATGCAGGGCTGAGGCTTTGGTGACCTGACTGGGAGAGGCACTGCTCATGGAAACTCTGATGCTTTGGAAATGATAGGGAGAGCAAACTTGCAAAGTTGGCTTGCTCTCACAGGGCTACCCAAACAGGAAAAATCCTAATACTTAATGTCTTTTTCATCATCCACAGCATGCAAAGAAATCATCCACTTATGCCCTGTGTGGTTAAGAAAACCAAGAATTGCTCACTTATTTATTGAAGTAGCTAATGTGCATTTCAAAGTGCCTCAATGTTGGCTTGTGGGGGAAGGAGGAGTGAACATTAAGATTAATTTCAATGAAAATATTTTTGTGGGAATAGTTTGTTCAGTGAATCTAGATCATCTGCAGCTGGTAGAATAATGATATAAGCCTGTTTATATGTTTTATTAAATCAGTAAACCACATGAAAATGGAGTTGTTTTGGGTTGTGCACACAGCTTTCAGAGGATCTTTGCTTAGGGACGAGAAATGATTTTGCCATTTAGAAACACTTTTGTTTCTCTTTCATGTGAAAGTCCTCTCTCACTAAAATTGTTAAAGAAAACATTTTTCAACTCCAAAGTATTGCTGATATTTTGGCAGTGGCTGTGGCCAGTAGTCCAAGGGATGGGAACTGCTGAGCACTTGATATTTAACATCTCGTGTTGACTGTGCGGTTAAAGAAGCTTTATGGCTGGATCAGACGTAACACTTAACCCACATGGTTTTTGGTTTGAGGTAAGACTGTACAGGAACATGCCCGGATCCAGGGCTCAGCATCCCTGGCTGCTCATGGTAGAGGCACTGTGGCCTTTGTCAAGAGGGGTGGGTCTTTAGATCAGGCGAGAGATTTTGAGTTCCAGGATGCAAAGGTCTCAGTTTGGAAACCTAACTTGAATGAAAAAAACCCTGCTGGTTCATCCAGCCTGTTGTCTGCCAAATTTATACTTGTTCTGTTTAGTGCATTCCTAAATGTTTTGTCTAATTTTATTTGGAAGTGGATTGTGGGATGCTCTTTCCAACTCCCCCCTGAACCCCCAAGATTAAATGTTTTATTATTGTACTGTAAACACACACAGTCGTAACATTTTTTTGGTGTTTCAGTCCCCCCATTTTATTTATTTTCTGTTGTATAATCTCTCTTCTGTGCTAATATTGATGAATTGGAGGGATGCATTTTCTGTCATGTAAAATAGTACTGGGGATAAACTCTGCCTAGGATTTTGGCTGACCCCTTCATCAGGCTTAGCTCAAAAATTAATTTGTCATTACCCAGGTGCTATGCACTAAGCTTTATTGGCATAGAGGAGCGCCGCATCCTGTATGTTCTTTGGAAGGAAAAAAAGTGATCATATAATCACTGAGACAGTAAACAGTCATTTCCAATCTAGTAATATTTTATATGAACTGGCACTGTATGTTGTATATCATCCATCTTGCTAATCCTTGTTCCACATTGCCTCCCACTTGAGGCCAAGAACATTACAGCTGTGCCAGAGAGTGGGTGGAAAAATAGCCTTATTATTAACCTAAGTTGAAAATATAACGGCTTTTTGAATGTCTTCATTCACAGATGCAGTCATACTAAAATATTAATACCCTTAAGTGTAGAGAAACAGAACTTTCATTTAAAATCCATTGTCCATGTGTGTTGCAAAAGGGAAAGCCTTGAAAGTGTTGTGAATGCCCTGTATCTTTTGTTTTATGTTTTATCCTTTAAATGTCAGTATTCTGTAATAAAGGAGCCAAAATATTCTTCAGAGTAGGTTTTGAGCAGTGTTGCTGCCATCACTAACATTGCCTTGTGGTAAAGAAAAATAGAGTTTCTCCAGTTTTCTCTTTGTCTTAAAAAACTGGTAATTGAGTGGATATTGAAACACACATAATGACTTTTTAGTACCACGATCAAGCAGGGCTGCATTGCCAATGTCAGTGCTTGTTTAAATCTCATCCCCAGAGGGATCAGAAATATTTAAGATGCATGTATTTTCTGGGAGGAACCATCACAAAGAGTAAAGGAGAAAACTGCAACCCTCATCTGATTAATCTTCAGAGCACCCCAGGATCCCTGATTTACAAGCAGAAATGAGGGACCTAGCAATGAAAACTGAGTAAATTTGCAGCACAGCATCACTGAAAAGGCACAGAAAAAGGAGGTGGTGCTCTTCTTTACTTAGAGTCATGGTTTACCTTTCCTAACCCTGTCATTTACTTCTGTGTATATCTTCCCAGGTAAAATATGAATCTTCCACCAACCTCTTTAGGGGGTGTAAGAATTGCTCTTGAAGAGTATTCAGAGAAAAAAATAAATAAGTCTTGATTGTGCTAATTTATGACTAGCATGGAAAAATGTCCCCTCTTTTGAAAAGGAAAATAAAAGGATTAAAACTTCCAGTGTATCAGGCCATGTGTTGTAAATTAGCCTAATTGTTTTAGAATTCAGAAGTGTTTCATCATTTTAAATTGGGCTTGTCTGATATTTAGTTCCACATTTTTTATAATTCTGCAGGACTAATATGTAGCCTGTTGTTGCACATGAAAAGCTTTTTTTATCCTAATTTTTAAGACTGATGGAATGAGAGGAGGTTGACAAGTAATCGCTTAGTTATCTCTGTGTCAAAGCTTATGATATGCTTTATAGTGAAAATGTGCAATATACAGTTCCAGAAATAATTTTGCTCTACATTATGGTTTATCTTTCTGGCATACAAAATGCAAGAGTGAGTAATGCTGAAGTCTGATAGAGGATTTCAAATTGCTTGGAATTATCTTTTAAGTTTTGCCTAATAAGTCTTAGCAGGAGCCAAAACATTGTACAAGGTAGGGGCCCCAGTGTTAATAGGACTGCCCTCCAAGCACATCCTTATTTCCCCATATCCCATTTCATGTGGGAAAAGAAACTTCACATTTTTAGGGCATTATTTTGCAGTTTCTCTGTTGATCCACTGTACTCTGTGGTGAAAAGACCAAACGATGCTTGTTCCCAGTAAGAGCTGGAGGTTGCAAGGCTTGTTTGACAATCTAACCTGTAACCCACCATTTCTCAGCTCCCATCCAGGAAAACTTTGCATTGTTTATGCTCAGCAGAGATGTTTTACACGCTTAACAACATGTTGAATAAACGATGAGGTCACACTGTCAAGTTAACTAAACGACCTCTGGTACCAAATATGATCGCTCAGAGATTTTGTTTTGTATTTTTTTTAGCTTGCAGTTAAGACTGGGGACTTTGTTCTAAAGCTCTCTGAGTTTTTTGGTAGCGAAACTGCGCATCCGTGATATTTTGTTGGACGTGTTCCTGTGGCTGCCATGGTGACCTGCAGAGAACACCGTGCAGAATCCTGCTTCTCCAAATGTGATTAGATACATTCGGGAGCCGCGTGCTATTGATGCCAAGGAACACTGAATAGTTTCATCTACTTTGCAGACAAGCTTCAGTGTAAGCCCTCCTGCCACTGCCTGCTCAAGGCCACCTTTGACAGCCGCAGGAGCCAACACATCACTGTTTAGGCACTCGTTTTGTTCCTTTTCTCTCTTTTTCTTTTGCCGTCTGATTAAGTTGCCAATCATCCAGCTTCTTTCTCTTCTTGTCCTGATAAGTTGCCAATCATGTCATACAGCCTATACCTCCAGAGCCAAGTATTTCTCTTGTCGTAACTTGGAAACAGGCTGCTGGAGATTTATTTTAAATCTTGGTCTGATTAAATGCCACATCTTGGTCTTTGGAGAGCCATAGGACCTATAGATCATGGTACTCTTGTTTGGACTTCTCTGTACTAGCATTAACTAGCAGGCTTACAAACATGTCCCATGCATCGTCCAACACAGTCTCAATAGTCCCTTCCCTTAATAGATGTTAAATATTCGTGAATAGATTTTTTTTCATCAGTTTTCTGGGACATACATGGTGATAGTTGCAAGAAATAAATAGTCAGTTGTATGAAGGCTTCTGAGGAGAATAACATATTTACTTGTATGACATGTGGGGTTTTATGTTTTCGTCTGCTTGTCAAATCATTTATACAAAGATAAGTAGTAGCACTATTTCATAATGACTTCAAGCCATAAATAGCAATGGGAAATTAAGCAAAACTGAAAGTGTTTACCGTGAAAAGCATATTTAAAATACTTTTTGTGAGATTTCAAAACAGGTTTTTTTTGGAAATTATGGGAAATCTGATTCTGGGAAATTTACAGATAGAACAAGATAAAACTTTGGAAGAATTATGTGTGGAAGCTTAATGCTGTCCTCTCTGGGAGAGTAGCTTAGCTGAATCTTCCTGCCTCTAACAGTTTTCTAGTTCTATTAAAACTGCTTTCCTAGATATACAAGATAACACTTTCCCCCAGTATTTATGCTTTGCTAGCTCATTTTCCAGTCAGAAAGAAAAGACTGTATGAATCATCTTAGCTTTTCTCTCTCATTTTGGAAGTACATGTGTTACACGTCTATTCCATATTGCCCTTCATTGATTTTACATTAGTTAAGCATCAGACAAAAATAAAGAGGAGTAATAATCAACTAGGATAGCAGTCCCTCCCCAGAAGTGTTTTCCTTGCCCCGGTGAGGCTGCCCAGGCAAGGTGAAACGTGACCTATAATTCTTCATCAGGACACTTTGCATGTTTACACTGTTGGTCTGTGCAAAACAAGATTCTGTGCAAGAGGCAAACAAGAGGCAGGTTGGGAAGTGGTTGTGAGATACCTCTCAAATACCTTTGAGCTTGAGCTTTCTGAGCATAGATCCCCCACATGAAGTGTGTTCTTCGTTCTCCTTGCTTGTGCTCATTAAGTACTGCCATTTATTTTTGTGTGCCTGCACAAATATATGGCTTTATTACTAAAGTGGTTTGTTTATCTTTGCTGCTGATGCATTTATTTTAGCACTCATCTAAACAATTAATTAGGGAAACACTTGAGTGCTGAATACACTTCTTCAGATACCACTCAGTTGGGTTTTTCATTTATTTCCAGGAGCATCAAGCATTAAAAAAAACCTATCTTTTGCATTTTTTTTTCTAACCATGCCTTTTTCCCTCTTTTTTGAAGTTTCCACAGCAGAGTACATTGCTTTGAAAGATCATGGGCCCTGTTGAGAGTTCAAAGCCAAGTAAAGATGATGCTTAAAGTTCAAAGGCTCGGTGGAGCTGCATCTTCATCTGCATAAAATTGTTTCAACTGACTAGAAAGATAGAAAAGTTGCCAGGAATTGCTTCTATTTCTTTTTTATTATTATTATAAAGAAAGCTTAATTGGGGAACAAATGTGTCACTGCTAACAAGTTCAGGCAAAGCGAAGCTCCTTAGATGAAACACTGCTTGAAGGTGCAATGCAGGAAAGATTTGACATGTACTGTGACCCTGTGAGAGTGAAGCTGTGAATGCCTAGAAATCAATATGAGATGTGCAAGGGTTCATGATGTTGAAGTCGAGAAGGAGTTCAAAGTGTTTGACTGCATCTTGGGCAAAGGGAGCAGGGAGTGTGACGGATTCAGACAATGGTATTAGACCCAAGTTTTAAGGATGGGGAAACGTATTTATCAGGGGGAAAAAAAATGTAAATAGTTGAAAACTATCTCCATTAAAATAGTGTGTATATTGAAGCAAATCATGACTCAGAGTGAAGGCTTTGCCAGTTCTTCCACCAGCAGAGAATGGAGGCCCCAATTCCTTGGCTTGGTCAAAAGCAGAAAAATTGGAGCAGGGGGCATGTTGGAGGAAACAGTTATTTGTTGATTCAAGTTCAGGGGACTTAGAGGCAATATTTATCCTAGAATTTCTTCCCATGCTACTCAAGCATCCCTTAAGCCATCTCAAATGTCTTGTATTGATTTCTTCCATTTCCTATAAGGTACCTTTTGGAGGAAGGGGGACAGACTGCAGTGAGTCAGATGGAAGCAGCACTGGCACGTACTGCTCTGCTGTTACTCATTGTCACTATGATGGCTGTGTCTTTTTACCTCAATTTTTATTTTTTCATGGTTTCTTCAGAGTAGTCCTTTGAGCTCAGAACATTTTATTCTTTCTATTTTACAAGGAAAAGCTAGAGCATAGGGAGATGAAAGGCCAAATTGTTCAAAAGCATTTAGGCATCCAAAGATTCAGATGGGCATTGAACATTTTTTTCAGAAGAACTTCAACACCCTATTCCAAGAAATGAGTTATTCAAGGTCAGATTTTAGATTCTCTTGTAGAAATGGTATCCAACTCTTCCAAATCCAGTTAAATGTTGAAAACACCCCATGCACGATATTCTTGCCAAGTTTCTGGGTTGGGTTGAGGTTTTGTTGTTTTGTAAATGGGTGAAGTGTCAGCAATAGCAAACTTTCCTCTGTGTACCTTCTTTTATAACTCCTTCTCCCTGGACCTCTTCCCCTTTTTTCTCTTAGTACTGATAGTTCTGGCTTTTCCTATGCTGTCCTTAGAAGATACAAGCTCAGAGGTTTAGAGCTGTCAGTGAGGTTTAAACAAAACTTCATGTCAGATACAACAGGACTGGATAAACTGCAACTTAAAAAAATGCATTGTGTTATCATGAATTCATTAATGTATTGATATATTTCTATAAACAAGGTATGACACAAGACATTTTATTGTCTTGTGTGTCTACAGCAGTATCTGCCATGCTGGGATGTTCACAGAATCATCATAGAATCATAGATTGGTTTGCGTTGAAAGGGGCCTTGAAGATCGCCTGGTTCCAACCACCCTGCCCTGGGCAGGAACACCTTCCACTAAACCGGGTTGCTCAAAATTCCATCCAGCCTGGCCTTGAACGCTTCCAGGGATCCACAGCTTCTCCAAGCAACCTGTTCCTCTGTTTCACTGCTCTCACAGTAAAGAATTTCTTCCTAATACCCAACTGAAACCTGCCCTCTTTCAGTTTGAAACCATTCTCCCTTGTCCTGTCACTACATGCCCTTGTCAAAGTTCCTCTCCAAGCCATATCCCGGTCCCCTTTAGGTACTCGAAGGTGCTAAAAGGTCTCTGATTCTGTTTCTTTAAAAAAAGAAAAAGAGATTAATTCCCATATTCTTGCTATGAAAAACTCATCTTGTGTGTGAAATTTGCTGGTGAATGAGAGCTGGTTCCCAACTGATGGGTGCAGCAATAAACCAGTAATTTAACTGATGTTGTCTGCTAGAGTTAAATAAGCTTGCAATATATTTCTGGGGAAGTTAAGCTGTGTTAGGAAGGACGTTGTCAGAAGCCAGTTAAATTCCTTTGTTGCCATTTCACAGAATCACAAGCTGGCTGAGGTCAGAAAGAACCTCTGGGATTCATCTTGTCCAATCCCAGCTAAAGCAGGGTCATCTACAGGAGGTTTGTCAGAGCTGTGTCCAGGCAGGATTTTAGTATCTCCAGGGAAGGAGAGTCCACAACCTGTTTGGGCAAATTATGCCAGTGTTTGATGACCTGTAATATAAAAAAGTCTTTCCTTATTTTTAAATGGAATTTCCTGTATTTTAATTTGTGGCCATGGCCTCTTGCCCTGTCATTGGACCACTGAGAAGGCTCTACCTTCTTTACTTCCTCCAATGTTTTTTTCTCCAGGCTGAACAGTCCCAGCTCTCTCAGTTGCTTTTCGTATGAGAGATGCTCCAGACCCTTCCTCATCTTCATGGTCCTTCACTGGACAGGCTCCAGTATGTCCACATCTTTTACTGGGGAAAAAGCAGGAGATCCAGAACCCCATATATGTCTCAGCAGGGCTGAGCAGTGGGCAAGGATCCCCTCCACTGACCTGCTCTGCCTGATGCAGCCCAGGATGCCTTTGGCATTTAACCAGTGAAGACAACTTCCAGTACAAAACATAGGTTTCTCATAGTGACAGGGAAAGTTTATAAATTGCAAATAACTCTCAAAGATTTGTTTATTTTGGAGGGATAATTTTATGGTAAAGCTCTTCTATTCCAAGTATTTTTCACTGCAGGGTTGCCTCCTAGTTGAACTAGGACTTGAATGGCTTCTCAGGAATCACAGTGCAATTAGAGGTTTCATCAGAGCAGTGATCTGGAAGTCTTATCAGGAAAAGCTGGTCTTCAGTGATCTTTCTCAAGCAATCAAGTGAAAGAAAAAACAAAAGGAAATCCAGGACTAAAAGATGTATGTACTGGGAAGTTTGACTTGCTGCTAGTGAGTGCCAGAGTTGGAGAAAACAGAGCTTTTGAAATGACATCAGGGAAAGATGTGTCCCTGCCTATGTTAATTTATGTAAACATGATCTTTGTAGAGTCTTTTTGAACTGAAATACAGTGTTACAGCAGTTTTCTGCTGCAAGAATGGATTAATAAGGGAGGACACCTTAATTTTGTATTTCCATTTTTTTTAGCATCTGTTCTCTGAACCCTCTTTCTCTACTGCATCCAAAGATGTATTTAGCAGATGGTCATACTTAGGGGTTAACTTGCACAGAGGACATGTTAATTCATTTTAAAGCCAGTAAATTCAAGCCAGTAAACTCCAGTCAATTGTTACCTGGCCAAAGAAAAGGGAAACAATAACCATCAGCTAGGAAGAAAAGAAAAATAATTTATTTGAGAGAAGAAGAAAGGGAATTAAAGATTAAGGAGCATTAGTGCAAGAATAAGAAGGAAAAGAAGGAAGAAAAGGTAAAGGGGAAATGACAAGAAGGCAGCCTAAGAAATAAATAATTATTTGTACTTTCAGTTTTTGTAGTTTCATTTTGATGTCCCCCCAATTTCAAGATTTCTTTCTTGATACAATATATATACATAGTGACAGGACTTGTGTAAAACTATTTCCAGTTTAAAAAAAATTCTCGTATTTTGTGTAAATTCTTTTCTATATTTTACAAGTGGGAAGTGCAGTGACTTCCCATGGGACACCACTCACAGACCTAGAGGCTGGAATGCCATTTTCCCACCCTCTCCCCCTGCTGTCCTATTTATTTGAGAATTTCTTGTCCAAAAGCTCTGACAAGTAGTCTTTTTTGTAACCCACATGGACTGATATATAAGATCCCAATTATTCTCCAGCCCTGAGATCTAGAAATGTGAACAGACGAAACATGAACTCGACAGGAGGCACTGAGCTGCTGCTTTGATTTTCCCACTGATGTTGGTTGAGTGACAGCTGTCCATCTCAATGGCTCTCCCTAGGGATTTGCACTGGGTGTGTGCTTGGACGGGCTGGCAAAGGAGGAACATTCCAGGCCAGGCCACCTGCAGATCAGGGTGTTGGTGCAGCGCTGATGTGCAGGCTCAGTGCCCCTGACTGCTCAGCTCTGTCTTCACAGCGCTTCCTGAGTTTATGTGGCAATGTCTCTCATCCACTACTCTGCCCAGACCAATAAAGCTCAGCTTCCATCCCAGCACACAGGGATGGTTTCTTTAGGGACAGATTAGTTTGTAATGACATAAAATTGCCTTGATGCTGTAAACCTGATTTGTGCGTATTTATTTACCCTGCCACCATATATAGAATCTAATTCTGCATCTGCTTTTTTTTACTCCTTTATCACCATCTAGTGCAGATATCATATGAGTGTTGCCAAGATGCAGGTGTGGAAGTTGGCCCCATCCTTCAGAAGTAAAACAGAGAGTTCCGGGATGCTGGCCATTCACTTCTCAGTCATTACACAGGCAGCAGGAGAGTTCAGGAATTTGCAAAACCTGTCATTGTCCTATATGAAAAATTGTACATTGAAATTCTTTAGATACTTGTACAGCTATTAGCCATTTAAAGCTGTTTAATATAAGTGGCTTATTTCAGAGAGCAAGAAAAGTAGATTCTGGCAATTTTGCCCTTGATATCTTTTCTATCTGTGTTGCACTTTAGTCAAAATTTACATAATAATGGGTAGGAAAGTGTGGCACATGAACTGGTGCATATTAGTTCTTAGTTGCTTTCCTAAAAGGCTTGAAAATGCAGCAAATTTAATCTAGGTCAAAAAAAGAAAAAAAAAAAAAAAAAAAAAAAAAAAAAAAAAAAGAAAAAAGAAGAAGAAGAAGAAAAAAAAACACTTCCATTTTGTAGGCAGAGGACATTTATAGAGAGCATTTGTATTCACAAGGGTATGGGAATGACAGAGTGCGACTCCTCCAAAAGAGCTCCCCGGTGCAGCTGAAGGCTGACAGCAAACTAGGACTTGTGGCCAATTAACAGAAAGGCCGTCATAACTTGCAAGGCATGGAGAGAAAAAATTGAGCTCCATGGGATCGTTTTTCACTGGCCATTTACGGGGCTGTTACTGGCCTGGAGCATTTGTGCTTTAATGCGAGCGATGCAATGCGGGGCACTCTGGGGCTGGGGCACTGCCACCCCAAATGCTATAACCAGGAGGAAAAATAGGGCACAGAGTGGAATTTGGCACATCCCAGTTGTGAATCCTTCTCACATGTGAGCCCTTTCCTACATTCAGCTAATGTATTAATATTAGAAGTGGCACCGCTGTAATATGTGCTGTCATTAGAGTGGCAATGCGGTTTCCTGGCTGGTGACAGGACTGGTAATACGGTTTCCATCAGGGTGCCAATTATATCAAACTATTAGCAAACCTGAGCTAATTGGGAGGCGGTGTCATTAAAAGTTGATTTCTGCTGTATTCAGCAATTCTATCAGGGATTGCTTTGGGAGTGAATCCTTTCCATCTTACTCTCCCATGACTCCATGGACAATAGAGCATAAGGATGGTGCAGGTAGGAATCAAAACACATCCCTGCCTTAGCCACCTTCTTCTGATAAGCAGAGTTTCAAAAACAGTTGGATTTTTATTTCTGGGTTCCTTTGTCAGGAATGGCTGTATTTGCTATTCAGACAGTTCATGGTTTTCTCTGGTTTTGTATGCAACGACCCAATCAAAATCTCTTAAGACTTGAGACACCTTTACTAATACTAGACCAGCATCTCCACTGCGGGTTAGTTAATTGCACTAACATCTGTAGCAGAGAAGAAATGCCAGGCAAGGCTCCCATTGCACTGCACCAAATGTAACAAAAGTGAAAATTCTCATTGCCCAACCACACACATGGAACTCCTTGTAGCAATAGGTCTTCTCAGTGGCTTTAGTGAAGAAGAGCTTTTAATGTCTTCATTGGCTTTTGGAAAATGACATTATAGGTCATGGTGTGTTTGGTTGCAAATCACACTGTTCAGGCAGCAGTTTGTGATTCACAAAGCACGTATTCCAGAGTTTGGGTGGATGGCTGGAATGCAAGAGACCTTGTTAAAGCCTGCCCTGTATTAGTGTAGTGTTTAAATTTTGGTAGTGGATGAGCGAATGTGGAAATCAGGAGAGAAACATTTGGAATGGGGGAAAAAAAACAGGAAAAAGAAATCCTCCTTAACTTAAACTAGCTTGAACTGTGCTGGATTGACAAGAAGCTACTGTCCCCATTGAGATTCCAGGCTTGTATGAAGCCAGCACATGTTCTGCTTGCAAATGCATACACAAAAGTGAGCTTCATTCACAGAAAGAAAGAAACATAGCAGGACTTCACTCATTTAGCCTTCCAGGGCCTTCAGTCCCTTGATCTGTCAGCCCCTTAGAATTCAAACGCGGCCTTTAAAGGAATTTTCAATTCACAACATGATGACTTTGTTGATGTCCTGAATGTGAATGTGTTTTGAATTGAATTTGTCTGCCAGGATTCCATTACTTGCTAAAAGAATACAGAGTTCAATCATCAGATAATCATATAGCTGTTTTGAAGTGTTTATTTTATTAGTCTAGAAGGTAAAGCAAATTTCATACTTTTAAGTTGTTGCAGGCTTTGCAGGCACCCTGATAAGCTCTTGTATTTCTATACCCCATGGTTAGGGTTCAGATACTGGCAGCAGGTGATAATATGCACAACACAGGAGAGATCCAAAATGACAAATTTTGACAGTTGAAAACTAAAGAAACTAATAAATCGCACCAACAAATACGGGTTGGGGGGTTTTCCTCCTGTATCTTTTCTCTTTTAATTCCCAAAAGTTAAATTTTCAGGCCTGGGAGATTGCAGAATGTTTTTCTTAAAGCAAATCAAAACCTCAGAGCATCTTGTGGAGCGTGTTTTAATTCCTGTCCACATCCAAGGGTTATTTTCTCATATTGATGCGCATGTGTAATTCTTGGTAACTTTAACACAGGAATTGTCTATTCAGTTTAGGGAGCTGTAAAAGACTTTTTCTCACCCGAAGCAAGATGGAGGTTGCCGTATTCATTCAGGCATGAAATCCTGGCTGAGAGATTAAGCCTCTTACACAGATCCCAGTGCCGTTAAATGCCAACGAGGACTGTGTAAGCCACATCTTCAAGTGGAGGAGAGCTTCCCTTTGTTAGTTGTTCAAAATTAGGAATGTAAACAGCTCTTACGGCGTAATTAGTCTGTGTTTGAATTGGGAGAAAGTGAAGAAAATAATGGCATGGCAGAGCTCCTGGAGATGTCATAGAGCTGGATCTTGCAGCCTAACAAAGCTGTGGCTGCTCTCCTGGGAGGTAAATTTGGGTCATAGAGCAGAAGTCACACGGGAGGAGAAGCCCCATTACATGGGGTCACTAACAGCTCTTTGAAAAAATCCTCTTGCTTACAGGAGGAATGGCATTTCTTGAAGTTTCATGGTGAAAACTGCAATTTGTCGTAATTCCACAATGTCCTCCAGAAACCCAAGTTCGCTGTCACCAGAAAATCATGGCTACAGTGGTCTGAAAGTCCTCACCACTTGATCTTCTTTTTCCCCTTCCTCACTTCGAAGTGATAGTTTCAGTGAACCTATGTCTTGATTCCACTGTAATCCGTTGCTGCCATCTTTGACAGTGACTCACGTAAAGCTGTTTCTAGCCATACACGAGGCTGTTTGTCCCTGTCACTGTCTTGCTAAACAGGTTTCTGTGGAAATTAAATAAATAAAATCTCCACAACTGGTGCTAATTGGTGCCTTTGGCAGCCTGAGCAAGGGCTTGTGAATTGAATGTGTCATGGAGAATTGAATGTGTCAACTCTCTCCCAATGGCTGGGACCTTGAGGTCTTTCTCTGGCGCTAAATTTCCTTTGAAAAAGAAAAAAGGGGAAGGGGGGAGGGAAGGAAGAGAGAGAGTGAAAACAAGCTGAAGTAAGAGATCTTTTCCCTTTTTTTAATGAGGTGTTGAAGTTGAGCGTTGTAGTGTCCACACTGCAGCGTTTGCTCGTCAGATGCCTTGAGAAGTAGGGCTGTTTTCTGCTGTTGTTTCTCAGGCATCCCATTTGTTGCCATTAAACGCCGAGCAGCACGGAGTGGCAGGTTTTATTCAGTCTGTTCAAGCATCTGGCAGGATAGCCATGAAGTTGTTGCCGATGTCCTTAAGGGACTGTAGGGATCTGCATGATTCATTCAGCATTTTTTTCAAGGTACAAAGAAGAAATGCCTTACGCTGTAGTAAATACTGTTCCAAATAGAGCACAACCAGCTTAGCAGAGCGTGGGAGATTTGCTGCTCTGGAGGTACTGACAGGCAGCACGAGCTCCCCTGCCTGTGGGCAAGAACACACTAACCCATGTGGAGTTAAACTGGGCTGTATTTCAGGCTGCTGAGGAACAGCAGAACCATGTCCACAAACCAATTCACCTTTTAAGTTGTCCTGACTAGGAGGGGAGAAGGTTATCACTGCCAGGCTTTGAGTTATTTGCATGTCAGAAAAGTCTAGTTGTGGTTCAAGCTGCTGTCGAATTCGTTGGTGATGAAGCAAAGATGGGGCCTGAAGGGGAGGGTTGTATTTTTTTGTTTTCTTTCAGTAGGAAACATAATTTTTCTTTTCCAGCTGGGCCACTTGTTTGTCTTTGGCAATATCAAATTTTCTTTAGTAAAATGGAGGAAGGAAGGTCACTGCCTCTTTGCCTTTCAGCAGGGGACAGCTACCAGTCCTAAAGCACAGACTAGCCCTGTCCTTTTACATAGGCATCTTCCCCTCCAATATTCCTGCAGAAAAAAACTGAATTAGGTATTTTTTTCTATGTACTGACCCAAAAGGATTTTACCCTGGAGACATCTTCAGTGCAGTTTGTGTAACAGGGATGCAGCACCTCTGGAAAATCCATAGGCTGAGCTACAGCACTTTCTTGGGTAAACATGGACTATTGCCTTTTCTGTTACTCTCTGTTCTCTTATTTTCTTTTTTGAGTCCAGCCTTGACCTCTGTAGCAAATACTTTCAAATTCAGGTGTCCACAGGTGAGTGTCCATGCTCTACTCAAACCACAGCAAACCAGCTCTTGTTGTGGGGTTTGTTTTATTTAAGAAGATATAAGCCAAATGCATCCTGAGAAAAATTTTATCCATGTGCATTTTCAGATGTATAACTCTGTGAGCTCAGAAGTCTCTGTTTCTGTCAGGGTCCGATGACCTGCCTGAAACATCTGCACATTTCCCATTAAGCTACTGTTTCTTCTGGCCCTCATTCACAGGAACATTTTTCTCTCCTGAGCTATTACTTCCCAAAAAATGACCAGTTAAAGGGTATTTCACAGCATATTCGTCTTTCAAGTGCAGTTCTTTCAAGTAGTGCCAAGAATGATAAACCAATAGATTTCAAATTTCTTCTTATCAGAATGAACCCACAGAGCTGAAATCTAAAATGAAACTCTTCAGGTCCATGGAAAAGGACATGGCAATTGCAAAGTTGTGATTACAGCTTGATATTTTCCCCTCTGAATCTTCTCTCCTGGTTAAAAAACTTTATATTAAAAATCTTATAAACCAAACAAAGAAACAATAAAAGACAGACTTGGGGCTGGCTGGCAGGATAGAAAAATATTGCAATGTTTTCTCAAAGTTGCACTCTTAAATGTCACAAACTTGGATTTTTTTCTCGTTTTCATCTGGGGTAAAATAATT
Organism: Struthidea cinerea; assembly: GCA_013397865.1. Classification (NCBI taxonomy): domain Eukaryota; kingdom Metazoa; phylum Chordata; class Aves; order Passeriformes; family Corcoracidae; genus Struthidea; species Struthidea cinerea. The sequence continues at coordinate 577,093 of VZTI01001471.1, forward strand.
CAAATTTTCAGAATTTTCCAGTGAAACAGGAGATTTAGAAACACTTACAGGAAACACAAACCTTAACAGGCTGTGCCTGTCTCTATCACACATCCCTGTGAACAATGTTCTGCTTCCTGAAATAATTATTAAACCATCTCCATCGTAAAGTGTGAAATTTTAAAGAACCTGTTGGCAGTATGAAAAATATTTCTCTCAGCTGTGTTAAGTCTGCATTACCTGCCTGCCCATGTTTTACTGTGCCTGCAAGTGATTTTCTGCAGTAGGGATTGTCGCTGTTACGTCCGAGGCGCAGAAAGAAAACAACACAGAGTCCAGGCTCATGAACAGTGGAAGCCGCAGCTTTTCTTTAATAATTTTCTGACTACTCTATAGGATAGATCGCAAAAAGTGTGTTGAGTGGCAATAGGTAATTGGTTCCTCGGCCATCCACCCCTTGAGAGGATTGGCCAAGTCCTAAGAGACCTATTCTATAATATTTACAAAGTCGAAGCCATAACAATCTTGCAAAACAACTTGCGAGTGCAAGAAGTTTATGAAACTGTGACCTTGTTTAAAATAGTTTACATAGGAAAGACAGTCTGCTCACAGAATATTGAGAAAAGGCTGAAGAATTTCTCTGCTTCTAGCTTTTTAGCACCTACAAGGGATAAACTTGGGTGTTCCAGCTGGGAATACATGGTCACCTTTTCTTGTTTAGAGGTAATGGTTGTCACTGGCCTGGCTGCAGAGCCAAAGGGAGCATTCCCAGTGCCATGCACAGCTTGAACCAAGCAAGGGTCAGTGGAGGGGCTGTTCTGGATGCAGCCCTTCCTTCCAAAGTGTGGAATGGACCACCTCCACACAGTTACTTCCAATGTTTGCTGTGTGCTGCTGCGCACACCTTCTCCTTGTGTCCTTTGCCATTACGGGGATGCTGCAGGGTTGAACACAAGCAGGCATGTCAGGTGGGCTGGGATGTTTCACCTTGACCAACATTAGGCAGCTGATACAAGCATCATCTTTGCTCACTGCCTGAAGCACAGATTATTTTATCTGTGCCATGCTCCGAGGGAGCACCGAGGCTCATGAGCCGGGGTTTCTTTTATTTACTGATTGGTTTTGACATTTCTCTGGAGTTGTAACAAGTCTCTGACTGTGATTAAGAGAACAGGATTGTTTTCTGATTCATCAGTAAGACCTGCATCATCCTGTTTCATGTGAAATAGGTTTTGACTTCAGTAGCCACTTCTGTCCCCCAACCAGCATTGCCCAGAATATTTTCCCCTCTCCCCATAGCAGCTGGGTCACCAAACACCCTATCTGCAGCAAACATCTCATCTTTGAAGTCCAGGAGCAGATTTCATTGCCATGGGGCATTACAGGCAAACCCTGATCCTTGCTTTTTGTCCCATGCCTGTGACATTACAGTTCTTCCCTGAGGATCTGCTTGTGAGCCCTGACCTGACCCTGGGGCTGGTGTTGAGCTGCCTGGGTTGTGTGTGCTGCAGCAAAAGCTACTTCACATGTTTGCAGTGCAGAAAGTGACAGCGACCCATGTTTGGGCCCACAGACCACCTGGCTGGACCATGCTGTCAAAAGGGAAACCATAGGATTAAGGCAACTAAAACCACCTGCTTTACTGAAAATTCGGCAGATGCAGGAAGTTAATGCTGTCAACCACCAGCAGCCTCCGCTATCCCAGCAGTGGCAAATTCACCTGTAGCTTGTTTTTCGTTCTTGAAACTGAGATGAGTATCCTGCCTCCAGTCCTGCCTGGTTTCAAAGAAAGGGGGGAACCAACCTTAGGTCTTTTGTATAAGGCCCTTTAAATAGGGTCCTGCTTTAACCTGATTTTCTGCTTGGGAGGTAACAGTGAATTCCTGCTGCTTGAGCCTGCCATGTTACTTATATTCAAAGTATAATGGGGAGCCTTCAGAAAAATATAACCTTATTTACAATGTACAAAGCCAATTGGATTTTGGTTAACAATTTCTAAGTGATTACAGTTCACTAACAATGCCGGTGTGCTATAGATGCAATGCAGAGGGGGGGACTTTTTATTTTAAACCATACAAGCTTTCTTTTATTCATGTCATTGAGGCGCCTCAGGATAATTCACTTTTCTAGCTTTTATAATGTGTTGTTCAACCACTGTTTTTTCTCCCTCCCTATTGTATTCTCACAAATCGTACTCACTAATTTCTGAAAGCTTTTCATTTCTCTCTATAGGTTGTTGTTTCGTAACATTTTATACAAGAAAAGCTGCTCTTGAGGCACAGAATGCACTGCACAATATTAAAACTTTACCTGGGGTGAGTACATTTACTTTTCGATCCTAATTATTTTATTGCCAGAAAAATAGCCCTTTTGCTCTCAATGCTGCTTGGTGCCCCAAATGACCTTGATCTCTGCAAGGAGAGTGGCTAAGCTGATGGTCTGTCCTGTACTGGTGCCAGTCCTGTAGCAATGGCATCATGTGTAAAGGCAGTTGCTGTTCTCTAGAAAGTCCCTTGGCTGGAAAGGGTACTGATTCCTGCTGGCTAGAGACAGTGGCCAAAGTGCAGTGCGGATCCTTTTTTTGAAATTTATTTAAGGGGTAGGGAGGGAGGAGACAAAACATGGCAAAAAAACACTGCACCACTGGAGCTTCACGTTTGAAAAGGGGAAGAAGAGGAAAAAACAAAACACAGCCAACATTGTTAAATGCAGCTTTAGCCACATGGTTTCTAAACAACCTGAATGCAGTGGCTGCACATCTCAGGATGTTGTGGAGTGTGGTACCACATAGCTGTTTGTACAGTGTCATGCTGTCCCCTGACATCGCCTCTCCTCGCCGCCTACTCCCACTGGCACCAGCATTCAGAACAGTTGTGGTTGTGTTGTACAAACTGTATCTTTTGTGTTTTCCTATGGTATTTTATATTTCAATTACAGGGCTACAGAGAAGTGTATCACTGGTAATTGCATGTCTTAACTCTGAAGTCTTCTCGTACCACTATTTTCATTTTCTCTGCTGAATACTTTGAGGATGGAAGAGAAAAAATGTAAAGAATGGAGGTATATTTCCCCTTGATGTAGGAGAAGCGTTCAAGTTTATGTTTGTAGTGTCTGGTTACAGACATGAAAATAAATAAATACACTGTGTAAATAAATAGAGCATTGACTGGACTGACAGTTATATGGCCAATATCTCCTTTAGTTCCTATGCACTGTGTGTGAAATTGGACACTCTGTGTTTGAAAAATTATATATGGCCAGTTCACTTTACACAAGTGATTTCCTGTTAGGAAAGCCAACTCATGTGTCATGGAAATGACCAGTGTAGAGAGGTGTGTTGGACAGTTACGCGTGAGCCCTGCTAAGTCACCAAGGTAAAATGGGAGTCCTCTGTCATTTGCAATGAAAATGCTGGGAATGGTGGTAGGAAATTTGCAAAGGTAGGCCAGCTGCAGGAGAACAGGAGAAAAGTTGTGGTGCTTCACGTGATGTTTTCCAGCAACTGGCCCTTGCAAGGAAGAGTGTCAAGACCTTACAAGCCTCCCAGTGGGAGTCTCGGCACTTGAGGGTGTAGAGGATGGATGTGCCATCCTCGAGAGAGCAAGGAAGGCTCTGAGGGACAACTCCCTTTGAGACCCCTTTGGAGCTCAGGCTGAATCTCAGCATCCCCTGGCTCTGAAACCCCAGTTGTTGGTTCCCATCCCCACTGCCAGAAAGGGCCGAGCCCTTGGACGAGTGCTCTCTAACCGCATTCAGTGTTGCACTTAAACCAGCACACTGAGTAATTGCTCTCTGTCATGCTGAGTCAAATGGCTCTGTGGACTGGCTGGGCAGGATGGAGGTGATCCCAAGCTGCTGGAGCAGCACCCTGCCCAGGTAGCATCCCTGAAGCTCTACCACAATATCTGCACATTACCCCCCTTAGAAATAGACAAGGTCCATTCAGAATCATAGAATCTCAGAATCGTAGAATCACAGAATCATTAAGGTTGGAAAAGACCTCCAAGATCTTCAAGTCCAACCTTTGACCAAAAGCCATGATGTCACCTAAATCATAGCACGGAGTGCCACATCCAGTTGTGTTTTGAACACTTCTAGGGATGATGACTCCACCAGTTCCCTGAGCAGTCTGTTCCAATGCTTGACCACCCTTTCAGTGAAGAAGTTCATTCTGATGTCCAACCTAAACCTCCCCTGCTGCAGCTTGAGGCCATGTCCTCTCATCCTGCCACTGGTTTCCCGGGAGCAGAGCCCGACCCCCACCTGGCTGCACCCTCCTGTCAGGGAGTTGTAGAGAGTCATAAGGTCACCCCGAGCCTCCTTTTCTCCAGGATGAACAATCCCAGCTGCCTCAGCTGCTTTTGTTTTCTGTTCTTCCCCGAGTCCCCCAAGCTGGTTGCTGTGTTTTGAGAGATCTTATTTATCCCAGTGGGCAACTCAGAGGGGGAGATTCCTTCTCTGACTTTCCCACAGACAGGTGGCAAGGCTGGCTCAGCTCTGCATTACATCTCATTTGAGCACTCCTCCACTTTTGCACAGCTAATGAGCAGGCCACAGTTAAAGACACTAGTGTACATTTTGATGTTTTTAAAATAAGATTTAAAAATACTTTTTTTTTCTAAAGCCCTCTCTAGCTCTTTGTCATTTAAAATTTATCTTTCCAAGCTGGTTTTTTCCTGTCCTGACTGGAAGGTTACAAAGTTTCCTGTTAGGGAGACATGGAAATTGCATTCCCATGACTCTGGGGCCTTGGCTTTAAAAATATTCCTGATATGGCCAGAGGTGTTTAGATTTTACTATGAGATAAGTTGTTATACCTACTTTTTTAAAGGGAAGCCTCTAATAAAAAGAAGCAACTTGAATGCATTTCTACTACTTGTCTTTCACAATGATTCAGCATATATTATGTAACAGATTCTATATTTTGCACATGCAGTATGCTGACATTCGGCGTATATGGAGATACTGTTATGCTGCATCTGTGTATTCCCAAAATAACTTCATTTAAGCACGCTTTAAAGTTGTGGCACACGTGCTGGAAACGCTTCACGTTAGCAGGATTCTCCTTATATGAATTTTAGCAATTTTTGTATTGTTCCTCTTGCCTGCTAAGCAGCTTTTACCGAATGAGCAGGAATTGGTAGCGGATAGGTCTGTGTGTGAAATAGTCTCAGAGCAAATGGAAGCAATCTTCTGGCAGAGCTACAACAAGGGATGAATTTGGATCAGTTTCATTTGGGCGTCAATGTCAGCTTGCTTCCAGTAAGTGAGGTATGATCAGTAGGAGGTTCAGTAATAAGGTGTCTCCTGGAAACAAAAGAATCTGTGCCTTCCCCTTTTGCTGTAATACCACCATGCATCAGATAAGGCATCCTTAAATAACCTAGGGAGAAAATCTGAGGGAAAGGCAGGTGATTTATTAGTGTAAGGTAAGGAAAGCTGGCAGAGGCAGGAGCAGGGGGCTGCAGGGATGCTGTGGCTGTTGGAACTTGTCTGTGTTTTACCTGCACTCAGGTGTAACCCATGCTGCTGCAGAGGCATGGAGGAGAATAGCTCTGTGTTCATTAATGATAGAGCCTAAAATATTTCTGGGTTTATTCTCTTCATTTCTTAAATGCAGACTTGCTCCATGTGGCTCGGTAAGCAGGTTTTGGATCAACACCGGTGAAGCCAAAAAAGTGGGGGTTTAGAGTGAAATTTATCCCCCTTCGAGGCTGCATGTTCAGTTTAACTTAAGTAGGTTTTTGAGCAAAGTCTCTGCTTTTTGCCTGGACCTCATCCTTAACAGAGACATGAAAACACCAGCGCTTGATCTGCTCCTTTGAGCTGCACCCTTTTAGTGGACATGAAGAAAATAAGACCAGACCATAAATGATTAATGCAGACTCTTGGAAGAAAATATTGCAGGGTGCCTTGCTGTTTGATTACAAGCCTTGGAATTAGTCAACATTTCCATAATTCTAAACCAATATACACCTGTTTTCCCACTGTGATGTGAAGGCACAACTTAATTTAACAGAAACCCCGCTGTGCTAAATCTCTCATTAAATACCAAGCTAGTTCTGTAATTTAAAGTTGCAGCACTACTATTTTAACTGAATTGCCTTTGTATTATAAAATTAATAAGAAGTTAATGATGCACTTTGCTGTATTCTTGCAGATTTTTTTTTTCACAGCAAAAACAACAAAAAAAGAAAGATAAAGAAGAAAAGCATGTCACCAGCTGACATCTCCAGGCTTTTCTGGTTTTAATCATTTTCCTAAGGATAGAAATTCATTTAAAAGACTTTTTAAAAAAAATTTTAAAAACTTTCTGCACAAGTAGGATCAAACATCATCTTTTTACTCATGATTAATATAATCTCTCTGTTAGTCATAATATTCCTTGTCATATATTGGAGCTTTTATCTTTCCCAAAATAAATATTTAGATATCACTTGTTATGTAGGATTGCTACTAGGCAGAGAAGAAGGTATGCAGTGTTTGAGAAATACAGGCATATTGTTATGATATATGATACAGATCAACGAAATAGGGACAGTTCTCTCCTGTTTACTTGGTGCTTGGCATCACAAGTAGCTTTTATGTCTTGCAAATGAACAACATGAATTTTCAGATGTGTCTTTTCAAACATAGCATGGGATCAGGTTGCTGATAGCCTCATAGCTTATACGGATGTGGTTTATATTAATCAGCTTAGAGTCAGGTTTTCTTGGAGTGTTCATTTGGATTTTGTTTTAAAAGGCAGAAGGGAGAAGAGGGAAAACCTCAATTTGAATGTAATAATGATCTTAGAAATGGGCTTCTTTGGGATGAGATGTAGAACTGAGGCCTTAACTCATCTCATCTTCATTAAGAATCTCATGGCTTCGTTAGAGGTGTTTAACTTCTATTCCCTAAACAGAGTAATCCAATAAATTCCACCCATCTAAATTTATTCTGTACCTTCAGTTAGATGTAATAATCTTGGTTCCCCCATGCTCTAATTTGCTGCTTAGTGAAAATTGGCTTCTGCATAGAGGGCAAACCTCAAAGAGCTGTATTCAGGGACTGCTTTAACTGCCTTCATGGCACTGGCTTTTGTTCTTTGTTTTAGTTTTAACATGCTTCGTTTTAAAAACAGAATGTGCTCTCTGTTGCTGACAAGTGAACCTGGTGAGATTTCCTGGCAAGGGTTAAGTGCAGATAGGTAACACAAGAGCACTATATGTTGGTTGGATTCTTGGAGCCAAATAGCTGAATAAATGCACCTTTAATGTCATGCAGAGGCTATTTGAAGTCAGAAATCAATGGGCATCCATTTGTAAAATCTACGCCTAAAACTCTTTGCTTTCTTTGTTCTGTATTTGAAGTTAGATTTATTGGACATGGTAAGGGTTATTTGTTGTCTTTATGTACATTTTTTGATATATCCTGCTACCTAAGGTTATCACAAAAATAATTAATAGCCCACACTCTGCAGTCCCATGCTTTTAACAGAGTCATGGTTTACATGGTTCTTATTTCAAGTGGGATATACATATTCCAAGTAGCAGCAAACCTTTTGTATTGAAGTTCTGGCGTGAAATTAGGACATTAGCTGTATGAATTGATTTGATTAAGGGTTTAACAAGGAAGAAATACCATTCTGAGAAATCTCTCAATATTTTAACAGCAAGGTGGAGTTCATAAGAACTGTTTTTGTAAAATATTCATGGCTTCCTTTTTTGCCAGGTGTTGTTGAGGGAAGCATTTTTAATTTTTACAGTGTAAGAATCACTACTGGTTTTATTAAACTCTTTTTATATCATAGGGAAACAGGACTGGCTTAGAGGAAACTTTGCCCAAAGGTTGTGTACTGGCTGTAAGGAAACCTCAAAGTCCATTTAGGGGTGTAGAATATGAAAAAAAAAAAAAGAATTTTGAAGAGGAACTTGGGCCGTTCTTCTCTTTTGGTGCCCATTCACAGTAGGGTCAGTTCTACCCTACAGCAGGCTGGCAATCACCGGTCTGCTCTGGGGCTTCCCTTGTCCCTGTGGGCCAGAACACATTTGTTCTTGCTCCGTGCCACAATGTTGGTATGGTCAGGGAAGTGCCACAGCCCCTCTGGGGACCTGGGGCTTGAGGGTCAACGTGGGAGAGAAATCTCAGGGCTGTGCAGAATTGGCTTAGCAGGTTATTTAACCTTCAGAATAATCTGGTTCAAAATGCAGGCACCCATGATGACTTGCTATGAAACCTCATTCACTTTCTGATAAAATACCGTTTGTCCAACAAGAAGCAAAAAAACCCAAATATATTTCTGGTTCTCACTTTACATCATGAGCCCCTTTCCAATGACTATACTGGCACTCTCCTTTCTGGAGCAGTGTTTTAATATCCAGTTCCCCTCTCTGTTTTAAGCCTTATGGTTTGTCAGTACGATATGAACATTATGTAAAAATTACCTGTAATAAAAAGGTAATCATCCAGTATGACTTGAATAATAGCCTGAATATGATATATCAGTGACTCTGAGAGATTTTGACAAACAGAAAGGGAATTCAAAGAGCAATTAACTTAGTTAAGGCTTTGCAGTGATTGATTTATGATGACAAATTAAACTAATTCAGTACCCATATAGTATGGCCAAATGCTGTTTAATGAAGGGTCCAAAGAGTATAGAACTGCTTAAATGATAAAAATAACCAGATGGGAAAGAGGAGAATTCCCAGAGAGCATCTGTTCCTGGGAAGGGAGCTATAAGACACTGAATGATGCTGAGAAAGTGAATCTGGCCTATTCCTTCCTTTAAAATACTATGCAAACAAACCCACTTAATGATACACTTTGCCCAGCTCAGAAGAAAGGGGGTGGGGAGGGGGGCGTTATTCAAAAACACCACTTCTACCCCTGCCCCTCAAAAAAAAATGTTGCACTGACTCTGCCACGTCAGTGAAAATCAATATTTGCACTAAGTTCAGGTACCTTAGTAGAAAAGTTGGGTTTGCACCTACCATTACTGCAAAGCACAGAATGGATCACCAGCCCTGGATTTATAAAATGGAAAAGAGTGACTTAGGAACCCGGTGAAATCTCTGTAAGTAGCTGAATTTGGAGCTTAGTGGGAGAATGTGGGTGTTGTGCGGGCATAGGGAGAGGAGAATATTGACCAAGTGAAAATAACTTTTCTAAATTGAGCAAAACATTTAGTTCATAATTATATTGTCCCTTTTCCTCATTGAGGGATGGAGGGTCAAATTCAGCTTCACCAAATTCACAGCCTCATCATTAGGGTAACTTTCTGGCGTGCAAGGAGAATGCAGTTCATATCCTCTGTGCCTTGTTATTGAAAGGATTTAGCTTGAATTGACTTAACAGAGCCTTCACCACTGGGCTTAGTTAAGATTAGGGGTCACTCTTTCTCCTCTTGAAGCTGCTCCAGCTGTATGAAAGTATCAAATTCTTGTGAGAGTGAGAGAAAGCAAGGAACAGCACTTGGTTGCCAGGTACTGAGGGCAGTGACTCAAGTACTGTGATATCTGGAAATGAGTCCATGCTCTAGTATTTTATTCTTTGGAAAAGCTTCAAAGATTTGGAAGAGACTCTCCAAGAACAGGGAAGTGCCGGAAGATCCATTGCTGAAGCACTGAGAGAAGGTGGCTAAACCTTGACCTGCCTTACTCGGGGGAGTGATGCCCCTGTGGTGTGTCAGGAGGGTGCAGAGCTACACAGGGCATGAGCATCATTTTAGATCCTGGTTTAGATCCTAAACATCCATATCAGGTTGTTGCTTTTCCTGCTGGGAAGCAAGAGCACATTGGCCCAGCTGCAAAAGCAGTTAGATACACTCTAGCTTTTTTAGAGAACTCTTGGAGTAGTTCAGGAATTTTTTTTTTTTTTTTTTTCGCACAGCTTTGCAGTATAATGATATTGGGATGAAAAGATAGTAATGCATAATAATGGCTTGACCTCAGAGAAATTCATTAATGTGAAGCCCATCCCCTAAGTGCCAAACGGTTCTGGCATGTGTCACTGGGAGACCTCTGGTTTCCATAACTCTGACCAGTTGAGGTCATCACTTTGCAAAATCCTTCCAGATTTTTTTGTCCAACTTAGAGAACATCTTACTCAGTGAGGATGGAGGATCAGTTCACAGGATATCACTTTTAAGCTGGGTACCCAAAAATCACTGACTTGGAGAACTTTTTGCTGTGCACTTCAGAACGGAAATCTCTGAAGAAAATCGAGAGGCCATCACTGGAGTACTCCAGGGTATTGCAAAGCTCACCAAGATTTAAGTGGGGTGCTTAGATAAGGATAATAGCCCAGGCACTCTCTTAAACAGCTATTTATCCTCCTGCTGGTGTTAGCTGTTTTCTGTTATCTGGAACCGAAAGTACAGGTGCTTCAGTCAGCCTCATTAGCACCACGACACGAGCTATTAAAATTGTCTTCATAATGAAAAACTAGTTCAGGGAGCCTTCCTAGCTGTCTGACTATTCCTACAATAGTGAAATTACAAAGGTAGATCATAAGCAGTGTTGCAGGCATCAGGAAGCAACATCATTGGAAGTGCCCTTGGATGCCATTTACCTGCCTTGATAGCGATGTTTGGCACCCGTGGATCTGAGTTGTGTTATGACTGAGGAGCCTGGGCCTCATGACATGTTTGTAAGAGAGGGACTGTTTGTTCAGCATCCTCCTGCCATTGTGTCCCACCCTGTGAGCTGTGCTGCTTCCTTCAAACACCTCTGCTCTGTGGCCCATTGCTGTTGAAGAGATGCAATGCTAGCTCATTGTGTGTTTGCGCTCCTGTGGTGGTGCAGGAAGCTGAGGTAGCCCCAGCCATCTTTCCCCCATCTCAGCTGGGTAATGAACCACACTGGGCAAGTGCACCGTGCTGCTGAACAGGACAGTGTACATGGTAAGAGAGAAAAAGTTCTGTCTTCTCTGTGCTACTCAAAAACCCCATAATACTACAAAAACTAGGTGAACGTGGGTGGCCTGATTGAGTCTGCTGCTCTAATAACACACTTTGGACAATCATATTCTGCCTAATTAAAAACACTCTTTGCAGACCTAGAGAGATAATTGATTTTTTGCTCATTCCCTGAAAGAAATTATCATCTGCATCAGCTTGGTTGGAAGAGTCACTTCTTTGTCTGCTCTTCCCCTGTGGTGTGCAGAGAAATGCTTCCTCCTCTTGCCAGCAGAGTCACTAGGGCTGCTAGAAATACTTGGGGATTCATTTAGGTGCAAGGACCAATCTGGGGTACAGACATAGTAATCTGATTGCCTTGGTAGGCATCCAAAACCTTTAGAGATGCTCAAATGAGCAGTGAATTCCCACCGTGGAAAGTCGTGGAGGACACATAGTTGCAGAGCTTATATTTTAGGCTGCCAGTGTGTGAAGCAAGTGATCAGCACCCTCTAAAGCAGAGAGCAAGTATAATTATTGATAAGGCACGGGGGAATGGGTTTAAACTGAAAGAAAGTAGGTTTAGATTAGATATTAGGAAGAAATTCTGTACTGTGAGGGTGGCAAGGCACTGGCACAGGTTGCCCAGAGAAGTTGTAGATGCCCCATCCCTGGAAGTGTTCAAGGCCAGGTTGAACAAAGCTTGGAGCAACCTGGGATAGTGGAAAGTGCCCATGGCAGGGGGTTGAAACTAGATGGTCCTTAAGGTCTCCTCCAACCCAAACCTTTCTATGATTCTACAATTAAAGTGTTAAATACCTTTTAACAGGTAACAGGGGGGGAAAAGCTAATATTTGTCTCACTTTTGGAATGGCCCATCTTTTCGCCTTCAGCTTAGCTGAAATCAGTAATGGCTTTGCTACCAGACAGTAGTCTGACTATCTGCAGGAGCAGAGGAAAACAGTCACTGAAAAAGATGCCACCATAACTCCACTTATTAGCAAAAGCCTGTATCTACTGCCTTGTGCCAGGGAAGTTAAAAAAAGCAAAAACTGCAAAAGAAAAAAAATCGCATTGAGCTAAACAGAGTCTTAAGCAGTGGTAAACAAAATGTAGCTTCTTTTGTGGTTGATTTTTATCCAGCTGCAGCCAAATATCAAAGCGATATCAAAGGAAAGCTACCCATTAATTAATTCAGACTGACTTCACAAAGCAAGCTGGAGCTTTTGCTGATATCTGATTCTGACAACTTCCTAATCTTCACAAGTTGTCATTAAGAGTGGCATTAAAGCAGTCTGCAGTCAATCCCAGCTCTTGCCCCATTGTAACTCAGACGGGGTGGGGGGATGGGTATGCAAGCAGGGCTTAGAGTAAGGAACTTTTCTTCTTTGCAAAAGGAATTTGCAATGTGTCAGGGAATCTCATTAATACGCTGCCTCAATCATTCACCCTAGGAATGCTCACCCATTCCCACTTGCAACCGTTACAAGTTGCAGTGAGTGGAAATTTTCTCTTCTGAAGGAGAAACATAGGGAGAAAGCAGAGAAAGAAACTAAAAAAGAAGCTCGCGTCTGAAAGGAATAATTAGAAGTCTGTAACGATCTCTAAGAAAGTATGAATAGAGGCTTATCACTGATTTCAAGATAGAGAACATAGGATTGTGGGTTGAAGAAAGTAAGATTGTGGAAAATAAGACACTAATCAGAGGATAAGATTAGTTTTAAACGAAGAACTTTGAGCAACCTGATGTAGTGGAAGGTCCCCCTGCCTGTGGCAGGGGGCTTGGAATGAGATGAGCCTTAAGGTCCCTTTCAACCCAAACCATTCTATGATCCTATGAACTGAAAATCTGGTGCCTCCACAAATGAAGTTCGTAATTCCACCATGACAACACAAAACTCAGTGTTCCTTACCGCTGCCAGAGTCTCTCAGAGGGATTGCAGCCTTGTGCAGAGATGTGAGGGATGTGATACGTTTATATTTCCATTCAGCTGTGAATGGCTCAAATGATTGAAGGGAGTTTGTTTTCTAGACCATCACTTGAGCAAGTATCCACCAGACAGCAACTAATATTACTTTGTGGCAAATTCCTGACAACACCTTAGAGGAAAATGTGGTGTGTTATTATACAGTATATTCATTTCAAATATTGCAGAGACTACAGAGGAGGATAAGTGCTACTGTGGGAACACCTCACCCAGCATCCACAGCAGCATCCATGAAGATGGTACATTTATTTCCTCCAGGGCCAAGTACTGCCCAAATGCCAGTGATAAATGGGAATTATTTTTGGTTGTACACAGAACCAAGGGTTTGCCATCATAAGAGGTGAAATAAAGCTTAGATCAAGTATCAGGAAAAAATACTCAGTATCAATTCAATTGGAATAATCTTCTGAAGGAAACAAAGTTAAATCCCAGTTCTTATGGGTGTTTGGGGTAGGAAGGTATTAGAAAATATGGGATAGGCAGTAATCCTGTGTTGGCATTAAGTCATTCAAGATGAGCTGCTGGATTTTTTCATCTCTCATTTCTCCGATTGCTAAGAAGTGAAAGAAATTGCTATGCTGGGTAAATATACAATCCTCCTATTTGTACAAAAGTATATGATTAACTAAAAAGAAAGATCTTGCTAAGTAAGAGCTACAGTCTGTCTAAATGCTGTACTTATACACTTGTGTCTGGAGGGCTCTGGGGGTTGCTCAGGCAGGCATGTCCCTTGCCTCTTGTGACCCTGTTCATTTTGCAAAGAATGACACGGATTTATCCCACTTTAAAAGTGGCCTGAAAGCTGACAGCCCTCGTTGTCTGCTACTTGTCTTCCTCCCTGTTGACACGAAAGCCAAAAATAGAGAGTGTGATATGGGGAAAATTTCTTTTCTGCACCCATTCCTCCTCCCCTGTGCTTTACTTGCCCTCTGCTAGCTTCACTGACACTGCAACAGCCCTCAGGCTGCATTAGCCTCTCTCAGAAAAAGCAGCGTATGCCAAGAAACCAGGAGTTCAAGACTTCCCAGTAGCTCTAAATGCTACCTTTGGAGCCGGTAGGATGAATGATGTAAGAGCTTTTAGTTCAGTTGATTTTATCAGAGGACCTTCCTGATAGTTCTCCGTGGCCTCCAGCTGTTGCACCTGAAGCCATCTCTGCAAAGAGATTTCTTTGACCTTTAGGCAAGTTGCACATAAAGATGTTACTCATGGGGCACAGCACAGAGAAAATTTCTAATTGAGTACAGTAGCAGTAAAGAATAAGTAAAGAGAAGACAACTTTTCACATACTGATGTTTATAGTCACTCAGTGACACATGTTGTTGCTTTTTTCCAAGAGAATCAAGGGACCCAGTCTCTGAACAGAGGCATTAAGATTCATGCTTGGGGTCAGATGCTGGTGTGGAGCTTTGCAGATGGGTGGAGGCAGGTTGATTTTGGCCTTACTTTTCCTAGCACTGTCCCTTTTACTAATGAAATCTTAATCACAGCTCGGTCCAAACACCACAGCCAGCTGGAACTGACTCATTCTTCAAAAATATATGTTTCTGCTAATGTTGTCCGTTTATTTTTTGTTTTTTTAACTTTCCAAACACTTATTGACAGAAATATTCAAATGCATTGGAATTCCTAAAGATTAACATTATTAATATATACTGCATGTTTAGTTTGGATGCAAACCACTTTCCTTATCCCAAAGAAAGCACTGGCAGAGTACATTAGCTACAGAGATGCTAAAAAATTAAAGAGAATGAGTTCATACGAAGGGTGGTTAAAAATAACATGGTTGCTCAACGTGACTCTTGCTGTTGTTTGTAACTGTATATATACACAACTAGACATTCATATTTTCACGTGGACAATGTGTGTTTGTGTGTGCTTGAGGCTGGAGACTTGTGGCAGTATCCTTCTGTTTTCATAGATGGATCAAATAGCGAGCTATCTTTTCCATTCTCTCCCCACAGCCAGATTATTTCGCCACTGCAAACTATTGGCATAACACTTTGAGCTTTTATTTGGATGCTGATATTGGATAGTCGTGGAAAATTCCTGTAACTTCAGCTCATTGAGATCTTAAATAGAATTTATGAGCCATATCCTCATCTGGCGTAAAATATTATGGCTCTGCTGGTTCAACAATAAAACTGTACTATTTAGCCCAGCTGATCTCAGTCAGGAGAGTAGGATTTTTGGTGTCTTCATTCAAAACCTGTTTTCTACCTGAATGCTTTGGCTATTCCCCGCAATATTTAGAGGCATGCGTGTTGACCAGTAGTTTGGGGCTCACATCTTACCTTTGAAGAAATCTGGATTGGTCTGTGTTTGGTAACAGGGAGGAATTTGACTGCCTGTCTGCCTTCTGGAGAGGAGGGAATTGTGAATCGAGACATGTATTCCAGACTCAGAATTTCTCTGTATCTTTGCTAAGTGAAAAGTGAAAATGGCAGCGGCCCCACATCATCAGTGCCAACTTTTTCTATATGTTGTACCCTTTGCTCTAATTTAAAAGGTATAATTTCAATAGATTTTATAATTTGGATGCTTTTGGGGCTTATTTTAGACTTACCTCAATCACACTTTTTAGCTATAAGATGTTCTTGCTGGTACATTGTAATGCAAATAGGAGAGCTTTCCAACAGAACTTTAAAAAAGCTTTACATTAAAAAAAAATCCCATAGCCTGGAATTTCAGTTTTGTACCAAATAATACTCTGGTTTCTGTCAGAAGAGGAGCCCAAGAGCACTGTTGGATCAAGGTGACCTTCCATGCTGCAGAAAGAGTCAGGCAGAAGATCCACTTAGCAAATGAACAGAAAAATCTGTGATGTGAAACTAGGGGAGTGGCTGAGGCTGGTTTCTCTTACTGAATGAAAGCAAAAAATTAAGAAGATAAGTGTAGATGAGATAACACTGTGAAAGAAACAGAGGAGCCCCTGGCTATGGTTTCTTGCCTTTCTGAAATGTTGCTGTTGCTAGTCATTCCCTTCAAACGGTTATCTTCTGAATTCCAGTTTGGCAAAGGTAGAGGATATTGATGAGCATAATCACATGGTGTTTTCCCAGAGCATAGTTCACAGATGAGAACAAGCAAGCACAGAACAGCACAAGTCTTGAAATAAAACTCCTGCAAAACAAGCATTCGATATCCTGGTTGCTTTGGCCTCTCTCAGAAACGAGTTTGTGTTTTGCATTACAAAAGCCATTGCATGTTTTTAAAAACCTTTCATTTAAACTAAATTTCTTCACAATCATTGGTAGCCTGAAAGAAAATTTATTCTATTTTTGGTTGGGACTGTGTTTTTGGGAAAGAAGAAGGATAGGGTGGAGGATTGCTTTGTTTTCTTAACAAGGTTCTAAAAATTATCCTAGAAGTTGATGTGGAATCAGAGGGATTTATGTAGAAAGGGAGGAGTTTCCTGTGGACCAGGCTTGAACATTAGCACCCTAAAATGGTGACCACAGACTGAGCTACTTGAATATTTTCATTTGGCAGCAGGAAAGGTCTTTTTTTTTTAAATGGGGACTTCATCTTGAGCCTTCACAGATTCTGAGAAGGGCAAAATTCCCTGAATACGCCCTCAGGAGTCAGTGCTCCCTAAGCAGGGAATCTGGCTTTTTCTGGGAGGAATGTGAAATCTGCCTTTGCAGATCACTCAAGCAAGAACAAGCCTCTGCTTTGCCGCCTCCCCCTTTTGAGATGGTTGAGGGACCTCTCTTTCATTCCCATGGGAAGACTTTACATAGAAGATGACTTAATAGGTAGCATGTTTTGGCTTTGCTCTGGCTCTGTTCTCCAAATACTAATACGGGAGGAGGGGGTGTTCTTAGATTTGAAGGGAAAGTACTCCCTTTAAAGTCTCAGTCTCCTGTTGACTTCTGGAAACAAACACCCAACTGGGGAGATGGAAGAAAGTACATCTTCAGAACACTTGAGTCATGTCCAGTGGGACACTGACTGGAAGGCTTGTGTCATGCTGGGAATTGAGTCCTGGTATCTTAGGTCATGCTGGGCAAATCCACCCGATGCAGCACAAGGCTACGTTAGTTATTAGCTGACATCCCAAAGCCACAACAGCTTGGCTGGCATTTGCTTCCTCCAGCAGCCGTGGATCACTGCTTCGGGTTATGTTACCTCTCAAGTAGGGTATCTAGGGAGTAGTATTGTAAAAAAAACCCTGCTTGTGTGGAGTACGCCTGCTAATTAATGTCTTACCTATACCTGATGCTAAAACAACAAGATTTTGGCTTGATAGACTTGGCTTCAGTTGTGGAATAACTCCAGATGCATCACATGGAGCCTCTACGCCTTTTTCCCATCTTTCTTTCTGCTGAGAAGAGATAGCAGCAGTGAGTACCTTGCAGTGGTGTTAGGACAGGAATCAATTAGAGCGTGAGGAGCTTGGGCTGTGATGCAGTGCGGACAGCTTGGCTCCCTCCCTTCGGATCGTCACTCCGGGCCATGCAGCGCTTCCCTGCGTGGCACTGGGCAAGCCGCTGCCTCACCGCGCTTCACTTTCCGCTCACAAACCTGGACAGCGATTTTTGCCCCTCGCAATCACCTTGAATGGGTGTTAAAACCCAGTCAATTAATGTCACGGAGAGACTTCTGCTATCTCTCCGCCCCACCCCATTGACATGCAAACTTCAATTGGCAAAATGTCAACAGAAGTTATTGCTGCTGCCGATGAGATGGATAACTCTTGCTGTTAAAATAATATCTGATGTTTTGCTCAGATGTCTAATGGGTTTGCTTTTTAAGCATGGATGATGCAAAATATCCCCAAGGCATTATTCCCAACAACTTACAGAATCCCACTTAATGTCTATTTTTAGGATTGAATAGGTTCTGTAAAGGCTCATTTGTTTGAAGAAAAGATAGTTAATAACTTTGCTTTCCGTATGATTTTGAAGAGACAATTTTTGGCCACACCTCCCCTTCTTTATCTCCACTCCGTTTGGCTCGCCTGTGTCCTGGAGTTGTTGCCATTAGTGTGGGAGGTAAGAAATTAAGGAATTAAATAAATGGAGGAGAACTGCTAAAAGAGCAACAGTAGTTATTTGTATACTAGGAGGTGAAGTTGTCACTTCTAAGATACCCAGCTTTTTAATTTCTATATGAGGGTACAACTTTTGAAAGAGACTGAGTGCTACAGCCTAATTAGCAAATATATGGGAGGAACAGCAGGATGTGGGGGTGACTGTGGAAGGGATCACTAGATGAATTATTATTACTATTATTATTACTGTTATTGTTTTTATTTTTATTTTATTATTATTTTAAAGCACAGCATTGTTTGTAGTCTCTCTAACTAATGTTTAATTTAACTTGAATTTAAACCACAGAGTGTAGTGGATTGCAAATGACTGAGTTGGAAAGCTTCCAAAAGCCATTGAATTTCAGTGGGTTTAGTGTTCTCCGGTAAAACAACATGTTTTAAGCAAGCTATATGCTTGTTTCTGTGTTCTAAATAGAAAATAATGATGTTATGCATTACCGCATGAACTATATTTGGCATCCACCAGCAATATTCATTTTCTCTTGCTTCTCTCTCTTCCTGTTTCCCTCCCTCCAAAAAAAACCATGTATATATGTCTGACAGTTATCTAGGAGGCCAAGCAACAGATCACATTCTTCTACTACTAGAATTGTATGAATGCCTAACACAGCTTAAATCCCTTAAATTGGGATTTATGAAAGGATGACAGCAAACAATCTTCTAGCTATGCCATCGCTCAGGCAGTTACAGCAGCTGCTTTACATTTATTTGTGAGAGTCTAAGTGATGAATGCACATTTGTCCTCCTTTTACCTGTGAAAAAACGAAGGTGAATGACTTCAACCAATGCTGGGAATCCAAAGCTCTGCCTGTGCTGGTAAAGCAAGCAGGAGCATGGTGGGGGTTAGCGCTTTCCTGCCTGGTGTGTGGGCGTATTTGGGGGAAGAACATGGACTAGACACTGTTCCCACTGGGCAGTATGGACATGGGCATCCTGTTTAGAGTGGAAGGAGGAGTATAGCTGTGTAAATGCAAGCTGTGCCACGCCACTTCTTTTGAGAGCCAGAGAGCTGTCCTTTGCCTCTTTTATTCACTAGTATTTATTTGGCCTTGGAGATTATCCCCAATTCCCAGAGAAGTTCCCAAAGCACTAGCCAGATATTGACTGCGTAATTCAAGTTAGTTTGACCCTAGAGAAGTCATTCTAAACAGTTCTTTTCAATAGGAAAATATACCTCTTTCGCTTCTGGGAAACTTGTATTACTTGTGAGTCACAAGGGTTTAAAAAAGCAAAACCAGCTGCAATGAAATTATGTGAGAAATGAGTGTTCAAGAGCTCTTCTGATAGATTCTGTGGAAAAATGGGGTGCTAAAAGCTGAAATGAGGGGCTGGGGGGGTGTGTGTAGAGGTATCTGCACATAATAGTCCAGAAAAACAGTGGTCTCTGAAGACACTGAAAATCATTTAATTCTCTGGTGCTTATGGAGTATTTTCTCTTCTTCCCCCAATCTTCTGGTAGGTCAATACATTCCGTCCTGACTTCCAGATTCAGTAAAGGTTCTCAGAAATCTGGTTGGTGTTGTTTTTCCCTTGGACTACTGGTCTAATTAAACTTCACTTACTAATTGGATCAGAAGCTTGGAGAAAGCTTTGAATTCATTTCCAGACCAGAGTTAGGCAAAGAGCATAATTTTTTCCCACTGTTTTTCATGCTGGTACCTCTTTAGGTGCTTTTCTTCTGAGCTCTTAGCCTGTCTCTGCTGCTCCTTAATATTTCCTTCGTCTTTGGTTTTCCTATTGATTCCAAAAAGTCTGAATTTATAATCCTTCCCCCAAAAAGAATATTAGGGTTTAATTAAAGTCTAATGTCTCTTCTTCTCTCTCCCACATTCTCTCTTGACATTTTACAATTCTGAAATGTAGAAAATATGAAAGAAGTCCCCTTTGGCTTCAGCAATGATTAATGCTAGCAAGAAGCAAGTCCCAAAGTGCTAGAAATGACAAGATACATGCAAGCTGTCATAATTTAATCCTATTGCTTTTTGTTTGGTTTGGATGTTACCCAAGTAACCCATGTTCTTCAAATTTACCCTTTGCTTGGGGGAAGGTTTAGCTCCATTTTGTGTGGTGTTTCTCTGCAATGTGGTCTGTGAGGGTGACAGCTAAGGGACAAACTGAGCTGGGTCATGGCTAGAAACTTATAGCCAGGGCAGCTGACAGGGAAGGGAGGAAGGGGACAGGTCTGAAAAAGGGCTAAGAGCTCTAGAAATCTGCTCGTGGCTTTAAAGGATTATAGAAAGATGATGACAGGAATGGTAAGGAGTGAGCAGCCATGGATACATTCTCCACACACAATCCCTCAACTCTGATAGTGAAAAGTCACATTCTGCTTAACTTTAGAGGACTGTCAGGAGGTGGTCTTTGGCTGCCATACTGAGCTGGGTGAAGGTGGGGGCAGGTTTGTGTGCGTTCAGAGTCCTTTCTCGTGGAGTGGTTTTCCTTCCTCAGGGCACGAGGAATGACAAGGCACGTGCATCCACAGTGGCAGGAATGGAGAATAAAAGCTGCTAATAGACGTAGTAATCATGTATGAAGGTACTTTTGCAATGGACCATGAAAAAAGAGATAGTCCAGGTGGCAAGAGTTTCAGAGGTGCTGAGGGTATCCAAATTTCACAGACTCAACACAGCTGCAGCAAAATGAGCCCATCATCTCCTTCATCTTCACTGAAAGGCATCTCCTACTTTTAATCACCAAAGTCCTGTGTAAGACTAACAAACGTTTAACAAAGTAGCTCTTACTAAAGTAGCCAATACAGACCATTTAGAGTGCCAACTGCCTCCTCCTACAAACCTTGCTTCCCTCGCAGAAATTGCTGCTCAAAGGAAGTCTTTAGTCTACCCAGAATATCTGTATGTCCATTTCTCTTCCGAAAATTGATGGAAAGCAGGTGGCCAAAAGCCTTTCCAGCAAATATATTGATAACTCAGAAATGTGATTTAAGCAGTTGCTGTTGATGCAGTGGTGCCTTGGAGTGTGCCAGTCCCATGCTCGTCCATGCCTGGAGACCGTTCTTCCCCATTCACCCCTGGCACCTCAGGCTTAAGATTACACCTGGTTTGAAGCATCCCCTGACTAAACAAAACAAGCCATGAGCTGATCGCCTTGTGCAATGTGCAACCACACAATAGTAATCACAGCTAATGACTCTGCTAAATGCTAGACTGCACACACCTCCTTGTTTGGTGTTTGTTTTGTATACAGAAGGTAACATCGACTGAATAACGAGGATGCCAAGTTACAGATGGGGTTGTGGAATCGTATTTGACAGCCGATTAGAGTAATCTGACAGAAATGATGACTTAATCACCACGACAGACTCCAAATTCCCAGATAGAATTCCACCCAGGTTAATCTAATTTCCTTGCAATATTTTTGCCAGAAATAGACTCTTAGCCGGCTTGTTTTCTCCCATGCAGATGTCACATGGCTTTGACAAGAATGTAAATAGGTACTGTTATTATTGTTGAAAAGATGACTTTGAGGCTCTAAAGCTGGAGAGGTTTCATGCCTTTGAGATGCATTGGGTTGCTTTGCTGTGGTTTTTTTATCTAATGAAGTTATGTTTACATACAGCAAGATGTACTCAGGAAAAAGAGGGGGGGAAAAAAGATGTAACTATTCAATTGTAATTCTAGGCCATGGCGTGGTCCTGCTGCTGCCCTGGACATAGCCAGCAGCCAGATTCTCATTAATTTCAGGGGGACTTTCAGGGTTGTGTGTTTGACAACTGTTTCTTTGCGTTTTTGGTTCCCATGGACTGCCTCAGCACCCCTGCTTGGGATGTGCCCAAGGAGAGGCAGTGACGTGCTTGGCCCCAGGCTTTGGGTGGCCTCTGTGACAGTGCAGGCAGCAGTGAAGCCCCCACTTTGCTGCCAGCACTGCCACAAGGCACTGGCAACCTTGGGCAACAGGCATTTGCCTGCTCTCAGTTGTAAAACAGTGGCATGGTGTGTTTTGAGACTGATGGACAGAGAGCACCTGTAGGAAAGGCAGGTTGTGCCCTGCTTGCTGCACAAGTGTGTTCAGTAGAACTCTCTGTAATATTGATGAGGAGAGGTTGTTCCTTACAGCCCGGGCTCCAGCCTGGGTTTGATATCCCCATGCACAGTGCTTGCCAGGGGAAGCTGCCCACACTTAGAAAGAACTTGCCTGAGAGCTGTGTTGTTCTCTTTTACTGTGTGTTCTGAGCACGGGATGATGTTCAAGTCTATAAATTACTTGCTGAGGTTATTTTTCTTATTCTTGCCTCTTTATTAATTGTAAGTGTGCATTCATAAATACTGTATCTTCATAAGCAAAGCTTTCTCCAAGAAAAGAAGAAAATGTTTCCTGTTGTTCTGTGTGACAACGTGACATACTGAGAAATCACTTACCTTGAGATCCATAAGTGATGTATAGCTACAATAACAGCTTTCTGATAAGACAGGAAATCCTTCATTTCAGTAGATGACATGATTCTAGTGAGTGGCATCTAATTTGAAACAGTTTTATATCATCTATAATCTTTTGGAGGGCCTGGGAAAGCACAGCTATTTTATTATTTTATAGCCTGCAGTTATACGAGGAAGATATAAAATGCACAGATTATTTTCTCTTTTGCTCATTGTAGAGTGAAAGAATAGTACCTATTTAGCTTTTGTCTCTGCCCCTTTAATTTTCTTATTCACTGCACACTTCTTTGAGAGTCATTCTTTTCTTTTCTTTTCTTTTCTTTTTTACACCTACCTTTAAATATTTTATGGGTAGAGAGCTTATAATATGTATTGTCACGGCAGTTGTCTCTAGAGGTCAGCAATGAGTTTAATAATGAGATGCGAACCAGTGACTCTGTAAAACCCATTTCAGGTTATAAATGGCATGTTTTATTGAATCTAGTGTTAAAGGTTGTTAACGTATCAATTGGTGATGGTCAGGGTTAAACAAGCTTCAACATGAGCCCTCTCATGTTAGGAAACTGTCAGTAAGGTATTTTTCCACTTTCCTCTTCGTTGAAGCCAGGTTTGTGTATCACATCCATTTTTCTGGGGGTGTTCTGCAGTTTAAACTCTCCAGGCCTGAGCTGGATCTTTTATCAGTTTTGCACTGATATAATTTTAAGCGCAATGGCAGCACTCCCAAATTCAGCTTGATGATGTGAAGAGAATTTGGACCATGAGTTTTTAGCAGGAACATTTGAAATCAAGTCAAAACCCAGTGGAAGCATCTTGTGAAATCTTGTCTCTTGCTTCGTGAGTGTACCAGATTACGGAGTTAATGAACTTGGGGTAATTATGTGTAACAGAAGAGGATGATTTTGGATATGCAGTGAATGTGTTTGCCAGGTAACACTGATCTTTGTGTTGTGACCATGGGCTGCAAAACTAACTTCTTCACGTGAATTCGGTCTAAAGTTGGCTTCTCTGGTTCAGACAGTTTGAAAAGGGAGAGGTTTTTAACATTGTTAGAATAGCCTTTATTCAAAATATCTCCTCTTAGGGGCATATAAATGCAGCTGTAAAGAGTGATAGATTCTCTGCCTACAAAAGGCCTGAATTTGGGTTGGGTTTTTCTCATATATTCTGCATATTCCTGAATTTTCAACACTTGCCTTTCTTTCCTCTATTTTCTTACCACTCCATTGCTCCTCAGAGACATCAGTAACCTTCAATAGCCTTGTGGAACAAGTTACACCTTTTTTCTTCTTTCTGTTTGTGCTTGCTGAGTGGACATGCTGCCTCACATTCCCATGAATTTTAAGTCTCCTGCAGTGCCCAGTGTATTGTTGATGTCAGGAAAAATCTTAAGCACTAAGGAAGACAGAGAACAATAGAAGTTCCCTTTTTTCTGTAAAACTGATTGAGTAAGAGCGGTGGCAGACAAGTGCTGGGCTATTAAAGTCCATTTAGGAAATGAATGATTCAAAGAGAACAGAATTGTTAAAACTGAAACAAATTTATGCATCCCGACAACCACATCTACCTTGTGGCTTTGCCTTTCCCTAGGACACAGTGGGGAGCTGTGCAAGCAACACAGGGAATACATTGATTTGCAAGGCCAGGGAGCATTCTGGACTTTGAGTAAATCTAACAGGAACATTCACAGCAATATTTTACATTTTCTAAAGAATCCAGCAGCGTTTTCCCTGGTGGTTAAGTTACTTCACCAAAAGTAGTGCAGATGTGGGTTTCTGTGCAGCTTTGAAAGCACATTTGATATGAGGGCATGGATGTTCTCTCCTGCTCAGCTGTTTTTGTTTCCCAGAGTTTGTCATAACAGTCTTTTATTTAAGAAATGGAATTGCCTCTGACATTTTCAGGCAATACTCAGCTGCACTGTGCTGAAAAATGATACAAAAGTAGAAAGAGCATACATTTTTTCACCTGTTCACGTGAATTGGTAAGGAACTGCTGAGGAGAGAAAAGGCGGTGTCCCTGCTGCTGCCGGAAGGTTTGTGCAGTCAAATCCCAGCAACTATGCTGAGCCCATGAAAGAAAATAAAAATGGGGGGTTTTTTGCAAGCTTAAACGTCTCCCACATTGAATCTCAATGTGAGGTCGGTTCTGGAAGCTTTTGAGAAGCTGTAATAAAATTTCCCTGAACACACCACAGTGGTCACAGGGCTAGCTATCACCGATGTCCTGTGGAAAACTCACACTCTGATCATGAGGAAGCTCAACTGTTGTGGTGTTATTATTCCTGAGAGAACAAAAAGACCATTTGTAGAAATTTTATTGGAGCTATCAACAGTTCAGTGTTGAATTTTTTAGCAGAGAAAGGTGAGGACACACCAGACCGAGTGTGCCAAGGTGGGATGTTCAACATGGAATGCTGCACACAGGGGTTGGTTTCCTTTGCAGTGAGAGGGACATGAATGGAGGAAGAGGTTGAAAAGGAAAAAGGATTTGGAGTTTTTATGGAATTGTTGGAAGCCGGAATTGTTACGTGGTGGAAGCTTTATGAATGAATGTATAATGTATTCTAAAACAAAAAGATGAGATACTAAATAATTATAGGAAGCTATTTTAGGAATCAAGATCTCTTCTTCTTCAGTCCTGAAAGAATCAGGACGGTTTTTTAATTACAAGCAAAGTTCATTTGTCAAACTCAACTCCTCTGAGTACATTTGAAATGCTTGCTAGTTCTTAAATTACTTGAAAATTCTATCTTGGTTTTGGCAGTGGTTGAGCTCAAGGAAAAAAAGTTGGTAAAACAGAAACCAAGCACGCCATAAACTAATGAGGGCTGTAACTTTAGAGGTCTTCTGAAACTAGATACAGCAAATTAAAGATTTATATGAGTCCTATGGGCCCAGTGATCTTTTTTATTTAATCTTCCTCATTATAATATACTCCTTTACCATTTTTTTTTCTTATTAGCCTATAATACAGTGTTATTTTGAATTTATATAATTTCAACATGCTTAATATTAAATTGTGTCTCTTTTTAGCCCTTCATTAAAAACATGACTCTTGATTTTTTATAACTATCCAACCTGCCTTACTCTCTTTCATTTTTGTTTTTAGATGCATCATCCTATTCAGATGAAACCCGCAGATAGTGAAAAGTCAAATGGTATGTGTTTAATTTATTTTCACTTAATTGTGTCTCTCTCTAAACTAAAGCAAGCACAACATTGTGAGAGTTTTTTGCTTTACTCCTTTTGTGGTGAAAAGGATAGGCAGTTTCCCTACACCTGATATGTTGGGAAGGTGTTGAGCTGCTCTGAACTCCTTATTATCTTCTGCTTTAAAGAAGGAGGGAAATGTCCTCAAAAAGGGTCTTCCTTGTACCTGCTGTACATCATGACTCACCTCACTGCATACATCCTTCCCTTGGGTTCTCCTAACAGTGAGGCAATGTGGAAGCACCTGAGATTGATAAGATGGAGATAAAATGCTGATGCTGAAAATTAAAAATGTACAAAAAGGCATACCTGTGTTAACAAACTATGTAAGCACATGATCAGCCTTAAACATTTGCCAAAACTACATTTTTATAGAATGATGCCATTCTGAATCTGAGCCAAATTTAGGTTTTAATCACATGCTTCATTATGAGCTGGGAAACCCACTTTGGAGCTCTCTGTATACTTATTCCTCAAAACGATTGAAAAATGAATGCTATAAAGACAGTAATATCCATTTGGAATACCAGGGTACTGCCTAAGTGGATGTATATGATATGCAAAATAGATGGCAGGCTAAATCTATTAAACATGCCAAGTTTATATATTCAGGGAAATAAGATAATCGAATGGTAGCGCAACTTGGCGGCGTGTGATTCTTTAAAAATATATACGTGTGTATTTTGCCCCTTGATTTGTTCCTGTAATTTTCTAAAATATATGTTAAAGATATCATCTGCCTTCTTAGATTGCAAGAGCTTCGTTTTCCCTTAAGGCCCACATAATCAGAGCTGGTTCCTCCAACAGGCATCTTTGCACCTCATTAATTAGTAATCAGGGCAGAAGCCGTGCACTTAGAGATCTACATACCTGCAAATGTAAATTATGATTGGGCTCTAAATCTCTCTGCAAGGCTTTTTTAAGGCTTCTTTTTTTGCTAATTGTAGTGCATCCCTTTTTCAGGCTTCTCCAAGGATTATGAAGTTTGGAAGGAAATTAAAACTTCACATTATGCTAGGTTTCCCAATATGAGAACTTTCCAAACAACAGTGGCCATGAGCACAGGAAATATGAGCTGTCACCCATTTGTACAGGAGGGGGTGTTCTCTCTCTCAGGTTGGAGTCATAGAATCATTGAATATTCTGAGTTGGAGAGGATGGATATCTGTCCACGAGAATTCTCAAAGTCTGATTCCTGGCTCTGCACAGGACAATCCCAAAAATCCCACCATGTGCTTAAGAGCATTGTCGAAATGCTCCTTGAGCTCTGTCAGTCTTGGTGCTGTGACCACTGCTCTGGGGAGCCTGTTCCAGTGCCCAGATACCCTCTGGGTGAAGAGCATTTTCCCAAAGAGTTTTAGCAGTGATTTCTTGCTGTCTTTGCGTGCTCAGAATAGAGGCCAAGGCACCTGCATGGGCAGAAGGACTGAACTTTTCAGGCCCCACTGCGGTCAAGGAGAACATTGCTATTGGAATCCAAATTCCAGTCCCTAGTACTTAGTGCTAGCAGTGGGCACAATTATCCCTTAGGCACAGGAACACCAGCCTGAACCCTCTGAACTAAGTATGGCCTCTGTGGGTTCTTCTTTCAAAGACAAATTTCACCTCAATTTCCTTGGCAAATTAGAAAAATAAGAGGCAATGGGCCAAAATTGTCTCCCAGCGAGTTACTTGTTCATTGCCTGAAGTGTTTCTTTCTAAAGGAGATTGAACATATTGGAAAAACACTGTGGGGAATTGTGCAAATTCTGTCTTTCTCTGCAAGTAGCACCTGCTTGGAAAGCAGGGTAGGTTGGCTCCTGGCTGCTGCTGTTAGTCTGGGGTTATCTGCATGAAACTCCTGTCTGCACTGTGGGAATACTCTCTTATTTTCTGGCATATATTCCAAGCATGAAAATCATGAGGGATTGGGGGGTTTTGCCTTTTTTTTTTTCTTGTATTTCTTTGTGCTTTTGGGGAAAACAAATTGTCAGTTCAGGGGTACCAAGTGTCAAATTAAACATCTTTTTAAATTTAGACTCCTGAAGGGTGTGGGAACTTTTGATAGGCATGTTCAAGGGGTTGTGAATTATTATTTTTTTAATTGACTGGAGAAACAGAAGGCAAAATAATACCACAATGATGGTAATAATGGTACAGCTCCTCAGAAAGGCAGCGCGTAGGCGTGGGGTTCATGGAGTGGATGACAGTTTTCAAGCAGCTTGGAGATCAAGAACGAGAAAAAACAGCAGCGTGGGGGATGTGGAGGTTTCTTTGGCACGTGTTTCCCATGTGCTCCAGGCTATCCATCTGAGGAGGTATATTATCCATGCCAACAGCAAATTGTAAACTGTACCTCTTCAACCAGACTGGTAAGTTCAAAGGGGAAAAGAAAGAAGACATGCCAAGACATTTTGGTTTTCATGATCCCTGGTGGTCGAGCTTTTGAGGAATACTCGAATCTCTTTGATTTCTGAGTCACAGGAGGATCCCAGTAGGTTTCATAGGTAAAGTGGTGTTTCTCAGTTTGCAAAGAGGTTAAAGAAATTTTCTTGGTCAAAAATTTCTTGTGGAAAGGTGTGTAGGACAATTTGAACACTCTGCAATTCTGAGCTTGTACATGTTTGTGAAGGATTGATAGACTTGTTCAGTTCCATAGGGAGGAAGGAGAGGTCCTCTCATTCAGCTTAGAGGTTTTCAAAGAGCAGTATTTGCTGTGTGATAACATGCCCCCTCCCCGCATTGAGTCCCTTGTGCAAAAGGATTGAATGAGCATCCAAGCCAGAGAGTACCAGCGTGAAATGCTCCTCCTTTTCCATCACTGTTCCTGCCCTTAGATGTCTGCACCACCTGAGGTATCTGTCCCTTGGCACCAGAGGCCAAACTCACCTCATGGAAACTGGGAGATGGGTATGGAA
Source organism: Struthidea cinerea (assembly GCA_013397865.1). Classification (NCBI taxonomy): domain Eukaryota; kingdom Metazoa; phylum Chordata; class Aves; order Passeriformes; family Corcoracidae; genus Struthidea; species Struthidea cinerea. The sequence goes on from VZTI01001471.1 coordinate 605,498, forward strand.
GGGACACCTCCTGCACACATGTTACTAACCTGGACCAGGCTGCTCAGAGGCCCATCCAACCCAGCCTTGAACACTTCCAGGGATGGGGCATCCACAGCTTCTCTGGGCACCCTGTTCCAGCGGCTCCTTCCCTGCCTACAATGTGTATAAGTCATTTCTCTGCTCATGCAGATGAAGCAAAGCTTGATCTCTTCCACCAAACTTTTAGCAGCTTGAGTTGATGGGGCAAGACTTGCCCTCAGATTTAATTAATTTGTCTACCCAGGAGGATTCTGAAAAGCTTCTTACTGCTGACAAACGTAACATCTCTGAAAGATGCAGAGGATGAATTTTGTAGTGTGTCCTGGTCTGATCACCCGGTAGGTCTGGTCTGATCACCTCTGTGCAGGTTGTTTTAACCTATCTACAAAGTTTTGGTTAAGGATTTTCTTCCAAAAAGCATGGTTTTGACTTCCTACCAACACTAGATTCATCACTCACAGTATTTATCCTTTTAAGGACATTTTCCCTTTTTCAAACAAAGGGGGTTCATCCAGTCTAATGCTGAAAAACTTGCAAACGCCTGCTTGACTCTAAGTTGTCTGTGGCCATTAACATGCTACAATTTGCAAATGCTTAAATGTGTCTTGGATCTGGATTTGAGCACAGTCAATACTTTCAGGCACATATCCTGCAGACAGTATGCTCCTAAATGGATCAAAGCATCACTGCTTCAGGGAAAATGACAAAATTCTCTATTTTAAAAAAAAAATTTAAGTAGGGAGGAGGGTAACTGAGTAATCTTATAATTTTTTTTATTTATTTTATTAGTGGAAAATTTAAAAAATAATTTTGAAATTCTAAGTGGCACAACTTTGCCAATTTGGAGGTAGTAATTAGATGCCATATGTTAGCACTAACACATAGAAAAGTTGATAATTAATGCAGGCAGCTCCAGATTCAGGTGTGACTTTGACAGATTGTATGCAAGGGGTTTCCACAGGCTTACAGCTAGGGATAAAAAGTCTGGCTTCAACCCTTCCCTCCTATATGGGAGTGAAAAACCAAAACCAAAACAAAAAAACCCTCCACACCATTTATACATAATTAACTAATTATCTATTTTCTTAAAAGAGAAGGCATCTTCTGGGTAGAAAATGCACTCTTTATCTGACTGGACTCCTCAGAAATGTAAAAAAAAAGAGTTATAATTTTGATCTTTCAGAATTTTTGGGATTTAGAAGAGTGAAAAGAAAAGTTTGTTGGATCTTCAGGGAGATTTCCCATTATTATTACAGGGTTTAATTCTTTTGTAGCATTCAGAAAATAATCTCTATTCCTTTATTCTCCTGGGTTAGCCTGCAAGAAATGCTCATTACTGAAGCAAACTGAGTAAAGCTAAAAAATTAGACCCTTCAGGATGTTATTCTGCACACTGGATGTAGTGCTGTCAGAAGACAGGAAGCTCAGTTTGAAAAGTTCCCCCCACCCCACCCCAGCAGAGACAGACTTCATCTCAGGTAACCTTTGATGGCTAATGCAGAGTTCTGGGTTCAAACATGATGCCCAGGCACACGTGCCAGTGATGGCAGAGCTAGCCTTGACAGGGTTACAAGAGCAACTCATCTCATTTTAAAACAGGCATCTGCACCTCGTCACACAGGGTCCCTGCATTCTGGCAAACCCCACCCCAAATCCAGCAGTCTTAGCACTGGAAGTGTCACTCGAGCTGCCCTGGCAGCACAGCCCGCCTGCATTTGTAATCTGTTAGGATGGATTAAAGGTGAACCCCATAATGTGTTAATCAAGAAACTGTGCGGTTTCAATTCACACCTTCCTTCCTATAAACAGAATTTCAGGCCTTGTTTACTGTGACCTTCTGCCTGCTTCTGCTCCATCAAGGAGGGGCACTCAGCCACCCCATCCTACCTGCTACTTCCAAACTGTTGTATCTACTTCATTCCCACAGAGTGGTGCAAAAAAGTCAGGAAGTTCAACTAATCCCATGAGTGAGGTTCAGAAATAATGATGTCAAACACACGCCAAAAAAGTTTTGATTTTTCTGGATTTTGAATTGTTGAAACCCACCCCAAGGGTGGGAGAGGGTTATCAAGCAGCAGTGAAATGCTTATGAGATATGCGCAGACGAGTGCTGGCCCATGCACACTGTTACCCTTCTCTCAGCCTTCTTCTTTGCCTGCTCTCATTGCCCAAAGCACTCGCAGCTCCCAAGCTTTGTCCAGTCCCTCAGAGCTCATTTATTCCTCCCGTCCCTGCAGCTGGAGCTCAGGACATCTGGGTGTTGTCATGATGCCCAAGATCTGGGAGTTGGATGGAAGGTGGCAGCGTCTGTCAGCTTACTCAGTCAATGTAAAAAAATCTGTAATCTTCTGTCAGTAGCAGGGGAGAGACTGCCATGACAAAGGCCATCCACCTTGCTGGGAGAGGTGAGATCCGTCACTCTTTGGAGGAGGTGATCTCTTGGCATTGCCAACAGCCAGTTGAGCTGACACTAAAACTGCCGGTCACTGAAGTTAGGCCAGATGGGTTTGGGCTGCCATCCTTTCCCTAGGCAGCAGCACCTGTCCCAGTCTCAGTGCTTTGCTGGGTCACCTGTGTTTAATGCTGGGCTTCCCATTTTACTCTCTCCTCATGCATGGGAGAAACCTAACATGCACAGGAAAATCTGCAGGCTTGGCAGATCCAAAGGGAAGTTTGCTAACCTCTAAATACATTTGACCCATGCTTCTCTGTTGTCTGTTTGACTCTCAAACCTTGCCTGTGTGTCAGGTAAGAATTCATTTTAGAAAGAAAGAAGTGGCTGACCAAAAATGCAGAAATAAATCCTGAAAATCAGTCTTATCAAGGTGGAAAAATATTCAGTTCTCTGTGTGGGAATATATTGTTAAAAACTCTTTCAGCCTAATAATATCAGATGTTCTATCAGATGGAGTGAAAACATGTCATTTTGATCTTGACAATTGTCACTTTAAATGTTTTTTTTATTCTGGGCCCCTAGCCAGAAAAAGAATAGCAATTTTCTTAAGCTTCAACACTGATCAGCACTGACTAATGGCACTGAATGCAGAGCACGTCATCATATCAATATGTTTTCTGTACTCTGAGCATTCTTCATGAAATCTGCATTTTTAAGATGTACAGTACACAGGAGCTGGATGTTTAATTTACTATAAAATCACCCTCAAGCTGCAAACCTGCAAATCATGTTAGTTAAATGGCATATTTATAGGTTTACTAGCAAAACCGAAGGAGGCCGGTGGGGAGTTCGTCGCCTGCTACTCTCTGGAAAAATAAAACAAAGCCTTCTGTTTGCATCTCATTTCTTTTGAGTCTCCATGTGAATCTCTTTGGTTTGAGGCTTTGTCCTGGCACCGAAGCAGGACCCAAGGGGCCTCCTGTGGCAGGCATTTGTCCAACTTAGCCAGCAGCTATTTTTAAAAGAAGGTTGGAACCTAGTCACCCTTAGGGCAGACCTGCACACTGTGTTTCAAGCCTAAGATCAACCCAAATTTAAACTGGCTGGTACTAGCTGACACAGAGACACAAAATGAGAGGTTCAGAACACAGAGCAGAAGGCAATGCTTGGAAATGTGCTTGGCACCAAGGCTTCACCCAGCCTGACCTCAGGCTGTGGTGTGGAGAAATCCAGACCTGGCAGCCCAGCTGGGTCCCCTGTCTCAAAACTTTTCCTGCACCATGGCTATAGTCTGTGGCTGTTGTCGAGGGGACAGGCTGGCCAGGGAACTTCCTCAAAAAAATTGCTCAAGGCAATATAGGAATTGTCTGCAGCTAAATTACAGGCATCCTTTCACCAGCAGAAGTGGCTGCCTGCACTCCTCTTGTAGCTGTGAGCAAGGCAATTCAGCTTTCCCACCCTTAAAATAATAATTAACAGCATCAAGGTCAGCTATATATTATGAAACAGATGTAAAATTCCATATACCTGTATATATATTTATGTATATATAAATATCCCAACCTGTAGGTCTTATTTGCAATTACGCATTTTCAGCTCCTGATCTGTATATGACTGGCTCATCCCATGCATTCATCATTTCTTAACCCTTTCTGGAGGGTTCACCTGCATGTGGAACCTCAATATAGAGTGTGAATGAAAATGTTCAGTCTTGAGGAATGTCTGCTGAGGAAAACATCCTCCCCTGGGTGTTAAATTCACACCAATTTTCTTGCAAGCTTGTAGAGTGAGGCACTGGGATTGCAGGGGCTGGTCTCTGTTTTGGGTTCTGAAAAATGCATGGGTTTGGTGCTTGCTTGTATAAAAGCTACAAATACTTTTTAAAGTCAGCGATTTAAGGAGAAAATGACTTCAAACGCTTCTCATGATCAATAAACATGAACCTCTTCTTGTTATTCTTGAAATTATTAAATGCACTGGAAGTGTTGAAGTATAACACAAATAAAATCCTAGAAAAAATGGACGCAGTTCCTTGTTCCTCAGCTGCGATTTATTCCATTTGACAAACTCGTACTAATACAGGAGACAGAGAGCAAGGGAGGATTCATTATTTTTTTTTTTGTAAGCCCAGAAATGAAAATAGTTCATTACAAAAATAATTTGCACAATAATAGAAATAAGTAAGTGCAGTGCAGACTCTCTGGAGTAAAGCTTTCCTTCCTTCTTTGCTTCCCCACAAACCCTGACAATCTGCTCATTAACAGGGAATTGGATTTACATGCCATTTCCAGAGAAGAAGAAAGCACTGGTGTATGTACTGTATAATAAACACTTAGATTTTTGGTTTAGTATAGATGGGTCGGTGCGTTAACATTTTTAAGTCTTTCCAGAGTGAATTAAGTTTTGATGACCTCTTTCATTTTTGACAAGAGTCCCCAGCTTTAGACCTGTAAATTTGAGTTTGATTAATAGGACTGTGTACATCCTGCTGCAGCAGTCCAGCTTGTGCTGGTGTTGGTGACAGTGCAGGCAGGAAATATTCTACCAATAATTCAGGTAAAGCACCTTTTTCATGGTTTTTTTTTTTTTGCAAACTCAGCATCATCACTCATCAAAGGGTGTTCAAGTGATGTCCTGGAGTATGCCTTGTGTCCTCCTAAAGGGGAGAGGGCTGTGGCACTGAAAAAAACAGCAGAAAAATTTAATGCATTCTTTTTCCAGAGCAGTCATTGCACATCTGCCTTTCCAGTGCCGTGCATTAAGTTGAAATTGAAAGCTCAGAGAAGAGCTGCTCTCAAAACATTTCTCAGGAATATTTTTCATTAGCTTGTATCATTACATGCACAATCCCTTCTTCACCCTCACCCCATCATGATTTCTTTCACACATGAGGGGAATGGGGGAATTTATCTGAATTAGAATCTATGCAAAGATATCTTTAAAAGTGTCTCTAACAGAGGATACTTTTCTTTAGAAGCCGTGTAGGAGAGGTGTATGCAGAGTGACTAAGACAGCCAATTAATATGTTATATAAACAGTAAGCACCACTAGAAGAGGAGCGAGAGAGAGAGAAAAATGAGATATTTGGGGTGGGGGAGGGAGGGGGGAAGGGAGGTTGTAAGTATAAAGTGTTTGCCTTAGGACTTGTCTTCAGTTACAGAGCCAGACTCACATGACTGGAGCTTGGTTTGATGTGGTAATGAAGCATTGATCACAGGAAAAAGATGAAATGGCCTTTGCTCATTCATTATTTTTATCTTCTAGCTGTGGAAGACAGAAAATTGTTCATAGGAATGGTTTCGAAGAAGTGTAATGAGAATGATATCAGGGTGATGTTTTCTCCGTTCGGCCAGATAGAAGAATGCCGAATCCTTCGGGGACCAGATGGGCTGAGCCGAGGTGAGTGTGCAGTCTGTAAAGTCTCTTTCCTTAAGTGCTAATTGGGAGCTTTATGTCACAGCCAAGGTAGGCAGAGCTGCTGTCTGCAGCGAGAGGTTACGCTGTAAAACGTCCCACGTGATGAAGGTATCCACATGAACTTTTCACAGTGACTGAAATTATCACCTTTTATTTCCAGTGTCAGAAAGGTCTCGGTGCCAGCATATTAACTTGTGTTATCACCCTGTTTTTCAGCTGGAAAGGTTCCTTTGCACCCTGAGAAAACACCCTCAGTTTTCTGCTCTCACAAAATCAAAGTTGCTCCCCTGACCCCATTTCTGCTTTGTAGCACAAGGCCAAAAAAAAACAGAAAAGGACAGGACTGTACATGACTGCTTGAAGGCATAAAGGGTGATGGGAACTGGCCCTTGTTGTAGCACTATATCCTCCATTCCTGTGTTTTCTGTAACTATATGCAAAACATAGGTCTGCTTTGTCTGAGAAACAAAGAGGTTAGCTTGGACCTGAGAGCTTTGCCTGGACAAAAGTTTGTAGAAAGAGCTTTTAAATCTTGTGCCTCTACCACAACCCAAAACCAGGGCAGTGGTGTTAAGCATCACCATCAAGAGTAGTCAAGTGGCCAACCTGAACTTAGAAATGAAATGCAGCACAGACTTCAATAGCCAGTGATCCCTTTTGAGTGCAAAAGTACCTTTTAGGGAAAGGCCTTCTGAAAACCTATTGAAAAGAAAGATAATTGTATATTGATGACCCAGACTGCATGTTAACTCCATGGTATATGGACCTGAATTTATCCTCAGAGCATGAACTTCTCAAAATATCAGTGCCGGGGTTGTTGAGTGGAAAAGGAAATAGGGATAGTCCCATCTCTCAGTGCAGGATGATGCTGTGGTACCTGCCACAGCCATTTAATGGCACAGGGAGTAAGTAATTTTCATTGTGGAGCTGTGAAAAATCACATCTACAGAAAAAACAAATACATAGAAAGCACAGTTTATGCATTTCATTACATTTTCAAAAGGCGTAGAAAAATGTAATAGCACCCATTTTGCATATAGATATGGGTATAGATTTAGAGGTTTTTTTCTTTACTTTTGGATCTACTTGTTTCTAGTAGGCAATAGGTTCCACAGAATTTTGTGCAACAATTTGTGCATGGGGTTTTTTGTTTTGTGGGCAGCCCAGTTTCTATAAAACACCCATAAATTTCAGCAAAGGAAGTGCAGGTATTCCTATATTTCATGGCGCTTCCTGAAAGCACTTACTGTAGTACTTCTGAATAATGACATGTTGAAAAGCCACAATAAATAGGGAGCCCCAAGAAAATTATGCGTATTTCTGCTTTGTGATCCCCAAACTTTTGGGGCTGGGATGCAGCAGGCCCTTCAGGCAAGGAGAGCCTCATGATCATGGCTTTTGCCTTGGGGAAGATTAGGGCAGAGTCTGAGGTTTGTTCCTGCAGCTCAGTAAGGAATGTTTACTGATGGAGTCGAGTGTTGCCATTATGTTTCTAGACCCAACACTGAGGCAAAATAAGTATTTCTGATTTTCACTGATTTCATTGTGTAAGCAGCACAGAGAAGGGATGATGGAAGACACAAGTGGGAAAGGAGCTAATTAACTGCTGAAATAACAAGATCTGCACATCAGATGTTTTGAGCCCCAAAAAAGATTTAATTGACTTGTCAGCATCACCCAACAAAGAAATGGATCTTTCCTGGGATCCATAAAAATCCCACTGCATGCTTGCTTTTATTCAACAGACTGGGTTTAGTAGGAGCATAGAAAAGCTAATTATGAAATCCAACAGAGTAAGTGAGGTTGGTGGGGCAGTTTTGTTCTGCTGTGAACAGCAGTCTCATGACAATCAGGAGCTGAGATTCCTAAGCCGTGTCTCCAGTGTATCAGGCAGGGCAGTGTCGTGTGCTGGCCAGCACAGCTGTAATGTGCTGTTCTCTCCTGCTGGAGACTGAAGATCTCAGTCCAGGTAGGTCACACGCCAGTAACCACAGCAGAGCTGCATCCTCTGTGCCACTAGGGTTCATTTCGGTCGCAATCACGACTGATATTCTATCATGCCCTCATGCCTCATGCCTTGTTAAACTCGAATTGCTTTCTACACACCCATGTTCACACTTTAAAATGAGTTCGGCTGCGCCAACCAGGTTTTCAGGCAGATTTTTATCAGCTTCACAAAACCACCACTCCATGAGATAAGGCAAAGTGTTGGGAAAATGGTTGGTATTGCAGTTGAAATGAAAAGTGCTGAGGGACATCTGCAGAGGAGGGAGCTTGACTGAAAAAGCACAAGGTGAAAAACTGCTTCAGGAGGGAGGACTTACACTGTTAAATCTTTGTAAAGAGTTCCAATCCTTATTGAATTTTAATTCATGTTACCATTTCCAAGATGTTAATTTCCTTTGCCACAAACAGTATTTGTTTTCTCAGCACCCGTCCAGATGTACTTTCCACCTAGACACAGAGGGGTAAATGAAAAATAGTCACTGTCTAAGGAAAACACCGACCTTGCCATGCCAGAGCCTTCGGGAGCTCAGTTCAGTGCTCGCAGCAGTGAGATGGAAATGTGGTCCAAACTCTGTTTGGCATCTCTTTTCAATTGCATAACAAGTGCACATCATGGTATCTCAGATGAAAAGAGCTTGAAAAGTATCTTCCTTGGTATTTATGCCAGCTTTCGAGCTTTCTTAAAGGATTCAGGCAAATAATCTGCATTACCAGCAGAGAGGTGCAAGGAATAGCTCAGGGTTACACTGCTCAGTAGAACAGTTTTGGTTTGGACTGGGTTTGGTTTTGGTTTTTTTTTCACTTAGTAAAGGCTAAAAAGGTTACAGTTGACTTTTATTTTAGCCCATGCCTACACTACAACAGCAGCCTTACCACTGATAGGGTAACAATCTGCTGTCAACTCATAGGTGGGATTTAGGGTTGTATTATACCACATGGGCTCCAGTAGCAAGGAGAAATCCCATCCTGTGGCATCAAGGGAAAATGTAACACTTTGTGATGAGTGTGATGTAAGTGCTAAGATAGAGAGGGGGAGAGAGATGGAACTCGTTGTTTCTATTGTAGTTCCTAACCAAGAGTTGACAGAACTTTAATGAAGTCGCACCCATTGCTGTCACTACTAATAATGGACCATCACCTTTTCCACTCAAAATTCCTGTTGTCAGCTGTTTGAAACTCAGCTGTAAAAGGAGACTAAAGTAATGATACACAGCTCCAGTTGTGGAGTATTTTAAAGAAACTGAGGGGTTTTTTAGCTTGAGTCGTTTCCCCCCATTGTTACTCACTCCTACATCTAAGAAATAACCATTGTTTATACCTGTAACTTGCTATATTTTGATCAGCTACAAGAATCGGCAGCAACCAAAAGGCATTGCCTTCCAAAGGCTCTGGGATAGTCCCTGTGAAATTAGCGGGCTGGCAACGAGTAATTCCTAGCTGTGAAAGGTATTAAAAAATAAAAATACCCTGTTGGCTGTAGAGATAAAGAAACCAGGGACAGCCAACAGCCATGGAGGCTGGCCACCTCTTGAGCAGGGTTCATGGGACTATCTAAAGAAGCTTGCCACTGCCTGTACGATATTCGTTATTCAGAGAGAAGGATTCAGCCTGCAGGGTTGTTTAATCCAGCACTTTTTCTGAAGAGCTAAGTATGCTTTACAAAAATTCATGATTGTGATATCATGTGCTAAGCTTCATTATCATGAAAAAGCAGAAGTGAACTGCCGCAGATGATTAAGATTTTAAATCACTTATTGTAAACAGCTTAAGGAAACTTTCAGACCTCCTGACTCCCAGCACTATGTAATGTCTACATGACCACAGATGCCAACACAGCCAGCCAGGCAATGAGAACTGCAGTGTGCAAAAATAGCCAGAAATACCCAAGTTTGATTTGTAGCTGTACCACTGATGTGCTGTATTGACCATAGGTGAGTTGGTCACTCAATCATCTCTGTTATCCTGGTGCTTAAAATAAGGGTAGCGATGCTCCTCTGCCTTTGTAAAATGCTGTTTTTAGATCAGTGGATCAATATCTCTGTATCACTCTAGGAATTATTACCATCCATAATGATGATAAAAAAAATCCTCTTATCCTTATCACAGGAGCACCACATAGCAAATTATTCTGCTGTATTGCTAAGTGTGGATTTATATATCAGATACCAGAAAGAAGTCAACTGGGTTAATAGCATGCACTGAAAAAACCTGCTAATAACATGTAGAGAGAGTTGGCTACACCATAAAAATTGTGAAAAAGCTCAAAATGCATTTTTCTACATCTTCTAAGCTCCTAATTGTATGATTTTTTTAACAAAACATCACCAGGCACATGGGACAAGTGAACATTTCTGCAGACATTGATTACAAGGATTGTTTTTTCATTCTTTCTTTGCTTTAAGAGCAGGTTAGAAATGGAATGGCGAGTTACACCACGGTCAAGCAATTTAATTTCTTGAAAATCCATTCAAAACTCTGAGATTCAAGGGTTTTCTTGATGAATTAGTAAAAGACAATTAGTATTTGCATCACAATTAACTGCAGGGAAGGATAGGTGAGGAGACTTTTATTCTGGATTTTTTTTTCCCTCTGGATATTTACTGCTCCCTTCTGAGCTAAAGTAACATGAAGTACCAGCTATGGGAACACTCCAGACTAGGGGTCACCTTCTGAATTGTGTATCAGTAAGTGGTGGGAAACAAGGACAGTGGAAGTGCTGTATTTTTAATAGCTCTTCAGAAGCACCTCAGTGCCTTATTCCCCTTGCTGCAATGTGGTAACATTTTCATTTTTTCCAATCATTATGGCACATTTAATTTTGTTTTCCCTTGCTGAAACTCTTTTGCAGCTGGGAAGGAAGAAACACATCCAACTGACCAATGTCTCTGCTGGCCTTTGGCCAGTAACTACATCTCAGATTTCCATTACTGCAGTTTTGCAGCAATCCCTCCCAAGAGGGAAGCCTGCAATGAAATAATTTGCAAGAGGCTTTATTCCAACAAGAGGATCATCGAGGCACAGTTAGAGAATGTGGTCATTGGTACTCATTTAATTCCGGGTTTGTGTAAATTCCACTTACTGAGGTCTGTACTTTGCAGGGTGGAGAATTGAATGTCCAATTAGAAATGCTTTGAGGGAACTATGAACTTCAGGAAATTTAAAATCTACAACCTGTCATCCTGCCAATAGTCAAGTCAGTAGAGCTGAAGAGCTGAGGCATGGTTACAGGACGTGCCTCTTGTTACCTTTGTGCGCCTGATATGCATAAACTGAAGAGCTTCACTGTGGCTTTTTCAAATTATTTTCTTTAGACTGAATTGTTGCACTTGGTCTCAGACATGTCGCTGTATGTCTTAGGTAATACTTAACAACCAAATATCACCACAGTAAACAATCTGATGTACAGTTTAGTTTGTAGATGAAATGTATTTTAACCACCAAGACAGATTTTTGTGTGATGTCTTCATTAGAAGGCTGTTTTCCAGGATGTTCCTTCCTTCAGACTAGGCTGTATTAGCACAGCGTAGAAAAGGAAAAGTCTACTTTGCAGTCTCAGCTAGAAACATTTTAACCCAACTAGAGCTTATTTTTATCACACTTCAATTTCCATAGCTTTTTATTCAAGCCTTATCTTTTCTTTAAATAGAAGCTTTCATCTCAAAGGATCCCAACTACTCCTTGCAGGACTATTTGGCAGCTTTTCACTTTTGTTTCTTCACAGAAATTGAAGAAAAACTTTGTTTACAGCGTACTGGGAAGCTGTGGGGCAACCATTACAGGACCAGCTGCGCAGCCACCACTCACAGCACTGCAGTTGCTTGGGTGGCTTTGAAAATCTCTTGAGTCTTCTTCTGTGTAAAAACCATCTTTTTAGACTTCCAAACAATGTCTCTGCATTTTGCATCTCCCTTTGGCCTCACTTTAAAACCTCTGGTAGACAACGGTGGTCTCATGAGGGAGGTTTCCTGCGTAGGTGTGAGCCTTACCTGAGGCTTCCATACGTAGAAATGTTCTGCTTCACTTGCAGCTCACAGGTATTGACGTTGGGTTAGGCTGTGCAAGAGCTGATGACTGCATGTTTCTCAACAGTCTGGGAAAGCCTGAGATGAGAAGAATCACATGAAGCAGGAGCTGAGCTTTTTTAAATATTTCAAATATTCAGTCACTCAAGAAGCAAGCCCTAGTTTTGGGATGGCCAGGATCAAGGAGGAGGCCTATCACATTTCACTGCTTTTTCAAAATTCTCTTTTATTTTGTTGTGGGAGAGGGTTAAGGAGCAACCCTGTGAGTTCAGATGTTCTCTCAGCCAACGTGGCAGGTGTGATTATGTGCTCCAAAATTTCTCCCGTGCCAGGGCTGGGTGCCTTACTCCAGTTCTGCCTGCTGAAGGAAATTACTTCCAGCAGCCTTTCCCCAGTCACTCATTTATCTGCTGTAGTGGGTGAGAAGGCAGCCTTGGAGAAGCAGCTAAAACTCTTACATCTTCTTTCTCCCTCCGCTTTTCTTTCTGTCAGTGATCCCTGACATTTTGAAACCAGAGCTGATAAATAAGTGCGAGGTGTCTTGCAGGTTGGCTGTTTTTACAAAACAATCTATTTTTTGGTGTAGCTAGGTAGCTGGTTGTACAAAATGAAGTTATTTCAAGGCATTAGCTATAGAAATATCCCCCTTTCCATATTTTCCTTCCCAGAGAACTCCATAGCTCCAATAAGAAGGGAATAATTGAATATCAGGACTCGGTGGGGTAGAACAGAAATAGTTTGCTTGTAGCTATGGGTCCAGAAGACCTCGGTCCGTGGCATGCCAAGCAATGCCATGTTTCATAGGATGAGGTAAGAGGCCACAAAAATCTTTCTTGTTTCCTTGCACCATGAGGCATGAAATCTGATTAGTCCTGTCCTCTTATAATTGTGATTTACGGTCCTAAATCTGGCAGTGTGTTCCCAAAAGACCACCTGCACCCATGCGATACAGTGAGTGAGAGTGTGCTGGAAAGGGTTTTCCCAACCCTTCAGAAATATAAATAAATGAAATCTGGTGTCCTTGGACACCACCTTCTGATTAAATTCTAGGTGCCCAACAAAACCATCCTCTTCGAGTGCATCCTCTGTGCCCCACAGAGGAAAATCAAGGTCCTGCCATTGGCCATGGCAATAAATACAAGCATTTCAGAAGAACAGCTTTTCTGAACACCTAATTTATAAATGCAAAGTGATTGAGTTAAATAGACCAAATCCTATGACACAGGCTTAGCTTCCCTCCGGTGTGGCAGTTGGTCATGATGGAAAGGACTCCACAGTTCACACATAATAAAATATATAGGATCCCATATTCCACGCATAATAAAATATATATGCACCCATAATAAATATGCAGATGTTGTGTATGAGTGCCCAAGTTTGGTAGCTGAAAAATAACCCTTGAGTGTGAATACATGTAGCAATGACTGGAAAGATGGGTAAATTAACAAATGTTTAATTGGGGCACTTACTGGCAACCTCTTAAAGTCTGGGTTTTCAAATAATTTAGAAATAACATTTTCTACTGAATTTTTGCCATGTTATTGAGGTAAATTGGAAATTTACTGTGCAAATGGACACTGTCCATCGGTGGGAAATGGCCTGCTGAATGGAGATAACAAGGGGACCTAACCTTGTAGCCTCTGGCTGGCAAACCCTAATTAAAATGCAGTCCCATCCTCTCTCTGGAATGCTGCTTCCAAATGCTCATATTCAAGCTGCATAACCTCATTCATCAGGCATTCCCCTTGCCCAAAGAACAAGTTTCTTTCAAATTGGTACAGAGATCTGCTACAAAGGTCTTTTTGCTCCATGACAAAGGCAACGAGACCCATGCAAATGGTTTTGGGCTGAGGAGTGAGGAGGAAGGCTTTGCAGTGGTGTTGGGCGCTGAAAGTACCCAACAGCTGAGCCCTGTGGTTAAAAAGAGAGAAAGCTTAAGGGAGGGAAGGGGGAGTCTGCTTTATCTTGAAAGGAATGCGGCCTTATTTCTCTGCTGATTCACATTGCTTTTGAGACCTGCTAATTGCAACATCTCTCAGTAAGTTACTTACAGCAGAACTGCTGGGGAGAAATTGTGATAAATGCATAAACTGTGTCTTATTGATTTTTGTTGACATTTTACATGCTTCTCATGCATTTGAAACCTCCATTCAGTGATTGTCACTATAGTACACCCTCCTGGATAGTGAGAGCCAAAGAAGTGAATGAAGCAGTTTCTTGACCTTTATCAACAACATTATTCAAGGCTCTGTATGGGGTTCCTTGCCTGCCCTCCACTATATCTCTATTTGTGCTCATCCCCCATTGAATTTGCAAAACAAGAAAAGAAAACCCTTGGTGTTATTTCCTCTGTTAATGTTAATAACAGAAATGGTATTAAGAGAGATTACTTTGAGACTGATGGTAAATTTGTGCCTCTTTAATTTTAGTGTACAGCAGCAATATGGAATCTAGCAGAAGTACTGTAGTTTATTCACCCTTCTACTGCACATTTTGTTTAGATTGCTGTACAGAAAGCTGGTTTGTTACATCATATTCTTTGACAGAAATTTGTTGCTGAACAGGACTAGTATAGCAACATGTAGTGTGGCTAAACAGTAGTGAGACATCATCAGCTGTTTTGTTACCTAAGAAATACAGAGAGTCACAATGCTGTGGTGAAGTTTGGGTGAAAGAATTCTGATTTCTGATGTTATGACACTCATCTATCAGCCAGAGGTACATAAGCCAGCCTAGGTTCTCTTGAATCAAGGGTCTTTACATTAAAGAGAAAAAAAAATACCGCATGATGCAAAAATGCATTGACTTTATTTTCATGACTAGATGTAGTGCTTTTGGGTAATGATCAGGCATTGCTTTCTCTTACTGTTGTTTGATTAAAATGTGAATACAGTCTTGACTTGATAATCTTACCAGGTACACACAGAGCTAAAAAAAAAAAGGTATTCTATGCCTCAAATTGATTTGCATAAACCAAACAATCTGTTGCTTGCTGGATTGCAAAATAGTTTATTTTGCCCATTGGCCACAGGGGCAACAATATTGTATTTTTGATGCCAGAATGTAGCTTTCATGCATTAGCTCTAAAATGACAATATGCTTTAGCCTCTCAGTGCTTAGATCTGCTTCATTTGGAAATCTTTTAAGTAGTAATAATAATAATGTTTTGAGGAAATTGAGTGGAACACTAAATTATTCTCTGAAACCTAAGTTCAAACTGTGCAAGGCTAAGGGAGCTGAAAATCAATGCACTTTTAAAGTCATTAGAGATCACAAGTGAAATAAGTCTGTGTTGCTTTAGCTAAGCTTTTAGTGTGCCATGGTATTATTACAAAATCAGCCTGAATCTGCATTAATTTCACAGTCTTTTTCTTTAAGATGCCCAAGGGTGCATGAAGAATAAAATGTAAATCTCAGGAGGCAATGTTTTTATTAGCCAAAAGGGCAGTGAGTCATGCACTAAAAACGTTGACCTGCACCATGCCCAGTGTAGGTATGACTGACAATAGTAAAAGGGTGGAAAAATAGCCCAGGCATTAGCCTACTGGCTTTTCATTATGATTTGAAAGGCTGAAGAGGGGAAAAAAAGAGTGATTTTTCAGTTATTCATGCATAGCTTCAGAATTGTTCAAGCTGGTGGTAGCTTTCACAGATCAAAGAATTATACTTGTACGTAGGACTCGGAGAAACAAAAACCGTAAGGATTTTTATTTTTAATATGTTATTTTCTTAAATGTTGAGATTTCACCTACATTACTGAATTTTGTCTGAGTGTTTTCACACGCAGTCACAGGCTACACGGTGGAGTTTTTCTCATTCTTATTTGTATGATCATTCTTGGTGCATCACAGTAATTTGTGATACTATGGACCCCTTTATTAAATTCTCAGTTCAGCTGTTGGTGATGCCGACATTTATTCACTATCCACAGTTTACCTACACAAAAGCCAGAGCAAGCAATTGTTAATGCATGGTCTGAATAGATTTAACTATGCAATCCAAAGGCTACATAAAAGCCTTATTTATTTCAAACCCTGTGGCTAAAGAACAAAAACAGTAACAAAACAAAACAAACAAACAAAAGAAAAACAAAGCAAAACAAAATAATTAAATAAAAACCCTTCTTGTCACCCATCCCCACCTAATTTCTTTTCTTTCATCTATGGTCAGATTAGCAAGTCAGCACTGTCAATAAATAAACTAGAGAAGTTGTTTATTTTTATGTACTACTGAGAACAGTGTCGTCTTGTGGCCGTTCTCGTAGACTGTGTTGGTTTAACAAGCGTCCAACCCTTTTGTCTTGTTGTTTTTTGTCTTTCCTGCTCCCTGTCCCCTTGTTCCCACAGGCTGTGCGTTTGTCACATTTTCTACAAGGGCAATGGCACAGAATGCAATCAAAGCCATGCACCAGTCTCAGACCATGGAGGTACAGTACTGTATCATTTGCCCTTTCTTTGTTTTCTTTGTGCAAATGATTGCGAATGGTAAAGCCATGCTCTCCTGGATCAGATCAGACACATGACAATCACAGATTTAAATTTTTTACCAGTTCACTCTACCTGTCTTTGTGAAGCTTTATTTTTCTCAATCACCTGAAAGAGCACAGTAAGGCTGCTGTGTGGTATCCAAACACAGCTCTCAATCCTGTTTTCAGTGGCATTCAGCTCAAAATAAAAATGCTGTGAATACCACTCCTCATTCGTACTCAGAGTATCTCTGACGAGTAAATTACCTCTGTTTTTAACACACGTTCCCCCAAAATAAAAATCTTAGCTTCTTTTAAATAGATTTCTAAGTGTTGTGGTTTGCACTGCTCTGAGAAAAAGCTAAAGACGTTTAACATGGCTACGCTAAGTTACTAGTGCATATGTTTTTCTGCAAATAGAATCTCTTTTTAAGTTAATATTATTTCGCCTTCTTCATGTAGCCAATAAAAATGCTAATGATGACAGAACATATTGGAGTGTGGCACTTCCTGCAGAGCACCATCGTGGCTGGCCCATCACAAGCAACACTCTTCATTCCCTTCCAAACTGCCTCTATGGCCTCATATTTTGTCATGATGAGCAACTCAAAACTTTAAACTGGTTCACTTAATATGACTTTAGCTGCTAGTTAATGATCTGGTCATTGGAGTGGTTATCAAATGCCACAGCTTGTCTGGCAATCTCAAAACTTTTTTCAGTCTGTGATTTTTGTCATGGTCTTTCAGAATTTTGCACAAAAAACCGCACAAGTATGAAATCTTTACTTACTCTGGATCTTCTAGCTTATCATTGGAGAGTGCATGTTATACTGTATTATGTATACTGTATCTTTGTGTAGTGATGATTTTTCTCAGAGGTGGCATTGATGTTATGTGCACTTGTTTCTTTTTTTTTTATTTTTTTTTTTTCCACCAGGACCTTTCAATTTTTTTTTTTTTTATATCTCTCAGTGATTTTCCTTTGCAATGCTCTAGTCTCCCAAAGCATGCTGGGTGCTAAACAATCATTATTGCGTCATGTCGTTGAGCTGCTTTGTGTAACGAGCCAAGGGGGGAGACCAGGGGTGGGAGGGTGGACAGAGAACAAGGAGGAGGAGAAGATAAAATTCAAGCCAGTGCATGAAAATGTCACTAACTGTTTCCTGTATAGTACAAGTAATGATATCAGCATTGCAAAGCTATTGTCTTTCCAAACATCACGTTTGAATTTGGTTGAGCTTCTTTTATAATCAATGTGTTTTCTTTTCAGTGCAATGCATTTTTAGACCCTGGGTATACAGTTTTAGTTGAGAATTTGCCAATGAGATGAGAATAAATGAAATTATCTTTACTAGAAAGCTGCTGTTATACAGTCTATGCAGTCTGACAGTTTATTGTGAAAAAACTGCCTCTTTGAGTCTCTGGAATAATACCTGTAGTAATTTGTCTGCCGTGCACTGCTCCATTAATTCAGCTCTATATGTTTTGCTGGGTTTGATGCCAAGTAAAAAGGAAATGTTTATTGGTAATACTGTGTTTTACCTATATTTTCCATGTGTTTTAATGTATTTTTCTGTCTAGCAAAATGAATTTTACACAGCTCTACTTCCGAATGATGCCTTTAAGATGGTAAAATAAAGACATAACATCTCCCAGACAATTCTCCCACTCTTCTGTTTTATGCAGCACTCCAAAAGGGGCTGCATTTTTACGGGATACTCTTAATGAGATTAGTTCTGTAGAATAGTTACTCTTGGATCAAAATCCTTCTCAACACCTTTAGAGACATCACCAATGAGATCCCCAAAGTGGCAAAGCAATTCCAAATATTTTGCACTTTGAGCATCTGGGTCTTTGCGTCAGTTGAGCTTAGGCTGAGTCCCTTCTTGGAAAGAAGCTGTACACCCTCCCGCTCCATGGAGGAGGGACTCAACCCAACAACACACAGAAAAATATGAAGGCAGCACCAGCTGTTGGGGAGAAAATGGCACTGAATGGCATGGAAATATGAAGCCATTGAATGAGAAAGGGAGATGCACCTTGTATGTGTGCTGGAAGCTTCCCCTCAAGCTAGAAAATGGAAGTGCATAATACAGAAATCACCCTGTAGGCAAAAAAAAAAAACATTTGCTCACATTTGCCAATACTCTTCTAGTGACAAGTTAAATTGGGTTGACTAGTGTTACATGTCAACCGTCAGCCTGAAACAGTCATCCTTGGACACTTTGGTTTCATGTTCTTTTGCAAACAAAAGTGGGCTTAGGGGAAGATATGTAGTACACAATTGCATTGCAACCCAATTACTACAGATTTTTTTCCCTATTTTATTATTTTCAGTTCTTTAGCATGCATCATTGACCAAGATGAATTTTCAAAGAGAGCTAAGAAAGAACAATGGGATGTTAAATCCAGATGAACACATCTCATAGAATAGTGCATTCTTTTACTGCTCTTTCCCCCTGACTTACTGACCTGGTTAAATCAACTGATTTTTAAAATATAATTGCTGCTCTAAAGTGTTTGCTCTTCTCTTTCCTTCCTATGGAGTTTTTTTGTTTGTTTGTTTAAGTCAATCAAATGCAGCACCAGTTGAAGACACTAATTTGTTATCACGGAGTAAATTTGATACAACAATAACAACCCTTTTCTCATATAGAGCCACTTGCTAGATATAATCTCAGTCTTCAGAATGTTTGCTTTCTTGAAAATGATGAAGTGATGAAATATAGAGCAGGCAGTAAAAAAATGAATTATAGATTCATAAATTGCAGAGATATTGTTTTTATACAATTTACTGACCTTTAAGCATTCATAAATATGTCAGCTGTAGTGTTGAATGCTGAACTACTGAACTGAAAACTGGAATAACCATATAATATTTCTTCCTCTGATACTCATTTCTGTTTCTTTGGAAATAGACTTGATTCTCCTGTACATCCAGGCAGAAGGCAGTAAGTGCCAGTTGTTCTTAGCCCAGTGTTACCAAACCTCATATTAGATAAAAACAGCTTCTTTTTTTTTATTTGCAAAACCAGAAAAATCTCTAGCACATCCTCTACCCCCTGGCTCCTTTTTCTTTCTTCTTTTTTTCTTAATGATCTTATTTTTAATATTAGTATAAAAATCACTAGAGAGAGGTAATTGTGTAACAAGCTGACTCCTTAATAATCTGTATCTGATTGCTGGAGTGTTACGTATCTCCTTTCTTCCTCACTGAAACACTGAAAGACATTTTTACAATGAAACACACAGGAAAAGAATTCGAGGTGGAATAACAAACCACAAGTGATGATTTTCTAAAATAATTTTAAAGGAACAGTGTTGATGGGAGATCTTTATATGAGAGATATTATTATTATTATTATTGTTATTATTATTGCAGTTTATTTCATCATTTCATCTGATGATTGTGAATATTTTTATCACTTGTCCTGGTGTGAGGTTCTTCAGAGAAAAGGTACATGGCTGCTTTTTGTAAATAATTGAGGACAGGAACTTTTCTGAAGATGTTCACAGTGTTGTCAGAGCAGCCACGGGAAGAGTAGGGGAAGTATAACCCTGCTCTACATCCTACGCTCTACACTTTGGCTAAAGCACTGCTGTGTTTTTTGGACTTGAGTCATTTATCACTCCTGCCATTGTGTTCAGATTGAAGTTAGACATGAAATTAGTATAACAAAGCATGGCAAGGGAAGTTATTCATTGGATGCTGTGAAGTTGAAAAGCAGTATGAAATGGATTGACAGTTCCAATGACTCATAAAATGCTTGAATTAATTTGAAGAACTGAATCATTGCAGTATATCGTTTGCTTTCTTGATCTGAAAAAAAATGAAGACTTGAAAGGTTAAAATATGAAACATTTCTTAGCAGGGAAAAGAAACAGAGAGAAATCAACAGAGACATCTTTCATAATCACGTCTCATTCTCTCAGTGACTTTGCCCAGGAATGGCCAGTTTGAAGTCCAAAGGAAATTCCAGTTTACCTCAAAAGTCCATTTGGTCTGTGACCTTCAACTTCTTCCCAAGGGTCCCTCAACCATGGGTGAGGAGTAGGCTGCAGACCAGAACTCTAGCTCTTTCTTACAGCTTCCCTATTTCCTAAGGCATCTTACAGCCTAGCCATACCATGTAGCAAGAGGCTGATGGGAGCAATAGAAGAAATGGTGGCAATCAGGAATGGGCTGCTATCACCAGAACTAGTCCCTTTTGGTCTGCATCCTGCCCTTTGTTCACATCTCAAGGGCGCTTGATACAAAGCGTGCCTGGGAGCGGACCGCAGGTGGGTGAATTGACCGGGGGTCCTTGGTGTGACCAGGGCCGGTGCCTCGCTGATGGTGGGCGCTGAGGTAAATCTGCTGCTCCCAGTCTATTTAGGGGGCACACGCCAGCTGCACCGAGCGTGACGGCACAGCCAGACCGCAGTGGCAGGGCGGTGTTGGCTGTGTGGTCCCTGGCAGCGCAGAGGTTGGACACCTCTCCCTTTGGCGATGCCTCGAAAACAGACTGCAGACAAAGCATCACATCCATCTCATCAGCTGTGAAGCTTAATTAAAGAGGACTGGTACACTTTGCTGTCTCTGGCAGCAATTTTGATAGCTGGAAGGAAAAGAGAGCCTGAGGAAAGGTGCTTTATAAAAAGAGCTGGGGAATCAATAATTTCTCCATAGCCTCTTTTCCTAAGAACATGAAAATCTTAGTCCTTGCGGTCCTACACATGCCAGTCACAAAGAGAGGGTGAGCGGTGTGGTTGTGCCAGTGCCGGTGGCCCTACAGGACATGGCTGAGCTCACGAGGTGAGGGTGACCTGGTGAGATTTAACCCTTCTGTCTTTCCCAATCTGTCCAACCACAGGGCTGCTCTTCGCCAATCGTGGTGAAGTTTGCTGACACCCAAAAGGACAAGGAGCAGCGGCGTTTGCAGCAGCAGTTGGCTCAGCAGATGCAACAGCTCAATACTGCCACTTGGGGAAACCTCACAGGTCTTGGAGGACTCACACCACAGTATCTAGCTGTAAGTTCACTTCAGAGGCGGTGGCTGTATTATACTGTAGTTATTTCAGGACCGTGGTAAATCAGTTCTAGTAAACTCCCTGCACTGCTATATTGTCCAGGATACACAGTGTGTCTTCTTCTGGGTGTGTTTATCACATGGCCTAAAAATAAATAACAAGGAATAGAATCTGAATAAGCTTTTGAAGATGTGTCCATGCTGTCAAAGGCAAACATTTAAAGTATCCTTGTGCTGAAAAACAAATCATAGATTCATAGAAAGACTTGGGTTGGAAGGGACTTTAAAGACCATCTTTTTCCAACCCCTCCACCATAAATAAAATTTGATTCCATTAGTTTTATTGGGGGTTTTGAATGTTAGTCTGGTTTTTATAGCTGGAATAAAATTTAAGTTCTTCCTTAAGGGAAGAACTGAACACTGTGGGGGCCATATCCGTATGGTGCAGCCTCTAAACTAGAATGTTGTGGTTCAATCAGCAAATTTCCACATTTTCATTTGGAAATGGCTTTTGCTTTAATGCATGGTCCTGCCAATGCTAAACATGCATGGTTCATATCCCCTCACACAGAAAGTGAAGGTGGCCAGGGAAAGCCATAAATTTAAAATGGTATTTTCCTTGGTCCATTTGTAAGATGAGAAACAGGTGGTAGCTGCTGTCCCTGCTGGAAAATCTGAAATCCACAGCCACGTGTCTTAGGTCCTGGATGGCCAAGAGAGGCTCCTCTTCATCACAGCTGAGAGGGAGCCTCTACCTTTTGTGGCTCAGGAGTTCAGCGGTCTGGTTGAGGAGCTTTTGGATAACTTGGGGGTTCCTCATGGTTCCAAGTAAGACAAATAGAACCTCACGAAGTACAAGGCCAAGTGCAAGGTTCTGACCCTGGATCAGGGCAATCCCAAGCACAAGATAATGAATCAAGAGCAGCCCTGAGGAGAACTTGGAAGTGTTGGTGGATGAGAAGCTTGACAAGACCTGTCAATGTGCACTTCCAGCCCAGAAAGCCAAACATGTCCTGGGCTGCATCCCCAGCACCATGGGTGGCAGGTCAAGGGAGGAGGTTCTGTCCCTCTGCTCTGCTCTGGTGAGACCCCACCTGCAGTGCTGGATCCAGCTCTGGAGCCTCCAGTACAGGAAAGACATGGGCCTGTTCGAGTGAATCCAGAGGAGGCCACAAATGTGATCAGAGGGTTGAAGCACCTCTGCTATGGAGAGAGAGCTGAAAGAGTTGGGGCTGTTCAGCCTGCAGAAGAGAAGCCTCTGGGACCTTAGAGTTTTCTATACCTGAAGGGAGCCTCCAAGAAATCTAGAGAGGGCCTTTTTACAGGAGCATTTAGTGACAGGACAAGGGACAATGATTTTAAACTGAGAGAGGGCCGGTTTAGATTAGATACTCAGAAGAAATTGTTTCCTGCGAGGGTGGTACAGGTTATCCAGAGAAGCTGAGGCTGCCGCATCCCTGGAAGTGTTCAGGGCCAAGCTGCTTGGGGCTTTGAGCAACCTGGTCTAGTGGAAGGTGTCCCTGCCTGTGACCTGGGAGTTGGAAGTGGATGATCTTTAAGATCTCTTCCAACCCAAGCCGTTCTAGGATTCTATGATTCTATGAAATACATGTGCCCATATATATGTATTGTGTATGTACGAATAACATCATTTGCGTGCATATAATGCTTTGGTATAGTGATATAAACAGCAATTTACCCAACTGTTAAAAATATATGTTAGTACTGAGGTAGGCTAATTAACACTGAGATAGGCTAAATTTTTATATATATACAAATACCAGTCTAATGAATATCTGTGTGCTTGATTCATAAAGATAATAAAGAAAAACCTGATTTCACAGGGGTGGGGAAGAATGGACCATGATTGACAGAGATGAGTTATGGTAACTACTAGACTACAGAGGGTTGTAATTAGTCACACTATGTTGGTTTAAATAGATTTAACACCTGGTTGTTAAAAAGAATAAATTGATTAATTGTTTTAAAGCAGCCATGTTATTGAGTTTCCCTTGTGTCTCTGTGTTTCTTAATAGAGATTAGACATTAATATGGATTTACAGCATTGACTCTAGGGATGTTCATTCCAACAGCAGACAGAAGCAAGAGGCTATATAAATGTAAAGGAAAGCAGAAATATTCCAAATGTGAAATGATAGCTCATTTTAGTTTTATCTTCATTTGTTACATTACTGTCAGATAGATTGCTGTGTTGTGTTGTTCATTTGCAGCTTCTGCAGCAAGCAACTTCCTCCAGTAACTTGGGTGCCTTCAGCGGCATTCAGCAAATGGCCGGTGAGTTAAAAACCCTTTCATTTTGCTCCAGCTATGTCCTGTATTCTTAAGCTATTGAATTCTGTACCTCTAATAATCGCATTGTCAGGGGGTGGGGGGCGTGTTGTGTATTAAATGTGGCAGATGTATTGGCAGGAGACAGCTCACGGTTCAGCGTCAATAGAAACACTTTCACCCCTCTTTCAGGACTGAAATTAAACCCAGTGCTCCCAAACTGTGCAAACAGTTTGTCTTGCATTAGTCACCTGCCATTTGGCCAAAGTAACCAATTGTAAATTGCAGGAGAGCTCTTAGTCCCTGCAGCCGTATCCTGCCCTATGAAAAGTGTCAGGAAAGCAACAGCGGGATTACATTCTAATTTCTAGTGAGATTTCTGTGTCCTGAAAAATCAAATTAATGGCAGCCCTCAAACATTTTAATAATATGTGGTGAGGAAAAATGTTCTGACCTTTTTAATGAAACCCAAGATTACAGGCCTACCTTCAGTATGAATTTTCAGGCTCCTTTTATAATCACGGAAAATTAACTGGGTGCCTTTTTGACTTTGGAACCCTAGTTGGCAAAATTGCACAACAGAGATTTTATGTGAAAGTATAATCTTTAGTCTGGAGGAAAAAAAGAAAGAAAGAAAAGGGGAAAAAGAATCAAAGTGTGAGCGGATTTGAAAGCCAGCTAGTTGGAGGGTTTCTTAGTAATGAGCTGTGTGCCAGTAGTAACTGATGTGTAGTGATTAGCAAAAGGTCATTCCCACTGTGTGACCTACCATGCTGATATCCTAACTTAACATGATGCTAGAGAAGGCAGCATGTGCAGTAAATCAGAGCACAGATGCACATTATGCCTGCCGTGAGGAACTGTTAAAAAGCTTTTTTTTTTCTTGTTACAGGAAAAAAAAAAAAAAGAAAGAATCACAAAACCCTTAAATTGCTACATTAGTTTATTTTAATCATGAGCCCACTGAATCAATGAAATACAACATTACGCTTGCTTCATCATCACAAAACAAGGGCTAAAATATTCAGAAGTCTTTATGAGCACCATTTCTCATTCTTTTTTTAATCTTGGTCTTTTGCTGCTTCTGATTCTGCTCTGAATGAAGCCTGAAACACTTTAACAAGTATATATATACCACACTGTATTGCTATACCCCACAGGTATTCTTTGCTCAATCGTTATATTATGCCATTATTGCAGTGACATCAGAGAATAATGTGAACCTGCTGTCTGACAATATAAATTGGCCTACAGATGACAATATCTCTGAATTATTCTCTCTTCTTCAGACCTGCTGGCAGTGCTTGCTGGTTCTATTATGTTACACTTGCAATCTAGCATTTTTTTCATCAAAATAATGTATCTTAATATGATAAACAGAACAGAGTGGTTCAGCAACAGTTTTATACTTGGCAGTTTTGGAAGTGATTTTGAGCTCAAAGATTGTGTTTTAATGTTTTCATATTTGGTTAGGTCTACAAAATGAAAGAATTGGGACACTGAGGAAAAATAATGTGATATTCATCGCATTATGTGCACCTTAGAAGTTTTTGTTGCCTATTTCTCACTGTTAGTGTAGATTCAGCTTTGTCTTCAAGAACTCTGTTGAAAGTAAGGATTTTAGTCAAGTATTTCCAGGATGGGCTTTCAATCCAGGATGTGATTTATTCTCTGAAAATCATATGGTCTTGAGACTTAAGAGAAAGTCATCTTAAGAAATCATAGTGGCACGTCATTGTTGCTTAAGGGATATACTTTTCAACTGCAAATTAGATTGTTAATGCACTCATCTGTGGGATAATTTGATGACTGACTGCCTCTCTTGGAAAAAAATGAATTTTATATCTTATATTCATGTTATCAAAACAGCTTGAAGTTTACTTCTTTCCCCAAAACATGTGACTCTTAAATCTTTATGTTCAAGGTAAAATTAGTGATACTAAATTGTTCTCCAAGCTGCATCTCTACATGAAAGTGCCAAAGACTAAGCACTATTTCATTGTTAGAACTGAGAGTTCACGTCCTCTCCTTGGAAATCAGGCAGTACTATCTGTGCATCTGGTATTAACAATTTGTATATTATGTTTTGTGAAAGGAATAGAAAGTACTCCTGTATCTGCACCAAAAGCTTACATGACCAGCTGAAGCTATCTTTGAACATTTGTAAAGGCCTGGAGTTTTTTGACTTAAGCTGTATAGGTTCATTTCACAAAAAAGAATCTAATATGTAATTCCATGTTGCATATAGTTTGCCTATTAATAAAATATTTCAAAGTGAGGAATAAAATCCAGACTCAATAGAGGGAGGTGCTAAAGAAGATCCATCATTGCAGCTTTCAAGTTCTTTGAACTTTGTGTTTGAGGGGTACAACTTTTATCCTTGAAGTCGATGGGTGTGCTTACCATGTAATTCAGACACTAAAAGTTTGATCAAAAGCCACATGAGCCATTGAAATTCCACTCTTACTTCCATGTCAGGGCTCTAGCATCTCTTTTGTGCTTAAATCTTGATGAAGTCACGGTTTGCTACATTAGGACTTCTGATACAGCTGCCCCGTTGTACAAAATTAGGGCCCTTTGGATTTGCAAGTGTTTATTTGTTCTGCTAAAGCTTGTGCTGTCTCTGTACAGAACAGAAGTGGCACAGCACACACCCCGCTGCACATGTGAAGAGTTATTTGCTATGCTCAGTGATATTATTTCTTAAATCAAAGCAATTTTCTTTGCTAGCAGAGCAAAGACACTGCTCTTCAGTGTGGAGTTTTAAATTCCCTTTCCCTAATACCATGCCTCAGTCTGGCTAAAGTAGTTCTTATGTTGCAAAAGCAGTGGTTCTGTGATTTTGGTGAAAGTAGAGGGACTTTTAGGCATTTGTGATTGAAGAATATTGGAGTTCTTTGTTTGTGTGTTTGTTTGTTTTTTGTAAGCTGGGAATACAGTCCAAAGAAAAATGGGAATTTTTCTCAAGAACTCTTTAACATACAGACATTGAACACACAACACCAGGTCTAAAAGTGAACACTGTTCTTGCTGTAGCAGCCCACTGGCCCTGCTATATATTCAGCATTGTGTGAAGTCCAAGCAAACCATGAAACTGGTTTAATGAAAATTTGAGATCCTAAAATTTGAGAGACAAAAAGCTGTAGCTTGCCCTTTGGCTTTCCAAGCTTTAAGGTTCCGTGCTTAATTCCCCAGTTCAGTTTTATCTCATTTCTATTGGAAAATGAGATTTTCATGAAATCATACTACTTCATGAGTCAAGCCAAAGAAAACAATGTAATATGTTGAGACTGGTAATAAAGTTGGGAGAGCTGGCAGTGGTGCCTTTGGTAATACAGTAATCCCCCGGTCTTGATTACAGGCACTAATTCTACCTTGCCAAAGTCTGCTTCATTGTCCTGTGTAAAACATGCAAGGACGTGCCATCCTTATGTGTATTTTTCATAGCGAGCACTTCCTCACTTTTCCTGCCCTCCTCTGATATCTGCTAATGCTAATTTAAAGGCAGTGTTTCCTCTCACATGCCCCTCCAGCCTCAGCGTCCAGCCTGCACTTTGTCTTTGGGGAAGGCTAATAATGTAGAGGAATTACATTATGTGATTTGATTGTCTTACTGTAAAAGACAGTGCAAGCTACATTAAACACTAGCAACCTTTCAAGCAAACAAAAGTTCCTCCTTCAAATATATACAAATTGCTTGGGAAGCTTACTTCAAAGGAGATTGATGTTGCTTGAATGTTTGCATTGAATTTGGCTGGTGCTGGAGCAGGTCCTAAAGGCTGCAGCTTTTTGAGCCAACCTGCCTGTTTAAGAGCTCAGGAATTACAATACAGACAGTGTAAACAGGAGATTTACTATTGCTAGGATGATTGTAGAAAATATTCCAATGTTTTCAATATTTAAACAATATACGGTCAAGGAAGATTTTCTATCGTCCATTAACGTCAAATGTTTTGGCAGGAACAAATATTGGTTCATACAACAGTGTTTCTGTATGTGTGATCATTCAAGACATAAAAAAATATACAGGACTCATAAAAGACACAAAGGGTTTCTCTTAATTTCGTTGAATAGACAGTGAACTTCGCTTTCTGAAGTTATACAGGAGGAGAAACCATGGGTTTCGCTTTTCTTCTTTGTCTTTCAGATCCCTAAGCCTTCTGCAGCTGGGACTTTTAATATTTTTCCAATGTATATATTTTTTGCAGTCCTGTCCAAGTTCTCTCACAGTTTGGTTGCATTTTGGGTTGAACTTCTGGCCCTTTCTGAGCCCTGTTCAATCCATTCCACCCTTCTTCCGCTACCCAAGCCAGATTTCCTCCTGTTGCAGAGTCTGTAGGAGCAGATGGATGAGAGAAAGTCTGCGAGGTTCTGCTTTCTGAATATTTTCCTCTAATTGTTGGTTTGGCTCAGTGGATCTGGAGGGACCAGTTGGAAGCCAGGACCATCTGCACAAAAGCTCTGTACTCGCATTGGCCAAAGGATCCTTTATATCCTCTGACTCTTGGATGGCTTCATTCCAGCAAAGCCATACAGAAGGAGGATTTCTCCTGCTATGACCTCTTTAGGGATATCATATTAAAAGTAAAGGTCACCAAGAAACTGTTTCCAGCTCAAGGGAGATAGCTGTTTCTTAAAGATAGCTACCAGTTTTGAAAATGCTGACCTCAGGGACCAAAAACATTCAGCTTTTGTAACACTAATTCCATTGAAAGTCCTAGCAATTTTAACACATAAAATTAGCTTTTTTTCTTCTTCTTCTTTTAACTAATAAATTAAACAAATCTGTTTAGCATTTTTGGAGAGACAGACTTTGCAGCAAGTGAGCCTGTTCACAATCCACAAGTTACTCCTTCTCAGAGAAGGAGAGGCACCTTGAGAGGAGAAAGCGGTGCTCAGTAGTTGAGGAGACGTGCTTATTCAGGTGGTAAAAGTGCACGATGTGGAGGTTTGGCCAAGTCTGGGCACAAGATCTGTAGCTCTGTGTGGGCCTTCCATAACCAGTAAATGGAGGCTGAGGGGACTTTTTATTGCCTTGGCCACTGTGTGGATGGAATTCATCCAACTGAATCTCAGCAGTTTGGAAAGCAGGCATCCCATCTCCCTGCAATGTCAGTGAAGAGGGAGTCACTCCCAGGTAATGATTCATCCTGCCAAGGCTGGGGTTAATCTATTTTATGGATATTAGGAAAATATTATGGATATTAGGAAGAAGTTCTTCCCTGTGAGGCTGGTGAGGACCTGGCCCAGAGAGCTGTGAATGCCCCATCCCTGGAAGTGTTCAAGGCCAGGTCAGACAGGGCTTGGAGCAGCCTGGTCTGGTGAAAGATGTCCCTTGAAAGGTGGGCTTTGGGCTTTGAGCAACCTGGACTAATGGAAAGTGAACCTGCCCATAGCAGGGGGGTTGGAACTAGATGGTCTTTATGGTCCTTTCCACCCCAAATGTTCTATGAGTCAATGGTTCTATGATTCTATTTTAGGATCAGATGATTTCATTACCCCCTCTCTCTTTGACTATAGCAAGAGCCTGAGTGAGTAACTTTTTTTGGACAAAGTTAGATCAGATGAATCCTTCCCACTAGGACTGAAGAAGTTTCAATTAACAAAAGCACCCTTCTTGCCAGGATGGGTTTAGAGCATCTATAACCTGAAAATGGGCTGAAATCCTACATAAGTCAACAAGTGGCTCGAGGTGGGTTGGAATTAGGTGATCTTTAAGGTCCCTTCTGACTCAAACCATTCTATGATTCTGTGAACCTCCGGTCATATTTAAGCAGATTTAAAGTTAAAAAACAGAGCAGAATCAACTGTGGACTTAAAAGTTGTTTTAAGGGCTTTGCTCAGTCAAACAGTAACTGATCAGGGTACCTCAAGCACTGTTCAGATAAGCAGCTTTTCTAAAAGTAGCCACAGAATATGTATGGTTTGATGGAGGTAGCACTTAGCTCTCCTGTCTATTTTAATTCTTAGAGTATTGCTGGAATAGCCTCGCCTTCCACACCTTTCCACACATTTTACCATCAGCATCCAAAATGGCTGATGTCAGTGTTAGCAAATAGTTGCTTTTTAGCCTGGAGATGATAAATTTTACCTTAATCCACATTTTTCAAGCTGCAGCCAGGATTTAATTCAGATGGAATAAATCCTAATAATTGAGAAGGATAAAATTTCCAAAGCAAAGGAAGTCAAGTCAGTGGGAACTGCTTATGAGCTATCAGATTCGGCTCTGATAATCACCACTGACTTTGAAACTCTCCGTGCATACGGTGCCACTAAATGTAGCTGGTGCCTTCCTTTTTCAGGAATTTGTTCAGTGAGCAAATCTCAGCTATTTCCTAATATGATTTTATTATGGTTTTAGAAACCCAAGAGCTGATGAGGCCCAAGAAGTCTTCAGGAATGGCTTGGTACTCCATTCCCTCCTCTACAAATACCCAATAATTCCAAATTTACAGTTATCACAGGAGAAAAGCTGCAGTGACTGAAATGAGGCAAATTACTTCATTGTATGAAAGTTTGTGTCAGAGGCAGCACAAGAAGTTGTAAAATGTAAATCTCGTGCTCTCAAATTTCCCCGTGTTTTCACAGAACTGCATCTGTGACTGTGCAGCACTACAAAAATTTCCTGTGAATGTGCTAATAGGCCTTATGAGAATGTTCTATCACCATCCATCTGTCACTTTTTAACAGGCCTGATTGGCAAGCACTTGTAACAACTGACATCTGTTCTCGCTTATTGATATGTAGATTTATGGTAATTGCTGTGAACAATAAGACACAAAATTACCTAAGGTGAACATTAAATTAAATTTTCATGCCCCTATCCTTATAAATAATTTTTTTAAAAACCTTAAGTTTCAAGCAAGACATACTGTGCATCTGTTTTGTACATAATTTAATTGTTTTTTTAATCTGCCAAATAACAAAATGAAAGTTGAATTTCCTTGCAATCTTGAATATTTGCCAAGCTGATAGCACATTGGTAAATACATGTTATTAAAAATGGAATCAAACTGTATTGTGATTCTGAGGTTTTTAATCATTTCCCTTTAATTCCCAACATTGTCTCCGTCATGAAGATCAAGAGTTATTCCTTACCCAGAAGGGGTTTTTTTCCCTCTGCAGGAGGATTTTCATTTTTCATGTGCAGCTCTGCCTATGAGGCTGTTGCTCAGCATTGAGCAATTTGCATTTTTCTTCAGAGAGAGGTGCATTTGCTGAGTGAGCAACACTTTCAAATAAAATCCATCTACTCATTTGCCGTCCAGCTCTGTTGCGGGATTTGGGACTCTTTTGAAAAAACTGTAGGATGTGAAATGTGTGGAGAGAGTGTGTCAAAGGGGAGAGAATGAGAGAGCAGATTCATCCCACACAACTGCAGAACTGTACCTCAGCTGAGGTTCAATTGAACCAAAAATCCCCATTTGAAAGCTAAGTACTTTTGGGGTCTGGGACTTCAGACAATTTGGTTTCCCTACTCCAAGTTTGTCCAAGCAAGTGGGATGTTGACACTCCTGACAAGTTGATGGGAGAAACCAATAAAGAGAGAGCAGAAATGGTAAAATGCCTGGGGAACGTGAAACAGTGATGACAGGACTTATTTTTCAGATACTTGAACAGACAGAGGATCCTAGAGAGGATGCATATTAAGTGATAAAACTGTTGACAAAATGGGCTCTAGAGCCTGCTGGGTGACAGTGTGTGCCATGCGCTCTTGCTGACAGTCACATTTGGGTGCTCAGTTCAGTGGGGGTCTTGGCTGTCCTTCTCTCACTCAAGCGTGACAACAGCCAGCAGTTTTTTGTCCTGCAGAGAGCCAAGCTGACACCCTATAACATCTGCAGGCTGTTTTGTGGCCAGTGTCTTACAGTCTCCTTTACAGTAAAACAAACTGGATGGGGAGACAGCTTCATCACCACCAAGCTCTTGATTGTTCATCTTCTTTGGGCATTGAAACTCATTTGCCAAATTGATGGGTTCCTCCTGTGCTTATACAGAAAATGTCCCACTGTAA
>VZTI01001471.1:637156-667557 GCA_013397865.1 Struthidea cinerea
AAAAAAAAAAAGTTTTTTTGTGATGAGGCAATGATGGTATTTGTTTTACATCCACAGAGGTGCAAGGGTGATTCATGAGTGCAGAGAGAGCAGTTGTTTGCTCTGCTGCCCATTGACCTTGTCTGGCCTAGGCTTTTCTCTAGAACCCTTCTGTATTCACCACAATTATTTAATCCTACCATGTATTCCATTTAAAAGTCCAAAGAAACCTCCACACAGAAGAAATAGAAGCTGGTTATGACTGTTCCTTTGATGAATAACTAAACAGTGGGTGACAGAAAGCCATTCCTCTGGAGGAGAGCAACCCACTGCTTTCCCAAATCCTTGTTACAGGATGGCATAAAATAACGGCCTCAGTGAAGGCCAGCAATGTTTTCTGGATATTCTTTGCTGAATTACTTATGCTCCTTATGAAATGGGAAGGTAAATGATAGTTGAGGACCAGTATCAGGCCAGGATGAAAATTAATTCCGTATCTCATTTTGAGAACTACTGACTGCTTTGTTTGCAAAGAATTGGGTCCCATCTTAAGTCTTCTCCGTCCCCAAAATCTTGTTTGAAATAGTCTGCAGTCTTTCTATCAAAGCATGATAATTCTTTGGTGGGAAAAAAATACTTACACCCAAAGCAAACTATTAAGTCAGATGAGTAATTTTAAAAAATAAAATAATGTTGTTTGCATACCTGAATTTCTTTCTGAACTATGTCTTGCAAAATAGTTTGGATTGGTAGTGTTTGAGAAAAGCCTTATCTTTAAGATGGTCTTCAGCCTCCAAAAGAAACCTTAAAGAACTTTCTTGGTCACATAATTTCTCCAAGTGTCTGGTTCTGGCTCCAGGCTATGAATTGGTATATCTTGGATCAACTGAAATCTTAATTCCCACCACTGTAATTGCATCACATTTTCAAAAACACCAACATCTGTACTGAATTTGGGCATTGACCAAGACACCCACATTAGAACCTCAGTCAAATTAGGTGCTCACCTGAGGCCTGACCTGCCTGTTGGAACATGCTGTGTTTAAATTTGGGGCTTTATTCACAAATAGATGCTTATATCAAGGTTCATTTCACAGTGCCTAATGCTGTGACAGTAAGAATTCCTCTTTATGGAGGTTGTTGATTGTACTAACCTGAGTCTGCAATACATGTGTTTGAAAGTAATATCACTCTCCATTACTGAAGGCGTTCTGAATGCCGAGAAAATACCTCTCCTTCGTTGCATTGTTTTTCTTCTCAAACATACTTACCAAGTATTTTATTTAAACTCTCTTGTTTTCATTTTCTCTAAGTTGTTGTTAAGCTCCCCTGTTTGAGATACAAAGTGTGCAGGGAGAAGTAATATCTCTTGTTAGCAAGCTAACATTCAGAAAAAATCAGACAAGTTTCTAGGCATTCAAGCTCTTCTTGTTTGAGTATTCCCCAACACTCATGCAGTCTTCCCAGCTCTATCACTAGGTCTAGAAAAGGTATTGCTCTTCCTACCTAACTTTTTGTGAGTGTACTTGTATTATCAGGACTACAAGAACATAATCAAACTCTTCTAGTCTTTTGCACTTTTGCACTTTTTCAACTCCACTGAGGGCTCAAGGGCTCAAAGAGCTCCTTCATATGTCCAAACCCAAAGGATGATCTCTCACTGCCATCCAAACCATGTCTCTCACGTCCTTGTGTAAATGCCCAGTCTGAACATCACTCCTGGGGATAGCTGGTCTTAGTCTGGGGATCCTGAGAAGGATCCAGTCTGGTTAATGCTAGCACCCATCTTATATCTGCACTTTACCTGTTACTGAAGTATTTCACCTTAGAGTCGGTTCCCAAGTACTTTATCTAGTCCGAAGTAAAAGGAATGTTCTTTTGAATTCCTCTGGAGAGACTGAGTTCTGTCCCCCCGATTTAAGCAAATGTGTGCCATTGGCTGTTCCTTAATCATCTTTTTTTTCCATTTCAAAAAAGTTCTCTTTATTGTTTGTCCTTTTTTGCTTGCCATCTAAATTAAACCTTTGCTATTTAAATGCCTCCATTTCTTTAAGGTTCTCACTAAAATGATGGTGTATCTCCCCCACATCTTCTACAATAACAACGCAACAGGTGACTCAGTAGACTTGATATCATAGTCCAGAGCCACAGCCTGAAAATCCCTGTCTCGATGGCTTGGTGGTCAGGCTGATACTAATTTGGTGTACTTAGTTCATATATGTTTTTAGAAATGAACCATCAAAAGGAAATTGAGCACAATTACTGGCTACTGCACAGTGTAACCTTAGTAGTTATATGCAGAGGAGACATGGGAAACAAATTTTATTCATCCCAATTATATGACCCTGTCCTGAATGTGTTTTAAATGCTAGCTATCTTCTTTACATCCCCCATTGTGTCAGGAAATAATATTGTGCCTGGGCTTCACGCAGAGTTTAAATGACTTTTAATTCTACTCTTCCCTTAGAAGAGGCACAAACCAGGTTTAATTTTCCTGAAGTGTAGGCTGGTGTCTTTGGTAAATTCTCTCAACTCCAAGGTAGAGAGATGAGATACTCTTCAGGAACTGTAAGAGGTGGTTCCAGATTATAGATGCCTCGGGAGTGAAAAGAATTGAGTTTATTGGCAAGGTACACCCCAAGCTCCATGACCACTGAAAACAGCACTTTTTGACGATTATGACTATGACGATGATTATTACCTGTCTTAATTAATCCTGTTGCTTCTCTGCATAGGCATGAACGCTTTACAATTACAGAATCTGGCAACTTTAGCAGCCGCAGCAGCCGCCGCCCAGACCTCAGCTACCACCACCAATGCAAACCCTCTCTCCACAACGACTGGTGCTCTGGGAGCCCTCACAAGTCCCGGTAAGAGCAGAATGCCTGCTTGCAACTCACAAGCATGGGAGTTGAGGGGAAGATGGTTGTTAAAATGCTGATTCCATGTTGTGTCTTAAGTTCTGTGCTCGTGTAAATTGTGAAGAACCTTTAATAGCTGAATACATTTTTGTTGCTGCTATTTTTAAGCAAATAACTGCTTTTTTAAGTGGTCCAATGTGGACATGTTCACCTTTCCAGATTCATTTCAGGGGCCATTAAAGCCTAACAGACCCATCTTACAGAACTCTGCATGAAAATTACACTTGCATGGGAAACTTAAGATAAAATTAACTTTTCACAAAAAATTCAGAACATGACCAAATTCTTCCCATCTAAAGGAAAATCAGCTGAGGTGGTTCTTTTTAATTCCCAATATACTGATGTTTGATTCCCAGCACGTGCACGTATTGTCTTTACCCTTCATGAATTTTTGTGAAGTCCTTTTATTTTTTCCTTCTCTTGCTGGACGTCGGTTGAGCTTTCTTCTGGTCCTGAGTACACAGTTACAGTAGTGATATCAGATGCACAAGGAATACACAGCCAGATTCTGACTTCATTACACTAAGCAGAAGCCAGATTTGTGGGGGGAAGAGGGACAGGATAAGAGGTGGAGGTACTTCCACAACCACCGTGTGGACTTCCAGCCATGCATGTCTGATGTCCACAAAACCCTAGAGAGAAACTGGGGCAAATTCAGACTTAGGTAACACTTCAGGATCACCAGAATCCACAGAGAGAGATGTTGATTGAGTGTAGTTACTCTGGATTTACAGTGGTATAGCTGAGTAGAGAATCTGGCCGCTTATTGTTACATAAAGGCTGCAGGGTGTAATTATTTGCATCATGAAGTGTGTTTATTGCTGTTCTAAAAAACATTCATATTATTTTAGACACCACTAAAGAACATTTGCGTTTAATCTTGTTTAAGTGTGTATTTATCCTCCATGAAAAAGTAATTCATGGCAAGCGGTTTGAGCTCATCAGTAAGGAAAACAGTCTTCACTGCACAATAGAACTGGGACCGAGTGTGGTGCTGGGTGTTAGTGCTGTCCAGGGCTCCCATTATATTACGGTTTTATTGTTTGTTTGGGACAGAGGTTAAATGGAAAGAAGCTTGGCTAATACTAAGTTTGTGCAGAATTTTCCTGTTGTGTGGCATGAGCCTCATCTTGACCTAAAAATAATATTCATTAGCAACATCTCTGAGAAGCAGGTTGGGTGAAAATAATTTTGACTTGCTGATGTATTTCTTTCAGACCTGAACAATCTCTTCCCTCTGTCCTAGTGCTGGGATTTAACACTTTGCAAAAGGCTATTCCCAGTGTCAGTGTTTCCGTGTTACACCTGTCTAAATGCCACCCATTTATAGGAGCAGAAATGTTGCATTTCATGCATGCTCTGTGATATCTCTGCAGTTTAGCTGGTAAATGTTTAAGCAGCCTTGTCCTTCCAAGACACATACAACGTATCTTGAGCCATACTGACAAGACTTCTCGGAGCAACTCAATGCACTGCACTGTGGTGCAGGGGAGCTGCAAATTAACTCCCTTTTTCTTTGCTGGTCTGCAGCAAAGTGGCACCAGAATGTTCCTGTCATGCACTTTGTTTTGCCATGTACACACAGAACTTGGATTCAACCGTAAGGCCCACATTTCTCTCTTTCCCTCTCCAACACAGTCTTCTTATCCAGCCTGTCTGACCTGCTGTTCCCTTTTAACCCGATCTTGAGGATCTTTGAGTACCTAGAAGGTTGTTTTATCTGATGTCTAGGTCTGCAGAGGCCTGTGGTAGACAGGTGCTTCCACTGGGCTGGGCAGATATATCTTTGGGGTAACTAGAGCTTCCTGTTGCTCAGGTGGTATGGTAGAGCAGATACCAAGGCTTTTTCCAAAGAGATTAATGATTTTGGCTAGCACATTGAACTTGTGTTATTTTCAAAAAATTCTGGCCCTTTAGCCTTTCAAATAGTGTATTCAGAACGCCGGTTGCCTTTGAAAGTCTTACAGATGGCACCTGTACACAAGTGTTTCTAGTATTAGACAGCTTGAAAAATCTCTAATAGGTCCACTGACCTATTTATGTTGCACAACCAACCGAAAATCAAGCCTTGTTAAAATTTTCTTCAGTTTAACCTTCCTTATCTGGTTCCACATTCTCCACCCTATTACAGATTTTGTAAACCTGAATAATATCTTCAATGATTCTTCTCTGCTCCATGGAAAATGAATTTAGTTTGATAAAGCTTTTCACAGTAGCTCAAAGTGTTTCCACTAAAACTTGAAATATGTTGGCAGAAAACATTTAAGTCTGCCTTTCAATGTGTGGATGTTTGGAGGCCTTAAGGGTATTTTTTTGGTCTAGTTTTCCTTTAATAGAACACTTCAGTTTTTTTGTTTCATAAGTGTAAATTATTTTGTCTGATTTCAAAGCCTGCGCTAAGCCCAGGAAGAAATGTTTATGTGTCTCCAGATAATGCATTAAATTAGTATTTCTTAGTTGAGAAAAACAGCCCAAATTTGGGTCAGTGCAAAGGTAGATGCTTAAATTTAATCCTTTTCTTGATGTTGTTAAAGGCAAAATACTGCACAGAATGGAGATGGGCATAAGCGTGTACTTCCAGTATGCCTTGAACCATGGCAGCCACATAAATCATATCCCTGTTTCTACCCAGATATATCTCCCCTGAAGATCTCCCCTGAATCAATCTTTGACCAAGAGCTCTTGTTCTGTCCTTTGTAGACATGTGTCCTAAGAGCCGCAAAAGATGGTTGTTTCAGTTAAAATTCATCATGAAGCTTAATTTTACATAGAAAAGATTTAGCAACCATCAGAGCACCACGCGAGTACGGAGGAGACAGTGGTCAGGCCAACTTCAGTGCATTGGCACCACAGAAAAATAGGCCAGGAAGCAAGGAGCCAGCAGGACATCTGATATTTGAGGCTTTCCAAACAAATTAAACTCCAATGATTTTTCTGTCATACATTCTGACTAAATAGCTTTGACCGCAAGAGAGTCTAAGGACACTCGTCCTCCTCCATGTGCTAAATGCTTTCTCTTAAGCATGAAAGAGTATTCATTCAGAAAGAACAGAGACAATACAATCCCCCAAACTATTAATTTTTTTATAATTGTAAATTTATAATTTCAATTTTGCATACCCATGGAAGTGTCTCCCTGCAGCATTGTTAGAAATGATTTTTTAAAAGCCTTTGCTTAAAAAAACATGAAAGATTAGGCTTTCATTTTAGTAAAAATCCCCTCAGGCAATAAATAGGTTCTTTTGTCTCTTGGCCCTGAAAAAAAAATTAAAATGGTTTAAATTGCCTATGGTTAAAGTAACTGTTTCTTGCAATTATCAGATGGTAGTGAATAAAAATTAAAATGAAATCATGAAAGACTAAAAACCAGGTAAATGCATATTCGTCTTTCACAAGTTTCTCATGGGTCTTTTGAAGACTCATTTAATCATCTTTCTTGTCTTTTATTTTGATATGATAATTGTTTCCTTTATTTACTTTAATCACCTCTATTTAGTTAATTAATTCTTCACTTTATTTTCATTTCACTTGCTTAGGATACTTTTTCTGTTTTAAAGACAGGTACCAGTAGTATTTCATACTGTTTTAAAGGCAGGTACCTGTAGTATTCCATAACACAAGGATTTGGGCTGGGGTAGCTTTTACCTGACTCCAGGTTTGTCTCATCCAGTTTCTCTCAGTTCCCTTTGGGTGGGGACCTGGAAGTTTGCATTTCTTGTTAACTGGGAGGGGATTTTGGAGGGACTACCTCAGCTGTGGGTATCCACACTGTAAATATC
The DNA here is from genome assembly GCA_013397865.1 of Struthidea cinerea. Lineage (NCBI taxonomy): Eukaryota > Metazoa > Chordata > Aves > Passeriformes > Corcoracidae > Struthidea > Struthidea cinerea. Next base: position 643,836 of record VZTI01001471.1, read on the forward strand.
CCAATTTGGGCGGGCTGAATCCCAGCTGAGTGTCAGGAACCTTATTCTCTCCTCCAGAGACTGTCCGTGACACATCCTGTAAATGGATCGTCGAGCAAAGAGCTCACAGGGAGGCTGCTATTCCAGGGCCTGGAGAGATTCCTTCAGGGTTCACTCAGTGAGTGGTGGGAATGCCTGGAGGTGAATGTGAAGGAGGGACATATAAGCTCAAGATCAAAGTATCTGTCTCTAAGACTGTCTGACATTTAATTTCCCTCAGGTGACCCACTACCCTAATTTTCCCTTGGGTAATAATGTATATTCTGACTGTTTTGGGTGGTACAAGGCTAATACAGCACTGTAAAATGTGGACCACTCAGAGCAGGTTGGTGAAAGACATGTCCAGTCAAGGTCTGAGTATCTCCAAGGATGGAGAGTCCACAGCTACTATGAGCTCATTTCAATTTTTTTTCTTCAAATTCACGCATAAATGTTTTATTCAGTAACCACTAGAAAGCCCTACTACGTGTAAATGAAGAGACAAAGCATCTAATTATATATACAAATTTATCTGCATGAACATACACAATATAATTTCTGAGCTGTGGGGGGATAGACTTGCTAAACCAGAAGCTAATTCAGTTTCAGGCTTAGGAGCCTTCATTTTCCATGACATTTTCATGATTATTTGATTCTCTAAACTATTATTTATTCACACAGCTGAACTAGCTATTCATGCTTCAGTAAAAAACTCTTTAGGTTTATCTGTTGTGTAAACCTAAGAGGAAATATTTCAGGAAAAAAAAATACTGATAGGGTAGAAAGTGAGAAAATGAGACTTTTTTCCTTTAATGACCTCTTAAAATCCAGCACAGCTTTTGTCATATTATATCAGTATTCAGCCATTAACTCTTAACGTTGAAAAAAAGAATTTCTCCTAAGCACAAAGGTCTAAAAATACTCATTTTCAGACAGATGCTGACATTGAAGAATAACAGTCCCTAAAAAAGGAAGACTGTGAAGTATAGAATAAACTGAAAAAGAAAAAAAATTACACTGCCTTTCCTGTAAGAATTAATTCATTCTTTCCCTCTGCTCAAAGCAGAGAATTATAACTTATAGCTATCATCTGTGGCTCATTATTTTCTCTGCCCCCTAATCTAGTATGAAGATTGTCTTTGTTAGTTGAAGGTGTTCATGTTGTGAGCACAATTGTTGAAATGGTAGAGATTTTACAGAATATACAAGATGCTTCAGCTGAGATGCAGTGAAGAATGTTCAAATAACCATTCTCAGAAGATTTGCTATTTGTTTGCTTCAGTACAATACATTTATCTCCAATCAGTGGCGCAAGGCTGCCACCGTGACATTTTGTTAGAGGCCAGTACACCCACTGAGATAGTTGTGATTTGCTTCCAGGATGATCCAAAAATAACCCTACCAGTAGGTGTGCAAGAAAGTCTGACAGTTTGCTAAAGACTGAATTGAAGTAGATGTTTCATCTTGGAAAAGATCAGTTTAAAATGCAGACTGGCACTCGTCGTTCTGTAGTACAAATTGATTATTTTTGTGCCATTTCATGAGGAATTAATGCATGTTCCATTATTGTAAAATCATTTAAAATAAGCTTTATTAGTTTCGCAGAACATAGAAAACTTCCCTAGTATCATTTTCATTTTTTTTAGGATAAAGATACAGTTGATAAATATAAGACATAGCTTAAACAAATATTTAAAAATACAGTGTATGTACAGTACACACAAACAACCCAAGAGTATGTTTTTAAATTTTGTATGTAAGTCTAGTTATATAATTAGCATTGTTACCTTAGTGCTTGGAGGACAGAGAATTTCAATGCCTTAACCCTGATCTCAGCACCCATATTTTAAAAGAATATGTTTTCAAGGAAGCTATGGAAGAAAATCTTGCCTTAGCACACCCACTTCCCTGTGCCTGTTATTGGACTGCATAGTTCGAGGAGATTTGTGACAGGACAGGTATATTTCTGAACTGTTGTGTGTTAGCTGATCTTACCCACATGGTGTTAAGTTTCTGAGTCTGTGGTTAGGCTCCTAAATAAGTGAATTGATTTTGACTGCTCTTAGTGCCCAGAGATTATGCTGCTCCTTGGAGAGATATATTGGTACTAAGCCCATCTGATAATTAGGTCACCCTTAAGCAGGTATGCAAGCACAAGTTGGAGCCAAAAATATGTATTTTTGACTTATTTGTATTTTTAATAATGCTTCAATATGTCTTAAATAATTAAAGATCAAAAGAGTGGGAATTGTGGCTAAGAAGCTGCCAGAGTCCCAGTACAGTAAAAGGAGAGGGGATGGATTCATATGGAGCCCCCCTGGAACAGCACTGTCTCTCCCTGGTGTCCTCATTGGAAAAATAAGCCAGTGATAACCTGAAGGATGCTGATGGCAGCAGACAGGCCATCAGTTTGCTGGGACGACCTGTTTGCATATTGGTCCCTTAAAATGTAACAGGTCTTTGTACATTCTCCTCTCAGAAGGGTTTCTGAGTAGGTGCATCAGTGCAGCCTGAAGGATCTCAGGGAGGTTCAGGCGCTGAATGGGCTCAGGGAGGGCAGAACTGCTTTGTGAAGCAGTGTGAGGCTGCCTGACAACTGCAGGAGTCATTTTGGCAAAGCTCCTTACCTGTTTTAGAATCAACATTATCAATTTATGAATTTTTGGCACAGAAATCTCCAGCTGTTTCCTCAGAATTCCATAAATACCAAAGGACAGAAACATGTGATATTTTCAGTCAAGCATTGTGCTAGTTAATTCTTTTAGGTTTGTTTTTTTTTCTTTTAGGAAGCAACATACAGTACTAAACCATGGATTAGTAGGATCTAATTCAACAGGAGACATGTTTGTTTTTTAAACATTATTACATTATCATCTTCCTAAAGTATTAAATCCATTGCCTTAGCACATTTCAGGATTTACTTTGCTTGCAGTGTACAAATAACACGTATAATACATTATATTTTGTAAGTGTCTCTCTACCCCACTCTTAATCTCTATTTCAAGCTACAAGAATCCCAGTTTGTAAAAAAGAGCCGTTTTTCTTTCTGTTCGAAGCACTATTTGAAGTTCATTCAGGGTTGCTTTCTACTAAAGAAAGATGACAGTATCAGCTTGCCTACACAGGTAGATATGTGAGCTTACGTGTAATATATCTTACAAGGAGTTACAAGCCCAGATAATGCTGCAGTTCATAATACCCAGGAAATAATGTAAATCTTAGAAAAACTCATGCATTTGAAGGAGCTTTCGACTACTGCCAAGACTGTTCCTTCAATCCTACTGGATTGTGCGTGTGTTCATGGATACTCCTGGTCTGTTTCCCTAAGGCAGAATAATTAGAATTAATAGTAAAAAATAATAATTTTTAAAAATCTTATTTTTTATTCTACTATTTATTATTATTAATGTCTTAACCTAACTGTTTCAACATTCTCTCAAAAGAACTAGTCGCTCGAATATGTGGCTACTGAATTATTTTATGCAATGGCCAAACAAAAATATCTCCGACAACTGCATGTGTTTAAAACCAAGTAAAGTAAACCCTCGACTGCCTTTGCTGTTTGCAGAACAAAAATGTGCAATATGGATGAAAAGAACCAGTGTCACAGTGAACTAAATATGACTTTACAAATGTTCTGCAAAGGACTCGGCTGAGTAATTTTACGTGAGGCAAGATAATCCTTGAGTTCTGCAGCTCCCAGGGGTGAACAACTGCATTTTGTGGATGTACTATTGCAATAAGGTTGTGCTTGCACACCCCGCGTAGAAACCCATCTGCCATGGAAATAATTGCACGTACCTTCAGGATTCATTACTCCTTTAACTACAAACTCAAATTTTCAATATATAGTTTAGCTCATCTCTATTCTAAAATACCATGGATAGGACTCCTAACTGTCTGAAGGAAACAAGTCTTTTGGAAACATCTTGTTGCAATGGAAAGACAAACACCTCCCAAGGACTGTTTACCTGATCTTAAGACAGATATATGAGAGAGTTGAAAAAGAGGATTAATCAGACCGTCCTCTCCTGTGTACTAGAATTTGAATTGGCATATATGCATGTGGTAAAGCACTTGTAGAAAAAAAACATTGCTTACTTTGAATGATAGCCTTGGACTCCACTGACACTCTTTTTTCCTCTTTTTTAAATGGAGAGATGCTACTGCGTGTTGTTTGTCAATGCTTAGTGCTGAAAGTGTGTCAAAGATGTTGTAGGCACACCAGGGGCAGTGTGAAGGAACCTGTGCTCCAGGCAGGAGACCCTGGCCTCAAGTAGAGCCTTCTTGATTTTAGGTCAGAAATTCTTTGGAAAGTGATTTATAAGTGGCTGTATTCTGAAGTGGCTCCACATGGAGGTCATTTCAGCATCGGGGCATGCGTCTCGGAACAATAGCCTGCTCCAAATTGTGTGAGATAGCTGTAATAAACATGAGAGCACAGCTGGAAGTTCCCTGTAGAAATGGCTTTGATGTGAACTCAGTGGTGCTTCAATGAGCACAGCCACAGCCCTTGACCCCACCGAGTAAAACACAGTCATAAGTGCTCAGTAATTCTTCTTTGTTTTCTTCATATTGTGGTGATTCAGTTTGGTTTGATTTCAGTTAGAGTTAGAGTTGGAAATATCTCAAGGTCAGCTACGAAGTTTAACTCAAGCCAGTCCACTGTGCATTATTATTCTATGTCTGAGCCTCTCTAAAGTACTTCCCACCCAAAACCATCATTGTGGTGTGCTGGGGAGAATGCACAAGATGTCGCAGGCTCAGTATTGAGGTACAACTTGTAGTTTAGAGGTGGATGGTCTTCCCTGGGCAATGCATTTCAATAAAACAGAAGCATCAGTGTGGAATTGGCCCAGAATATTAACCTGCTTTTTACTCTCTCTCTCTCCATCTTCAAAATCTCATAGGAAAATGTGCCCTTAAACACCAATATTCACAAAAACCAGCCTAGATTCACAATCAATAAACCCTTGTTTGTTAAAATCCCTTCTGCTAGATAGATAGGTTTGGAGGAAAGTTATGGAACAGAGGACTAGAAAACTACAAAAAACAACCAGCTAATAAGTTTCTCTGCCATACCTGTAGTACCTTTGCATGCTCTGTTTTCTCCTCCTCCTTTGCACTGATGTGGAAGGTCTGTGGTGTAGACACTGTAATTTCATGACAATCATAATTGTCAAGTTAAGTGTTAACATAAATAAGTGATTAAAGTGAGTGTCCCTGATTTTCACTTTTCCCAACCTTTCTTAGCTCTCAAAAACCCATGCAGCGCTGAATAGTATGGATTTATGAGCCTAAAGTTATTCTCCCATTGTTGAAGACCTTGGCTTCTGAATTTGGAAAGAATTTGAATTAATTGGTTCACCACTTCATGTTTTCTGGTTTTTTAATTCTTGTAGAAGTCAATGTTCACAAAGGACTTCCTCAAATATAAAACTGTTTTCAGCAAGCCAGAACCAGGATCACCATGGGGAAAGACTCCTTCCTCTCCTCTCCCTCTCCCTTCTTTGTCACGCTTGCTCTCATTTGCACATGCATGCACACAGATTAAAAAAAAGACCAGATGTTAAGTGCATGGCTCTCTCCCTTCCTCCTTTGCTCACTGCTGCTTCTCTTTCCCTGTTCCTTGAGAAGATGTGGACCATCTTTCATGGGCACAGTTCACCTGTGAGTAATGAAGAAGCAGAGGGACACTGACTTGTTAGAGAAAGGCTGTGATATTGGTATATGTCTTTCTATATTGTCATTCTTGTTTCCCCTGACTCTTTCTTGCTCTCTTGCTTTTCTGGTGCTCTTTCCCTGGAGTGCATCTGTCACTTTTATTTTATCCTATCCAAGCACAAGCAGAGCACTTAAACTTACTAGAATCTTCCTTTTTGACATGTCAGACAGCACTTCCAAGATACCAGAAAACGTGCAAGTTTTTACTTCTTGCTCCATACCAATGGCAATGTGTTTGTTAGAGGACCTTATGGAAAATAAGGTCCTCTCCAGACCAGGAAAATCTGTCTCACCTTTGCCAAAATTTGCCCTGAGAAATAGAACCAGTGCTTGCTGGTACTGCTAGCAACAGGGAGACCACCAGTTTGTACAAGGGTGAATACTCAGACTGGCTGGAGATCGCCGTAAAGGGCAGACAATTTAATGCAAATCACACATGCTTGTTAGATTAGAATACTTATGAGCCCTAGTGAAAGGCCAACTGCATCTTCTTCTAGCAAAAATATTAAAATGCCCCCATTTTTCCCCCTCCCCCTCCAGATTCTCCACAAGAATAAATTAAAACTTGGAGGTGTGGTTATTATCACAGAATAATTAGACCCCATGGGATTAGAGACACTCAACGTTTGCTAATGCCTCTGGGTTGTGATTATCTAATAATGATGATGCCTCTGTCATTGCTTAATTATTCTTCCCCTTTAAAATGTTCCTTCTGCAGTCAGAGCCCGTAGAATGTGCTCATTTCAGCCAGAAACACCACTGCAATTTCCTGAAAGCAATGTCACATGGGCACCATGATTGACTTGCCCACTTCTCCCCCACACCATGTTTATAATCCTCATTTCATAAGATCCAGCGTTACTATATTTGAATCATTCCCCTTTTCTATAAGACATTTCATTTGTGTGTTTAGGAGAAAACTCTGGGGCCTCCATCTCTTCAAAACAACCACTTGGTGTTAGTGCTACATAAAGAGAACACACCTTAATCGATTGACCTTAATCAGACCTGTCCAGAATCCCTCCTAATTCCAGATTGGTGGTCCAGACTCCCAGCTACATAAGAGCCTCCTACAGCTACGTGCCATTCTTCTCTGTTTGAGAGAGTACCACCACAAAACTAAGGTATTATAAACCAAATTCGGGAGCTTTGCACAGACTTTGTCCAACACAACTAAACTTTGTCCCATACCTTTGGTCTTTCAGTCAGGCCAGCAGGTGTTCCTCATGTTTAGATACAGTTTTCAAGACACAGTTCCAAACATCATTGGTTTTTGCAACAAAAGATTAGAAAGGAAACAGAGAACGCAGCCTTAATCTGATTATCTTTAAATCCAGTGTTGTCTCTTAGCTTTATCGTCCCTCTTGGACTAAGCAAGGGACAAAGGCATATTTTGTTTACCCAAGAGATTTTGCGTACTAAACAAAGATTTTCAATTCAGCTGGCTAAAATTAGAGATTTCTACTTTGGGTTTAATATTTCTTTTTTTTTGTCCTTATAATTCTCTTATAAACTTACAATTTTTTTCTGTCACTGACTGAGGAGCTGTTCGAAATATTGTTTTTTCTTTTCTTTTTTTTTACTGCCTTTACTCTCTTTGTATAATTTCTTTATATCCTTTCTTTATGTTCTTCAACTGTGATTTTATTTTCTGTTGCACATTGCTGAATCTAAGAGGAATCTAAAACCTCAAGGCAAAACCCAAGGTCAGAACTTCCTTTTGTTAGATGCAGATAGGGCCCTGGAAACCTCGCCCACACAGTGTAGTTGTGGCAGCCTAGAATCAAAACCCCAGATGAGAGTTAAGTGGAATATTCGATGTCAACCTCTGTAAACAGACCCAGGAACAGAAACCAGTTCTACTGTTCAGTTTTCAACACATCTTCATTCTTCAGCCTTCTTTCATTCTGCCTTAGTGTGAGCTGACTTTCTCTACTTTTCTCCTACACTGCTCTAATTCCCATAGAATAATTGAGGTTGGAAGGTCAGTCGGGATGTCTGTAGCCCAACTCCCTGCTCATGTGAGATCAGGTTGCTTAGGGCTTGATGCAAACAAGTCTTAAAAACCTCCAAGGACACGGATGGAGCAGTCTGGGTAATCCATTCCAGTGCTTGACAATCCACACAGTGCAAGTGTTTTAAATTATGTCTGAACTGAACCTCCCTTGTTTCAATGTACTTCTCCTCTTCCCACTAGGTACTATTGCTCTATCTAGTGAATGACCTCCTTTTAAGCACTGGGAGGCTGCTTTAGGTTCACCTGGAGCCATGTCTTCTCCAGCCTGAACAAGCCCAGCTCGTTACAGGATGAGTGCTGGAGCCCTGGCCTTCCACTGAACTTCCTCCACCTGATCGATGTTCTCCTTGCAATGAGGAGCCCAAATCTGCATGTAGTATTTAGATGTGATCTTATAAGCACTGAGTAAAGAGGAAACTTGGATCTCCTGGCTCATCTCATATTCCACAGCCCAGAATGCTGTTTGCTTTCTTCGCTGCCAGTGCATGCTGTTGGCTCATGTCACCTCCCACCAAGACCCCCACAGGTCCTTTTCAGCAAAGCTTCTTCCCAGCCCATCCATCCCCTGCTGTGTTATTGAAAGGGATTATTCCTCCCCGGGTGCAGGACTTTGCATCTATCCATGTTAAATTTCATAAGGTTCATGTTGGCCAGTTCTGCCCATTGGAATCCCTCTGAACTGCAGCCATTTAGTCAGCACCTGTGTAAGTCAGATTCATTTTATCTGGTCCTTGGAGTGAGTGAGCTTAGGAAGGCAGCAGAAAACCAAAAATACACCCAAATTCGGTACAAGAAAGAGGATTCTGGACTTAGACAACTGCCAATACAGATCTGACATGAGTGTCTCCCAAAAGAGAACATATTTGCTCTGCAAATTCTCATTGTCAAAGTCACAGAGATGCTGAACCTAAAATTTGTGGGCAATATTGATCCCTGCTGCACTGCTACTTCATCTTAACTGGAGAAAAAGAAGTAGTTTGAACACCGAGTTACTTAAACTCTCCAATAAGTAAAACAACAAGAACAAAGCTGAGGTTCACAGGTGAGTGGTGATAAGAAAGTGGCTATCAGAGTAAACACTGAGCTTCCTGTTGTGCCATGCATTCGTCGTGACAGGCAATTGTGAAGTGTAACCAAGGGCTGCCTAAAGGAAACCTGTCAGCAGGGCTGACACAGTTACCATTGTGGATCTCTGTGTGCAAAGTCCCAGCGTAGTTAAGCCAGTCTTGGAGCTGCCCTGAAGCCCTGCAGCACCAGAAATCTGGTTCTGCTCCAGAAACATTATAGCTGCTCTTCACATGGATGGGGTTGGCAAGGTGTACAGCAACTCTCCATGCCTGCAAAGAGCTGAAGCTGCCCTTGCTTTTCTTTGCCCATTCTCTCCGTTAGTCCTGCCCTGAAACCAAAATAATGTTTCCAGTAAGAAACTTCACTTAAAATGTTTGTAATGCCTCATGTGCTTAATACCTTACTCCAAGACTTGCACTTTGTGTATCATTTCCAGACAGGATGCCCATGTTGGAAGAGGAGAAAGGGAACAGGACAAGGTGGAGAGGAATGGAGAAGTGCACAGTTTACACTGCCCATAAATAGTGCCAAGTTAGCACTTATAGCAGGGAGTTTCCTTCCAAGAGATTTGGGGGTTTTTTGTGGTATAGGACTTTGCTGAGAAGGCTTTGGAATTCTTTTTTTACTTAAACATTTACCAAAAAAATTAAGGAAAGAATGAGGTTGACTACACACTGCAAACCAAACTGTCTCTGCTAAATTGTAGTGGCACTTGTGTGATTGGAATAGGTCCTTTCCTTCAGTGCAACAGTGAGAGGGTGGCTTATCTAGTACTTTGTCCTCAGGCAGCCCTCCCGGACCCTGACCTCCGCTGAGGGAAGAGGACTCCTGAAGATGATCAGAGGGCTGCAGCACTTCTCCTGTGAGGAAAGGCTGAGGGAGTTGGGGTTGTTCAGCCTGGAGAAGAGAAGGCTCTGGGGAGACTATTGCAGCCTTTCAGTACTTGAAGTGGGCCTGCAAGAAAGATCACGACAAACCTTTTAGCAGGGTCTGTAGAAATAGGACAAGGGGTAATGCTTTTAAACTAAAAGAGGGTAGATTCAGACTATATACAAGGAAGAAGGTTTTTGTTTTGAGGGTGGTGAGCCACTGGCACAGGTTGCCCAGAGAGATGGTGGATGCTGCATCCCTGTAAACAGTCATGGTCAGGTTGGACAGGGCTTTGAGCAACCTGATCTAGTTGAAGATCACTCACTGCTCATCTTTAAAGATGCTTTCCAATTTAAACCATTCTCTGATTTTATGATTCATTTTATAAAGAGACATGAGAGGGGTGGGATTTGCCCAAGGCTGTACTACAGAGAAACAGAGGTCTGTGGTTTCAGTATACCAAGAAGCTCTACCAAGGGCACTCCTTGGTCTGAGGTGCCAAAAGTGAATAGGCCTGACAAAAATGTGCATGTGCCTCCGAGATACACCTTTCTAAGAGACAAGGCAGCAACTGTGAAGAAGCAGAAAGTCTTGCAACAAAAATCATAGCAATTTCTTTATCCAGGGCAGCACAAGAAGTTTGAGGGAAATCTGGGAAAGGCTTCAGTAGCATCTGGTAGTTGAGCTCATCTGCATGCTCTTCAGGACAATTCAGCCCAACCTGAAATAGAAATCTAAAGGTAGGGTGTCCGAATTGGAGGTCTTTAAATCTCAGACAGTCTAGTTTTTACTAGACTAGCTTAAACTAACAACGAGGCTGCCAAAGGTGGGGAAATTAATTCCATCCACACTGCGTGTAGCAAAGCCAAAGAAATATTTACACATCATTGCCTTTCCTAGATGCTGTTATCCTGAATCTACTTTTCCAGCTGAGGCAAATCCAGATGATGTAAATCATTATGACTCTATTGACATAAGCTAGCCAAAAGAATGGCCAAAAGTTTCTATGCTAAGAGGAGTTGTTTTTCTAGGTTGGCATAGTTTTTAGGAATTGTGTTGAAGTGTTATTTAAATTAAAAATTAAAAGAGAAATGGCTCATTGCTAGTTCATATTTCTGTTAAAAAAAAAAAAATTCACTGACCTAAAAGGTGTTATAACCATTTACAGGCAGAAGTAAATGTTTTGAGAACATTTGAAAATGCCAGCTCCTTCCAGCCTTATAAATCTCCATGAGTGCAACATTACTAGTTAAACACAAATATCTGTATTGTGTAGAGCAGCCACTCCAAATAAAAATGTCTTCTCTGTATCAAAGAGAACTCTGTCAAAGAATAGTGTAACCAAAGCCCAAGTTTCTTGGCTTGAAGCTTGAAGCCGATAGCGAAAATTTCATCAGTTAAACGTAGGAATTACAAGAGGAGGGGCAGGCACTGATCTGTTCTCTGTGGTGACTGGTGACAGGACCCAAAGGAATGGCCTGAAGTTGTGCCAGGGGAGGCTTAAGTTTGATATTAGAGAAAGGTTTTTCACCCAGAGGATGGTTGGGCACTGGAACAGGCTCCCCAGGGACGTGGTCACAGCACTGAGCCTGACAGAGTTCAAGAAGCATTTAACAGTGGTCTCAGGCACATGGTGGGATGCTTGGGAATGGTCCTGTGCAGGGCCAGGAGTTGGACTCAATGATCATTGTGGATCCCTTCCAACTCAGCATATTCTGTGATTCTGTGAATGTTCTGGTGCAGAGGCTGGAGGGAGTTGTGGTTTTTTTGTTTTTTTTTTTTTCATTTATTTGGTGTCAGAGGAACCTGCAAAATCCAATTTATAAATTATGTAGGTAGCAAATCTATTTTTGTCTTCTGGACAACTAAAAGACATAAATATAGAAAGTATTCCGACAGTGAATTATTCTTCCTTTACCATTACTCTGAGCATTTGTGGAGCCTGAGAGTTTTGCTGACACAAGAGAGATATACAGGTTCCCCCAAAGTAGTGCAGTCATTTGCTGTTACCACAAGGCATGTGATTTTTCTTCTTTCCCTTCAGTTTAATATATGTCACAACTTTTTAGTTGAAAGGAACTAGAAAATGGCAAAGGACAGGAGAAGCATAGTCCTTGTCTCTAGATGGATTTCAAGGTATTCTTGGACCACATGAAGTAAAACTTCCAGCTGGTCTAAGCCTTCACACTTGTCTTGTAGGACCTTTTAACTTTAGTTTCATCTTCCTTTAGTTTTGGGGACAAGGCATACCATTGTTTCATCTGTTGGTTTTATACAGAATTTTGTTAGAAATTTTCACCTCTCTTAATATCTTGGACCTTTTATAGCCCTTTCATGGTAATATTTTAGCTCATCACTGTCTTTGTCTTCATTTCAGAGATGCAGGTCTCAATCAATTAGTGTGGAGTGTCTCAGGAAACTCCATGCAGAAGGTGCTTGATCTCTCCAAGCACCCTAAAATAAGGAGGTCCCATCATTTCTGTTCACTCCCTGTTCAATAAGATAGTGGAAACCACACAATGTGTTCAGTATCTTTCTCCTCAAAGAAATATTAAGCCAAAGAGGAAAGAGCATTGTCCCACTGCATCTGTGAGGCAGATCACTGCTAAGCAGAAGAAATACCACAACAACATAATACAGGTTCCTTAGGTGCTTTAGGGTTGCAACTAGTATTGTACAGTGAGGATGTGCCAAGTCTTTATTCAGGCAAACTAGATAATCTGCATTGCAGCTTCAAATGGGAGAAGCACTGAGGCACCTGCTCTTTGTTTGTCTGAGAGAATAGAGAAACCTGATACCAAAAAAAGAAGAAAAGAGATGTTGGCCCCAGATACTGACCATCCCTGGAGCATGTGTCTGAGCAGCCAGTGGTAAGAGCCCTCACAATTCACTGTGGGCTGCACAAGAGGGAAGGTTTTAAGCAGATTTTTTTTTTTTTTTTGCCTTCTCCAACAGATGTGTTGACAACACGTAAGCATATGGCTCTTGTTCACAGGAGTTACTTGCCCCCAGCTTTAATGTAATTTACAGGCACTTTCCTAGTCCCTATTTCTCTCATTTCTAAAATACATGTTTCCTCAAGAGAAAATGGTAATGATCCTCTGAAACAGAAAATGGATGGAATTTACTCCAGTCAAAACCAATCAGATCCTTCAGATCTGAGTTTTATATACTTCATTTAAATTATTTGCTAATGAACGTTGACAGAAACACAGATCAGTGTTGGTCAAAGGGAATTCACTTTATTTTTTTCCTATCTTTCTGTTGGTGCCCACATTATCTGACAAAAATGGGGGAGTTTACTTGTTTTTTATTACTTTTTTAATCAAAGACATTATTGGATTCTTATTGCTTTGTGAGGACAGCTTGAATAATCAAAGCTGCTTCTATTTGCAACATATAAAATTATTCAAGTGAACATCGCAGATGCCAAGACACAAGGAATGCATAACAGAGTCTGGAAATCTCTCTTCCCCCACAGCAAGAATGTTCTTTGTACTTTGAGGCCCCAAGAGTCTGAAAGTTTGCCTTTGGTGGGTCTTAATGTTGCAAAGGCAGGTTATTTGTAGGTTAGAACTTCAAGGTTTACCCACAGAGTGAAAAAGTTACCTCCTACTTTCCATACTGGATCCTGTCAGCTCTAGAGACTTCACTTTCTTGAGGGTTCACTGAGTAATCTGATGTGTTTGACAGCCCAAAAACGCATCAAGATAAAAGTGGTCTTAACCATTTCATAGCTAGGTCATGAACAGGAGCAAAAAAAGCATGGTGTAGACATGATGTGCCTCCAGTACATCATCAACAGAACTCTGACTTTAAATGTTCGCTTTTCATAAGATAATGCAACCTTATAACAGAAAAAAAAAAGGAAGGCTTTATAACTGATACACGAAAGTAGGGCTCAGGAGACAAGCTAAAACTTAATTACTTCTGCAGTTTTTATGGGTGTGATTCATCTGGTATAACTTTACCGACCTGTGAGTTAAGTGTTTAATCTACACTGGTTATTCGAGGCCCTTCTGTGAGGCAGACAGGTATTTCTAGTTCACCCAACCTATCCCAAATGATGACTCTTTTATTACTTTCTTGCGACAAGAGAGTGAGTCTCTTTCTCTCCCTAAACACATAATTTAGATGGATTCATCTCATCCACCTTCATCATTCCCTTGACATGGTAGCATCAAGGACATTTTCCCCTCTGGCAGAGCTTTTGGGGATACATACAGTATCATGGAGGTATATATACATGACTAGCTATGTACTAGCCTGCAATAAAATGGATGGTAGTTACATTTTGTATTTCCCTGGTCATTCTGATCTTCAGGTCTTTAAATGAAATTCATACAATGTCCTAGAGCATAGTGTCTTCATTTAGAATCATTAAGCTTACTCTTAGAACATTTGGGGCCCAGAACAGTAAGCTGTTGTATGACAAAATTACTGAGTAATTCTTGTTTGTTCAATGATGGACTTTGAGGTGTGTGGCAAAATCCCAAAAGCCCGGTTAGCTGATCGGCCTGGGTTGCTAGGTTGATTGACAAACTTCTGAGAAAGTGTCTGATCCCACACATACTGGTTTGGTATTATATTTGCAAATAGTAGCATATTAAAAACATACCGTATAAATACTGAATTTTGTGATCTAGTATTTGCAGTTCTAGATTCACTTTCCACACTTTCCATGAACGATCACACTATTAATGTCTCGAACAAGGTTGGTCTTGTTGGTCTCATTTTCCTTTTTCCTTCTCCTTGCAAGTAGCCCTGTTGTTGTGCTCCGCATTATTGTAAGCTGTTCTGTGATTAAATAAAATAAACAAACTATGGCCTTAATTTTGCTTTGTTTTTCTTTCCTTTCAGTGGCTGCATCAACTGCTAATTCCACAGCTGGTGCGGCCATGAATTCTTTGACTTCTCTGGGTACTCTCCAAGGACTGGCTGGAGCCACTGTTGGACTGAATAATATTAATGCACTAGCAGGTACCGTAAACAGTGAGTATTTATTGCTGTGGTGGACAGCCTTCCCCAATAATCATGCCAAAAAACTATCAATTGTAAAGTGATAATATGATTTTTAATCTCTACACCAAATCAGGGGGTCATGTTGATCCAGTTCCATTCATGATACATACGTAGTTCTGGAGTCTTTTAGTTTCGCACAGTTTGCTCTGCAAAGTGAATTTTGTTGGGTCCCTGCATAAAGACTCCTCTTCTTGCAGTACATATGGAAGGTAAAAGAATTGTCACCAGGGATTTGGGTTGTCTAGGTTATAGGAGAGGCTCCATTTTCATTGAGGGAGTCTGACAGCAGGTCACAAAACCTCACTCAGAAAAGTAGTGCTAAGAAAGATGTTTGCCATGGAGGCAGTCCTTTAAAACGTCTGTAAGAATTATCTAATTGACTTGAGAGCAACATGCTTTAAAAATTAAGGCTTTTAATTGGCAAGTATAGAGAATATGCAGTCAGTCACCTGTAATGCCAGAGCACGCACACCTATCCTATGACATCTTAACAAACCCTGGCATCTCCAGCTAAGTAGATGCCAGTAGTTGTTAGAATATTCTTCCTTGTTCTTAGCCTTGGTCAAGATTTTCTTGAAGAAGAAGGATTTTTTTTTTTAATTGCTTCTGCTATGATGACTTCACCTTTGCCTGTAATGGAAGAGATTTCCCCAGCTGCATTTTTCCCCCTCCTTCTTTTTTTTCTTTAGCTGCTGTTTCTCCTTGCATTTCCTTTTGCAATGCAAGGAATCTATTTGGTCATTGCCAGTCCATGACCCGTCATAATGCACCCTCAGGAATGGATGTCCTCCTCAGTATCTCTTGCTCACTCTGATGCTCTGCATGATGTCCTTTCTGTCACTGTTACTTGGCTGCTCACCCAATCTTTTTGTTCTGTGATCTCTGGTTGGCATTGTTGGGAGCTGGGAAGGAAGGGGGCTTATGGATGTCCATGTAGCAATGTTGAATGGTTGCATGGGGTCTCGTGTAAAACAGGACTTGCTTCTGGCAAGGACATGTGCATTTCACACAAAACAACCTCTTTGTAAATACAGCTCAAGGACAGCTGAGGAAAAGTGAGTATTAGGTCCGAAAATGGCAGATGTTAGTTTCCTTTCTTATTATTCCATTAGTGTCAAAGCAAGCCACTGGACATGGCATGCATGCAAAGCTAACTTACCTCCTCTCTCTCATGAGCTCTTCTAGTAAGAGATCTACCCTGTCATGAGTAAGAAATCATTAAATGTCCTTTCTGATTAACAGTCATTGTGCTTCACTTGGTTTATAAAAGGTCATAATATCAAGAGCAAAATATGGCATCCCACTCCTCCCCTCCCACAAGTACTAAGAGCCCAGACACACTGGAGCAGTCCAACATAATGTACCCCTTCATCAAGACCAAGCAAGAGTGAATCCTGTGAGCTCTTTGCGTGGGAGCCCTTCTGTTGCACTCCTTTTAGCACTCCTTGCTAGGCTGCAAGCAAAGAGTTTACATTTTCTCAGCAAGTATTTTGAGGTGATGTGTGTGGAAACTTATCTGCATGTGTCGTGTGAAGTATTAATGATGTATTCACAATCTGGTACAAAATTTCAGTTTGCTTTAAGTCACCATTGCTTCCATGGAGTTGTATCGACAGTAACTGCAGTCCCAAATCTTCTTCATGGATGTTTTTATGGATATGTGTATAGTGCTTACAAAATGTGTGTGGGTGTGTCTGTCTGTGTATATACATACATGAGAGAGAGCTAAAGAGGGGAAACTGCTTCCCCTTGACACAGCATTAGGACACTGTTTCTCTCAAAAGGGTGACACTGATTATCACTTTCTGGTACTCGTGATGCTGATGATAGTGAAGTATTGCTCAAATTATAATAACTTCCCCTGTCTATTTTAATGACAGTCTGAGGTTTTTCATGATGACCATGTCTGATTCAATCACACACACTCAAACCCATCTGGGAGATTGACTGTGGGAAACCTCACATTTAGTAAGTCTGATGTTTCACACTGACATGGCTTATGCCATGGCCATAAGCAGGCTAGCAAAAAATATTCACTGGACTTGGACATTCCTGAAGTAACTGTGCAGCAAACTGGGAATTGAGGGACATGCTTCTAATTGGGGAATTAGAAAACCCAAAGCACAAGTCAAGCAGAGCTTAATGCAAAAATTAATCAGAAGGTGGGACTGGGCTTGGGCATTGATTTAAATAGAGGTTCAAAGAGATGCTCTTTTGCCTAAGCCATGTCCTGCTCTGCATGTGAGAATCACATGGAGAATGTCTTCCATGCTGAGCTCAGTAGAAGACTTTTATCTGTTTTCTCCATCTTGTCTGGGTCTGTGAAAAGAAGCTGGACTATGGAGGCTGATAGTGCTGTCATTGTAGAGAGAAGCATTTTACAAAGATGTCTGGAGGCCTTAAATAAAAGTGAAGTATGGTAAGTTTAACTGTCTGCAAGGTTTTGGCAGCAATTGTACCTAAGTGTGGGGATTCAGTCTTCTCTTGGTTGTTCTTGAAGCACCTAAAACTTTAAATGGCAAGACATTAGACTGTCTGCTTTGAGCATGTAAATTTAAGAATTCTAAGTAACAAAAAGAATTATGAATTATGAGGAAAAATTACTAAAGAGGGAGGAAGCGATTATTTGCAATTAAGAAGGAAGACCATACTTTCAGGATACTGGACAGCCATGGCACAATATTTGTGTGTGACCCCAGGGCAGTCACTTAGCCTTTCTGCCCCCTTATTTACATCTGTAAAACAAAGATAAAACTATTCATGACAGATTTGAAGGTGCTTGAAAAGCACTTTGAGAGACCTTTAGACTTGCTAAGCTTTGTTGCTTCTGTATTATGTGGAGACACTCAGAAAAGTAGAAGGCCATAGATGAGAGGTTCCAAAAGGTTATTTCACAGAAGGGAGAAAGGGACCAGAGTTCAGTGTGAGACTGAGGTGCATTGGTAGAGATAATAAAGAGATGACAAAGATGTGTAACAGCAGCTGGGCCTTGCAGATTTCATAAAAATGTAAGAACAGAGAAAGTGTCGGGTGCTTTCTGCAGCTCCGTTTTGCTCAGGAGGGAGGTGTATGCCACACGTGGGCTGTGGCAGCAGTAGCTGTGCCCTTCCCAGGAGCAGTGCCGTGGGCCAGCTTGTCTGGCTGATGGCTGATTTGGAATCGCTTGGTGGGAAGGTGCTATTGATTCCAGGGGAAAGGAGGGGGAGGATGCTGCCCACTGCAACACAAAGCATGTTTATCTAATAGGCCGATGACTCACGAAAGATAACATGGTATCCTAATGCTACCTCTGTTATCAAGTTATTTCAACACTCTAATAAAAAGAGAGATACAAGCTGCTTTATCAGGAGCCTTTACGTTAACCAGTCCTGTGTGTACACCCATGCAACAGTGACAAACCTAAGTTCAAAAACATCAGAGCAGACTAAGGTCAGCCCCAGGATCAAATTATTATTAGTAGTAATATCTAATATATAATATATTGTATATTATACATCCTTTATTATAAAAATTATTATTGATATTGTTGTTGTTATTATTATTCGTGTTATTATAATATTTTGAATGCCACTGTATCACTCCCCCTCCTGAACTGGGCAGGGGAGAGAAAATATAACAAAAAGCTTGTGAGTTAAGGGCAGGGAGAGATCACATACCATCACAGACAGAACACTCCTGACTTGGGCAAATTAGTTTAATTTATTAACAATCAAATCAGAGTAGAATAATGAGAAATGAAACCAAATCTTAAAAACACCTTCTCCCCACTCCTGCCTTCCTCCCAGGCTTAACTTTATTCCTGAATTCTCCACCTACTGTCCCCCACTGGTGCAGGAGGAGGGGAAATGGGGGTTGCAGTCAGTTCATTACACTGTTCCTGCAGCTTCTTCTTCCTCAGGGCTGGACTCCTTCCACTGTTCCTCTGCTCCAGCATGGAGTCCCTCCCACAGGAGAGAGTTCTTCGCCAGCTCCTTCAATGTGGTTCCCTTTCCACAGGCTGTAGCACTCTACAAATCACTCCAGTGTGGGTCTGTTCCATGGTGTTTCCTTCGGGAACAGGCTGCTCCAGAGTGGGTCCCCCCCAAAGGGTAACAAGTATTGACAGCAAACCTGCTCCAGTGCAATCATCTCTCCACAGGTCCTGCCAGGAGCACTGCCTTCCCGTGGGGTCACAGCCTTCTTTGGGCATCCACCTGCTCTGGTGTGGGCTCCTCCAGGGGCTGCAGGTGGATCTCTGCTCCCCATGGACCCCCATGTGCTGCAGGGCACAGCTGCCTCACCGTGGGCTGCACCAGGGGCTGCAGGGGAATCTCATCTCCAGTGCCTGGAGCAGCTCCTGCCCCTCCTTATCCACTGACCTTGGTGTCTGCAGAGCTGTTTCTCTCACACGTTCTCTCTCCTCTCTTCTCTAGCTGCAGCTGCCATTGCACAGGGCTTTTTCTCCTTCTTAACCATGTTACCCCAGAGGTGCTACCACTGTCACTGATGGGCTCAGCCTTGGGCAGTGGTGGGTCTGTCTTGGAGCCATCTGGCATTGGCTCTGTAGGACACAGGGGAGGCTTCCAGCAGCTTCTCACAGAAACCACCCCTGTATCACCCCCACTACCTAACAAACCCAATATAGTTTTATAACTGGAACCATTATACAAGGAATATCCAGGTCTGTTGAGCTCTGACAGAGATTTTTCTTCAAAGCAGTGGCAGCCAGTACCTCCCATCAGGGTACAGCAATGCTCTGAAGTGGGGTGGAGGGGAAAGAGAAGTCTTCAAAGTGAGACATTTTATTAAGGAAAGGCTAAGAATATCACATCTCTGTCAAGTGTTTAGTCACACAAATTATAGTAAGATCAAAAGGTATAATTTATGCAGTACAATTCTCTTAATTGGCACAGACCCTGGTGGAGCCAAAAAGGTGCCACTTGAGCAATTGTCCTGATTATTGGAGACTCACAGGAATAGGCTTTTCAAATCTACATAAGAGGTGGAAGGATACTGGGGTCAGCATCTTTATCCTCCTCTGTCAATGCTGGATAATTCCCTGCAGTATTCTTCCTATTTCTAAATTACTCATGTGATAAGGTTTCTGCCATCTTCCTTGAAGATTGTTTCCCAGTCTAATTGATTTAATTATTAATTTACTATAAAGTGTCCTCTGCTTAATTTCCTCACATTTCCCCGATTTACATACCAACCCTTATTATTGCTCTGAAATTATTGCCCTTTCCTTCTCTTTATTGTTCCTTGCTTTGGGGCGTTAATATGACACCACCAGTCACATCTTCACCCACCATTTTACCAATGAAAACATTACGCAATGTCTAAGAAATGATTGCTGGTGTTTCTGGGTGCCCCCCCCTTTTTTCTAGTGACTGATCTTCTGTACCTTGAGGAGCCTGATTAAGCCCTTTAAGTTGTTTGTGAGCTGTTCACATGGAAACTGGGGAGCTGGGATAGCTAATTGTGCAGAAAACATGGCCTGACTCTCAGTCCTGATGGACTGTCACTGCTCAGGCTGACACAAGTTGGGCATGTGGAAGATGAGCAGGGCTCTGTGGAAGATGAACAGGGCTCTGAACCCTGCCATGCTTTCAACTTCCAACAGAAAATTCATTTTTTTGGAATGTCTGAAAGACATGCTAGCGCTGTTAACTTCAACATAACTCATTCAGGAGCCATGCTGAGAAATAGAAGCAATGGAGGGAAGCTGTAACTCAGGAGTTTGTCCACCATTGAATCAGAGTAGTACAACTCCTCCTGCAGCCAACACTCTTTGCACGGATGAGGGATGCCATTTTCTGCACAGCTAGCAATCCCATCTGAAATTTCCTCTTTAACAGCCATCCCAGTTAAATTACTCTCTTACTTATCAGGATGTAGAATCACTGTAAGTTAAAAAAAAAAGTGACTCTGCTTCCCATGTGAAGAAAAACATTGTTAGAAACAAATGCTTTTGTTTCTTCATTAAAGGTACCTAGTTTGGATGAAGTATTTTTAGTCACTCTGGATGTGCTGCTATTCATCTCTTGTGGAGTGACTGGAGTGACTAGAGGAGGAGGGTGGAAGCAAGGAGCATTGCAGTCCATCTTTCTACCACAAGCCTAAGGGACAAAGCCTGTAATTGTACAGAGGGTTATCATAGAATCATTTAGGTTGAAAAAGACCTGTTTTAAAATGCAGTTAATCAGGGTTCTCTGCTCACTCTGTATAAGCAAAACACTTCTGGTGTGGTGTGGTCATGGCCTGTTGCTGAAGACCCTGGTCAGAGAGAGTGGGTTTCCTCACAGACTGCTTTTCCCAGTGGCCAGCTCGCACGGATACAGATCAAAGAGGTCCCACACTGCCAGCCTCAGACACCCACAGCAGAAGCACAGGTGTCAAGGAGGACGAGCAGAGAGGCTCTCAGGAGCGCGGAGCTGTAGTACTTGCCAGTAGCAGGCTGCATGCGAGTCCATTTGACTGTGCAACCCTTGTGCTGAAGTGATCCTGATGCCAAAGTCGTGTTTCTTTGTCCTCAGTCCCATTTGGTGAAGTGCCGAGCTGCATGCACTGCTGTCGTTGTCAGTGTCGTATAAAACCAACAACTTTTGGAAAGCACTAATGAACAAGTGCAATTTCTTTTCTCTATTGTTGGGTTTTTTGTAAAGTTGCTCAAATGCTCTCAGGTATGGCGGCCCTGAACGGAGGACTCGGCGCAACAGGCCTGACGAACGGCACGGCCGGCACGATGGACGCGCTCACCCAGGCCTACTCAGGAATCCAGCAGTACGCGGCCGCCGCGCTGCCCACCCTCTACAGCCAGAGCTTGCTGCAGCAGCAGAGCGCCGCGGGCAGCCAGAAGGAAGGTAAGCGCCCTCGCTGGCAAGCCCAGCCCCAGCGGTGCCACGCGTCCGTTTCCTCATGGAGGCTTCGTGGAAGGCCTCGAGCAGTCTAATCTGTGATTTCTTTTTCCTCCAGTTTTCTCCTGCTTAGCACTGTCACCTTCTTTATCCTCTAATGTGTTTCACTTTTCAACCATCTGTCCTTCAAGTTATGCTTTGCCACCCATCCTTCCTTATATAAAAGCATTTACCAGCTACCATATAAATAGGCACTGCTAACAAAAATCATCCCTGTGTGGATGCAATTTTGTCTTCTGGTTTCCATTTTCTTTCATAGTGGAGTTAACCTGATTAAATTTAAGGTTTTGAGCTAATGACAAGATCCGTTTTCACTTTGAGTGGTTCTTTGCTTAATTGTGGGTCTTGTGGGGAAGCAGCTAAGTGAATGATTGCCCCCCTCTCCCCACACCAACAGCAAATAAACCTCAGGAAGTTGTTGCTAAGAATAAATGAATACTAATTACAAGGTGTTTAGGAAAATGAGGTTACCCTTTTCCCCTCTTCCATTCTCCTTCATACTTCCATGGCATTTTGGGGGATTGTTTCTGTTTTCATTGCTTTCTCTCATCCTAATTTCCAGCTAATTCTACAAAGACAGGAAAATACTGCATGCTTTCTAAGACTGTATCTATGTTGTCACCATTGTTCTTGCCAAGGATCAGCTTTGGAAATAAACCTAGTATAATATCCTCAAGAGAAATCTTTTTTATCCTCTTTTGAAATGGTATCTTGTACTGTTACGGGATGTGTTTCCTAGGAAGACAAATTTGGCATTCCTCCAGCTGGTCATTGTATAGGGACACTGGAGTTAAAAAGTATATTTTCTCTGAAGTCTTTTTTTCATTTGCTGCTAACAGCTTGGATTATTTAAAATGAAAGGGGGATTTTTTAAAATCTTTTTTCCATATTTTTTTTGTTGTCTGCATTTATCTTTTACCTCAGGCCCTTTGCTCAGTGACAACAGACTATTTGACACCAGAAAAAAATTGTTGTTTTGGTGTCATTGCAAGATGCATAGTGAAGGAGAGTTTGATTTTTTTCTAACTATTTAAATTTTTTTCTGGTTAGAAACATTCAAATCAGCTTTAGGTTTATTTTTTATTTTTATGAATTGGCAGCATCCTTTTTAAAATACAGTATTTTTGTTATATATCTTGTATCTCTGAGTAAGTGGCTAAGTTCAAGTGAGTGAATTCCACTACTGAATACCGACCGCAATGTTTTGTCTCTTACCATGATTTCTGATGGAATGGTGAAGAGTCTGGAGTGGCTGAGGACAAACAAGTACCAGAGAAAAATGCTGTATAAATATTAAATGCTGAAGCACAATGAACTGCCTCGCACATATGTTCTTAAATATTATATAGTAATTTTTTCCCTACTATTAACGAATATAATTTGCTGGAAATGGTAGTTTATTTGTGACAAGAAGAAAAAAGTTCCAGGCGACAAGTTTTTTTCATCTTTTTTTTTCCCACCTCACCAAAAATTCTTCTTTTTTTTTTTTAATTAATTTATCCCCTCCTTTTGGGCAAACTTTGCTACCTTTTGCTTCAGAGCAGCCAGCCTGATTCTGTGTGGGAGAGGTGAGGCTCTGTTGCAGAAGGAACTCTGTAAATCTGATGAGTGCTTTCCTCTTCCTCTCCAGAAAACCAAGGACATCACATCTGAGGCACACTTAGGTTCCATTAATAAGGGAATGCTTAATCAGGCTATTCTAGGTGTGTTTTTAGCAGAAATGCTTGTTCCATTTGTGTACCACTTATGCTGCTGGAGCCTGCATGGGAAGGCCATGTCTGGCTCCATCATATATCACACTCTTCCTGGCATCCATTGCTCGTTTCCAGTGTGTTGCTGTAAAGGGGGAATTGAGCTAGGGGAAAAAAAATAACCTATTAGTGCTAGGATGCATGTTTTAACCTATGACTTTAATAATACATATCTCAAATTTTGTCTATAAGAAAAATATTCAAAGCACCTTTGAGTTTACACCTTTCTTTGCAAAATGAACTTAGTGTAAAGCCACTTTAATTTCAACCAAACTACTTAATTTTGAACTATTTTTAAAGACTTACTTTACAAAGCTTCTTCCAGGAGACAGAGCTTTCTATGGGGAGTTCATATT
>VZTI01001471.1:671989-810740 GCA_013397865.1 Struthidea cinerea
GAAGGAAGGAAGGAAGGAAGGAAGGAAGGAAGGAAGGAAGGAAGGAAGGAAGGAAGGAAAAATCTGGCAATAACTCTAAGAGGTAGTGATCTAGGGGAGAAAATGAGGAAGTGACAAGAGTTACTAAAACCAAGGAAGGTATGGTGGAACATTTATTATCCCTTAAGGAGGTATCAAATAGCCAACCACAGAACAAAATGGATAGAGCATATTGGCTTTGGCCGGGAGCAGGTCTGCAGAGACTTAAATGAGAGATGGTTTTGAGTGGAAGGAACAGAAGTTAGCCTGAGTCGTCAGAGAAGAGTCTTAACTTAAATAGTTTGGTGAAGTTGATTTAAGATGAAGCCACAGGGGTGATCTATGAAGGAGAGCAGCTGGACAAGGATACCTTGATAAGGGGGGAGGATTTTTTTCAATGGGGAAAGTGTAACAACACTCTGACACTGCAACTGGAAGAGGGCAGCAGTGCAAGAGCCATAAAAGAATAGGTTAAAGTAATGGTAAAAAGAGGTTATGAATCCAAAAAGTATACAGACACTAAGCACAAAAGAATAAAGCTGGTTGGTGAAAGAGAGGCACTAAGATGCCTGCATGTTAGGACTGAAGACAAAGTGTGTGGCATCCATGCTTTAGGAGAGTGAAGGGATACGTGTTAAGGCAAATTCCAGGGGGAAGAAGAGGGAGCATTTCAAAGCAGATGCATAACAGCAGGCTGAGTACAGTAATAATTAGCCCGAGCTGAGGCAGAGCAGCAGTTAGGCAAGCTTTGCAATTACAAGTGGGAGGCCCAGATATGAAAATGAACTTTGAGCTTCCAGAATCAGGGAGATTTGAGTATATTATGAACAGAACATTTTCAGTCTCCCAGGGAAAAGAAATCTGAGCCAGGCCAGCCATTCTGAATTACCCAAGCAAGCATTATCCTCCTAGTTAGTGCTCACAACCGAGGAGCAGAAGATCTGGAGTTCTCATCAAGCACTGCCATTGTCTTTATGATGCTGCTTAATTTTGATGTTTGTGTACCCCTTTGGGACCAAGAGACTGAATTAACTAACATTAAGATACCCTGAGATCTTCAGCTGGAAGGAGCTGTAAAATTACAAAATATTAATATTGCAACTGTCCTAGGCCGCGCCCAAGGAGATGAATGTTCCATAGCACACATGAACTCACACCCAGGTCTGCCAGTGGGTTTAGGCAGTTTGGGGGTTGATTCTGTAACCAGGCTTGCTGTTTCAGCTTCCCTTTTGCAAACTGGCCTAAATAGCACTTCCTAATAGACTGGGAGGTATGTAGATACTACACTGAAAAGTGTCACAGTAATAAATATCTTCAGTCTCTAAGGTAGGTAGATAAATAACAGAATGGAAACTGCATTGCACCAAAATTGGCCAACTGCATCCCAGCTAGTAAAGAAATATTATGAAAGTAAAGAGGAAGGCAAAAGGAAATGGGAGAGGAAACGGGATATGAAATGTGATCAAAGAACTAATTGAAAGCAAGGTAAATGTGTCAAATAAATAGCAATCATAAAATCCTAACAAAATGCCTTCTGACATTTGTTCTAACCTAGAGTTGACTTTCTCTCCCGCCTCTGTTCTGTGTCTCGCAGGTTTTGTTAGCTATGACAATCCAGTCTCTGCACAAGCTGCTATCCAGGCTATGAACGGCTTTCAGATTGGCATGAAACGCTTGAAGGTTCAGCTGAAACGCTCCAAAAATGACAGCAAACCTTACTGATCTTAACCCCAGATGCTTACTGCTCTTATTTTAGCTTTCTTAGGGTAAGTCCCATGAGCAAACCTGTCCTCTGCAGGGGGGTTAAGAAAGAACATAGAGCCAACCTTCACCAAGAGACAGTTATTTTTACAGTTACCACTTCCATCTCCCCACTTGTCCTTATTACACTTGGCTCCCATTTCCTTGCCAAGTAATTACTGAGTTGTGTTACTGTATTTTGTTTTGCAGCATAATTTATCTCCTTTTTGAAACAAAAATAAACGTCTTGAAATTCCAAACAGCACACACACACACACACAGACACAAAAAAATGTGCAATTTAACTCTGTGAACCCTGGTGCCATTAGCACACAATAAAAGTTGTTTTCTATGGATGGATCGTATTTTACCAGGGTGGCACCAGCAGTTTATAGGTTAAACAAAATGGCCTCATGCCAGTTGAAGCACTTATTTTGCAACAAAAATTGAAACAAGTCTTTCCACTACATCAACTTGTTTTTTGAGAAGATCTGATTTTTTTTCGGTTCAAATCAACGTATTGTTATATATTAGTCTGATTTTACACTGGTCGTCTTTATATTTCATTTTTTTTAAGTTCTTGTTTTTTTGGAAAGGATTAATGTAAAAAAGATTTAGAGATCTGTTTCTAAAGCTACAGGGTTTAAAATAAAAAAAATAAATAAAATGAGTGACAATACTTGATGTTTCTTGAGAGATAAATTTAATAATAATAAAAAAAAAGAAAGCCACAGGCCTGTAAATTTTATTTGTAAAAAGCATTTCTATTTTTATACAAAATTTTTACTGCCTCAGAAATAATGGAATTTATTTATTGCCTATTGTTAACTTATTGGATACCTAAAGAGCAGCTCTCTATGCTAGCTAGATCCTTTGAAGTAGTCTCTAGAGTAATTGTGCCAAGAATGGGCGCTTTTTCACTGTTGAACCCTCCACCCTTTACAGTTCATGCTTTTATCCTCTTGTTTGTATTTGTCTGGTTATTTTGTTCGTAGTTTCCATTACCTAGTTTAAAGTTCAGTTGTCTGACCCTTTCCCCCCTCTCCCTGTACCTTTCTGTTACATTTGTAGAAACTGGTTCTTTCCTCTCTTTTCTTCCCAAAGAGGAATCCATTCTCTCTGACTCCTTTCAGATGGATTCTTTTGGGTTTCCATTGTGTTCTTGTTGACAAGTATTGTAAGTTAATGCAAATTATGTGAACGGCTCATAGGCTCTACTGATAAAAGATTTGCATTAGTTTTCTCCTGCACCCATAAAAGTGATTTTGTTTGTGCTGCATAGATTCTGTGTAACTTTTTTTCCTCTTCCTTGTTTTTTCCCTAGACATCTCCATGCCCGTTAGCCCATCGTTTGCCTAGCATGTCCCTGTGGCGTCTCAAAAAAAAAAAAAGTTTCATCGTCCCGTCATTGTTTCTGATGTCTTTCTGACCTCACATCATATTTGGTTCTCCTACTGACCTAGTTTGACCTTTGAAATTTGCATGTGACCTCATCTAGCTATGAATTCTGGGAAGTCAATGTGAAAAAACATTGCTGCATTCATGCAAGACTGAAATTTATTATTAGATAAATTAATGATAGGATTTAAAAACAACCTGTGGCAAAATGTTTTTTCTTTCTTTCCTTTTTTTTTTAGTTTTGGTTTTTGGTTTTCTTCTTTCCTTGGAGTTTTTGTTTTGTTTGGGTTTTTTGTTTTGTTTTGTTTTTTTTTTCCTTGGTTGGTTTTTGTTTTTTTTCATTTCGTAAAAAAAAAAATAAAAAAAAAACAGACTTGAAAGTATTATACAGGGATTGGCATTCTGCCTGGTCACTGGTGACAATAGCAATATGTGTCCAGAGGCACAGAATGTTGGTTTCTAACAGACTACTTCCAAAACAGTTTGAGAAATAAAACTGTCTGATTTTAAGTCTCTAGAGGTCTGTAATAGTTTTTACATTTTTCAGGCAGTGTAAAGTTTTTTGATAAGGCCATTTTAGGTGGCTCACTTTCTCATTAAAGTATATATATAGAACCACTTTTTGTAGATTAGTATAAGAAAATATTTACCCTGTTTTAGGGCAAATGCTACCTACTTGTGTCACCTTTTGCTGAACTGACTCACAGTTAGACAATCCATGGTTTAATGCACATGAAATTACCTATATTTTATACTGTTTCAATGTACAGAAGAAAGGTTACTGTAAAATGTGTTACGTTGGTGCTTCTGTGAATTAAGTTGTGGTTTCATCATGAGTCTTATGGTCTTAAGTGTTCTATGTTTATAAAAAGACAAGTTTAAAATTGGTTTACTTGAACAACAAGAACAAAAAGAAGATTCAAAAAAAAAAAACACAAAAAAAACGTTGTTTGCTTAAAAAAAAATAATTTCATGTGAAAATGAAAAAATATTCCAGAATAAGTTTGTGTTGGCTTGTGACGCATTGATGTCATTTTTTTATTGTGAACAATTTAGGTGTGTTTGTGTTCAGCAAAATGTGATCGGTTTTTCTTTTAAAGAAAAAAAAATCAGTGAAACTATAGTGCCAAATTCCAAAGGTACTTTCTTCCTAGAGCTTCAGTGTGTTTCTTGTGTGAAGTAATTTGATAACATGGGTATTTTATTATGTGTTTTGTATAAATCCCTAATATTTAAAGAAAAAAAGAGGTTAAAAAGTTTGTTAACTTGCTATCCTGTGGTCTTGTTGCCTGAAATTGTTATTGTTTGTTATTTCTCTTTGATGTTTTTTGTAAAACATTGTATAAGTGCCCATGTTTCACTTTTTTAACCACTCTGCACACATCAATGCTGTGAAAGCAAACCTCACTATGTATTTTCTTCATATTGTATGGAAACCTCTAAGGTGAGAAAGTTTTGAACTTTTAACCCTTTCCACCCAGAGCTGTCTTGAGTGTTAATACCTTTTATACATTCACCATTTTGCTGTTTATTTTTATATATATATCTATATCTATAAATATATATATACTTAGTTTTTTGTGGTTTATTTAATACATGGTTGAAATCAGAACAATGCACAGGGCAGATCTGAAGGACAAAAATATTTTACTGCTGTCTAAATTTCTTCTGTATCTATAACTAAAATTATTTAAAACCGTAATTAACTTGTGGTTTTCCTTTTTAGATTTTGGGGATTTTGTCTTTTCTTAAAGAGCTTTTAATATGCTGCTGGAATATGCTATTCAGTATTAATAAAATAAAAGAAAAAGAAAACAATTCTTTAATTATCTATTGTGTGAGCCACTCCCAGCCAGGAGCGGTCAATCCACCATTTGAAAACCTTGAGGAGAAAAAAATAAAAAAAGATTAATAATATTTTTGTAATTTAAATAAATGAACTTTTGCTTAAATCAGATGCACTAGATCTTCCTGGGTGAAAATTCAGTGTGCACTGCAGTTAAACTACTTTTTATGGATAAAGTTTACATACACTGTAATGTTTGGTGTTATTTGCCATTATTTGTCACGGCAATATATTGGCTTACTCCTGCAGACACTCGTACAGAGAGGAGTAACTTTACTCATACCAGTGGTCCATGGGAATATCTGTGTGACTGATGTGGGTGTTTGCTGGAGGAAGCTCTTTGTAAGGAACCAGAAAAGAGATGCTGGTAGCCCTTTTCACTGCCTTGTAAGTCTGATTAGGTTGCGTTTCTACCGCACAAACAGTGACCAACAACCAAATTCAGTTCTTTGCCACCAGTTTAGAAAATCCATTGTCAATCCAATGTGTGTGAGCAGCAGTAACTGCTACAGGTCATAAAGTGCCATACCTTCTTCCACCTCCTAGTTCTATCTGGTTATATCTGAAGCCACCTAAAATTAAAAATGAAGCCCTATATAAGCAACATCAGCTGGTGCACTCTTGTCTCTCATCCCCAACTTAAATGCTTCTTTATGTAGAGCCCTGGGATGGAAAGGACTAGCCTCTAGTGATGCAAAAAAAGTTTCCTTCTTATAGCACATGCACTTATAAATAAATGATCTATACTTTTCTCACGTTTTTACTACTGCTGGGGCCTTCCTACACCCTTTGAGGGCTATTTTGTACTACTTGCAGCAATTGTGCGTATTCAAAGTATCATCTCACGTACGTTATATTATATATATGTACATATATATATAATATGAGATCATCATTTGGATTGTTTAGAGACTGTTTCACTAATTTTTCTCATTGTACCCACCGTCTAAATTTCCAAAGCTTTTGTAGATGCCGTGGTGTGTCCTGTGGGTTTTCCAGTCCAGTTAGAGCGGTGATGCCTCTGGTCCTTGGGCAGTGTAACTCGGCACCAGGCTGCCTTGAATTACTCCACGGGACATTGGCTTAGCAGTGGGAGAGGAGCAATGTTTCTGTACTTCCAGTCAACTGAGATGAGTCATTGCTTAGAAAAAGTGTCCATCTCTGGAAAAAAAAATAAAAAAATAAAAAATAAAATTCAAATACAAAACCAAAAACCCAAACATACGCCTCCTGGGAGGCAAATTATCTACCAGTTCTCTTTCAAAATAATGAAAGGAAAAAGCTGCAAGGGTGCAAGGGCCTAATAAGAGAGGAAGTAAAACAAGGGAAATTGCTTTACAAAATTCTAATCAAAAGACTAAACTAGTTGTTTTTTCAAACAAATTAGCTAATTGCAATGAAATGGCAGTCCTCAAAGGAGTAACAAGTTCATCTTTCTTTCACCATAGGGGTTACAGTTCCTTGGCTTGTGCTACTCTGGAATCATTTTACTGTTTCTGTTTTTATTATCTTAAGTGCTAATTAACAAAAGGAAAAAAATATCCTGTAGTTTCATTACTTTTTTGGATAATGTCATACAAAAAGAAAAAAAAAACAAACCTATGTATTTGTGTTTTTTTCGTGCTGTGGGAATTGTTGTTTGTAGATTAATAATACTATCATTTTGTTTAGAATTACAAACTAGTTTTTAAGTATTGTCTGAGAAAAGCCAAAGTTAATGCAATCTAGTGGAAACTGTAAGACCATTTGAGTATTGTTTCTGTTTTATTGATGCATTTGGATTTTGTTGTTTGATGGAATTTGAGCCAAAAAAAAAAAGAACAAAAAAAAAAAAGGCAAAAAAAAGCAGGCTTTCCTATTTCTACAACTTGATTGTACTTATGCATTTTGTACCAGTGGAACTTTTTATACTGGAGATTAAAAAACAAATGGAAATTTTTGTGGCTTACTCTCGTGGGCCCCCTCGATCATGACTGATTTTCAAGTTTGATTTCTGGACGGTAGAAAGAGAGTTGGTTTTGTTTCGAGAATTCAAAACTTTGGCTTGATTTCTTTTTTTCCCTTTGCTTATATCTAGTGTTTAGAATTTTGTCTTAACAAAAGCGGTAAGTTTCACTTTTTATTCTGTATCGTGCAGTTACACAATAAGGTAATTAGAATTAGGAGTACTCGGTCACTTTGCGTGGATAAATGTATTAGTTAAAACGTTAGGGGTTTGCTTTTTTGCTGTTTAGATCAGAGTTTTTTCTGATTCTTCTGTCCTCATTGTGAACATAACCGTGTAGTTGAAACAGTCAGACTTATTTTTGTAACGTATGTTATTGTGTGATGCAGTTTTTTGCTTCTGTCTCCAATATTAAACCATTTTCCTAATACTTGTCTCTCTACTTTGCGTGTTGTATTGTTGGTGGTCATTCTGTGTTGGTAATACATCTGCACACCTCACTGTTTCACGTGCCTGTTTTTTTTTTTCTCTATTTGTTGGTTGTGTACAAAAGATACAGTCGATTCCACCTAAGTGAATAGCTGATTGGGGGGCAAAAGAAGATTTGTACATTTTAGACATGTTCTGGTTTCTTTGATTTTTTTTTTTCCTCTCTTCCTCCCCCTAGTCATGCCTTATCACTTGGATAATCTCTTGGAGCAGGAAGCATTTTAAATGAGTTTCCTGCAAAGTCCTATTGAAGGTAGTTTTTGTTAGCCTTCAAACTGCAAAACCTTCTGCACACAAACACACAGAAGCCACCGGAAAAGATTTTTTTTTTTGCTGTGACATTTCAGTCAGTCTGGAAAGTGTGGATTATGGAGATCATTTCTTCCTAGTTGTTAAAAAAAAATAATACTCTGCCACTACTTCACAGAAGCATATGAAACATTCAAGAAGAGGAGGATATAGCCTTGGGATTTCTTCCAAACTGCACAGTAATCTGATGGCATATGGTGTTACTCAAACTCTCCCTAGAAACTAATCACGTCTTAACTAGGGCTGGGAGAGCCTGCAAAATCCTACCAGGTGATCATGCTTGTTATGTGCAGTTATACATATAATTCTTTTAAAAACGTAACAAAATCCAAGTGAGCACAGGAAAACTTTCTACTAAAGCCAGTGGAAGTTAAGGGAAAAAAAAAAAATAACAAAATAAAAAGAAGGAGAAATAAATGATGGAAAAAGATCCCCCGTTGTTCCAATGGGTGATATTTTTGCTGTGGGCTTACAAAGCAGATCATTCTCAGCATTGGCTGATAGTATTACACAAATCTCAAAAGGGACTAAAGAAATACCATAGCACTATTTTTCTCATTATTTTTTACAGTTGGCTCTTAGCTTTTTTATTCTTTCATTTCCTATAATTTTTTTCTCCTCACAAGAATCTCTCTGCTCTCCCCCAACCGGTGTCTACCACGATGAAATAAAAGCTGCAAAAGAAAAATCTATGTTGTTCTGGTTTACAGAAAATCTCTTCTCTCCTCTGATCGCAGATACAAACCTTACAATTTGGAGAGGGGGGAAAAAAAAACAAAACAAAACCAACCAAACCAAACCTAAGGAGGAGAGAGAAGCACTGGCAAGTGCTCTCTGGAATTCAAGCCATACGCCCCCATCCCTTTCCTTTGTCCCACTTTCTGTAATGCTCAGGAATCGAAGACCACTTAAAAGTGCTCTTATGAGACCCAAACGACACTCCTCCCTCTTGTCTCCTCTCCCCTGGTCTTTCTGGCGCTCTGGCTTTGGCTCACACACACACACACAGCCCCATCAATACCGTCCGACAAGGTCCTGGCGCACTGGGTGTATCCGTGTGGTGTCAGCAGCAACGTTGGTTCCTGCGTTTGGAAGACTTTTGAAATTTTCTGGTGGCTTGTGAGTTGGCCTGGTTGTTACTGCTCGATCTATTTTCCTAAATTTTTTTTTTCTTTTTTTCACTTTTCCGTTTCCACGAGAAGCAAACAAGTGACGAGTCTGGAGCCCCCAGCAAGCTCCAGTGCCGTCCCGCAGGGTCTGTTTTCAGGGGTCCAAACAGCTCTAGGTTTAATCTAAAACCACAGGAGCCTGTAGCAGACAGGCCAGGCAGGAAAGCAGAACCTGATGGTCAGACTATACCCTGGGTCTTTGACACCTCTAGATTTTATTATCTCAATTTGGATAATTTTGACACCAGTGGATTCAGTTAAGTAAGTCTTGACTTGCATGATGGATGAATCAGAATTGCTCTCTGGGTTTTTTAGCTTGCTGTGGATGTTTTCTTTTTTCCTTTTCTCTTTTTTTTCCTCCAAACTTGGTCTTAAGAAAGAAACTAGAGCTTTGTGAAGGGTCTTTTCTTCCAAAAATACAGCTGAAAAAAAAAAAATACTTATACTGCAGTTAGGTTTCTTTTAAATACTCAGGGCTGAAAGATACAGGGTTTTCTTTCTTTCCTTTTTTTTTTCTTTTTTTTTAATTTCAACAGTGGGGGAAAAATGAGTTCCTTAAAGCAATGCAGCTGAACAGTTTGTCCTGCCTAAACACATGCTTTTAATTTCAATTATGTAAGGTACCTTGCAGTGTTAGCAAAATGTCTCTTTGTTAGCTATATGTGTATCGCCATGGGAAATTACCAAACTGTCACAAGACTCGCTGATTAAAGAATAGCCTGCCAGAGTGTGTGTGCCTTTGCCCAGTGTGACTCTTAGGTATTAGGCTAAGGAAAACAGTTTAACAAAATGTAGTGTGAATCATTCCTGATAAGTGAATAAAGCATTGTGACCAAGCAATCAGATTATTCACTTATCAGGAATCGACTGTACTGATAGTTTGCCTGATCGTTTTTGTTCCTCATCTCTGTTGTAGTTTCACTACTTTGCTGTGTTCTGTTTTTCCTCTCATGCTCTTAGCAAAATCACTGGGAATATCCCTTCGTGTGATCATGAAACGTGCTACTGAGTAACAAATAAAAAAAATTAAATATAAAAATGATATCTTAACAAAATCTATGCACTTGCTATCAGGAACACAATACTGGATGTGTCTTATATATATTGAACTATAATAGTATTCGATTTCTTAAATAAAGCTTAAGAAAGGATTCTGTTGTCTGTAAAATTTTATGAGCATTAAATGGAAAAAAAAAATGTTTCTAGGGTTGGGCGCTTTATGTTATATGAAATCTTCCTGGGTGCATGGTCTTTAACCATGCCCAGGCAAATGTTAACTAATTTGCTTGATATTTCATTAATAATGGAGACTTTGAAAATTAGGCTTTCTGAAATCTGTGGGGAGAAAAAGTCTTGCCATTCAGTGACTTGCAACAAAAGATTCTAAAATGCAGAAATTTTTATCTCTTTCTGTATTTTCAGAAGCAAATGGGCTTGGTTTTGCACTAAAATCAAAAAATAGCTAAAATATGTGAATCAGAAAATGCCATAAAACAATACAATACTTTACTTTTTGGTATGTGACTTTTTTTCCTCCTGATTCTAGATAGGTTTAGAGTTAAAAAATGAAAACCAATGTGCTCAAAATGCCACAGATTCCACACTGGAGATCAAAGCATCTTTTTGGGGAAGATGTGTGGCTTACTGTACGTTTCCTGTATCTGAGCCTTTTCTTAAAAAATCATTTTCACATTAAAACCCATTAACTAAATGGGAATGGAATAGATAAAACTGTTGAGTATGCGAAAAAAAAATATTCCTTCAATGGCTGTACATTTGCCACAAAATTGTAGATTTTAAACAATCTGATTTTTATGGAAATGCCCATAATTCTTGTATTTATCAAACTTTCAATAATGTCAGCCTTTGGCAGAAAGATCCAGGAGAATGAGGGGAGGGGAGGGAGAGGGGTTGCTTTCTTCTTTTCTTTTGAACTGCATTACTGCCTCACTTTTCATATGCCATTATATTATCTGAAAAAAAAAATTAAATTGTGGAAATCTATCTGCTGCTTGTATCATTCTATTCATGCATATTTAGTAAACGTTACTGAGCTCAACATCTAGTGGCCAGATGCGTCAGCCTTGTAAGCCAAAAATACTGCTCCATCAGAGAGGTCACAGGGAAGATTGGCCTTGGTGGGCAGCAGGACTGTCCTGTCCATCCCACATCAGCACAGCGCTCAGGTGAGAACCCTGCCCTGGTTTTCGAGGGCTGCTGATGTAACACAAATATTAAGTAACCACAATGATTAGCTCATATTTGTATTCCCTCTGATTTTCCTCATTAGCAGACTTTCTCTTTTTTTCCATTAAAGGGAACTGGAAAGTTGCAGTCATTTTCTGAATCATTTGCCCCTGTTGATAACCTAATTGTTTTACATGAATGCTAATATTTCCCTCTCACACATTTATATCTATCAGCTAAATCAGCAGTAAAGTAAACTCTTCTGGGATACATTCCTATATCAATTAGCAAGGATTTATGCTCCAAAGCACAATTAGCATTAATGGGAGTGTGCTCTTTAGCATAAACAATTGGCAATAGGTCTGGTGGACTTTATTTCATAAACAAAGGAGCATTTGAATGTTATCTCTAACATTGCTTCCTCAAGACGGCACTTCAGGGAGTGATGTCCCAGCCTCCCCGGCTGCTCTGGGGACATCTCACTCACAGGACAAGCATAAATTCCTGAGTTGCCAGCAAAAGGAGACAGTGTCAGTATGAAAAGTGGGCTGACTTCTGGCACGAAGTTTTTCTGGCGTTTTCCCTTCTGAAAACCTGCCTGAGAACATAACCAGGCAAAATTTTCAGCATTATCTCCTGTCCCTCCGACCAACAGCTTGAGAAATCTCACTCGGTGTTGTGTAGTGCCTCAGGATGGAGACCACAGAGGTGAGGGAGGGAGGGAAGGAATTTGGAAAGAGGCAGGAGGAAGAGCAGAGATGAGGCCCTGTAGGAAAGAAACTGGTGGGTCTATCAGCTCCTTCAACTGTCAGCCTCACAGCTCCGTGGCTTTCAAGTAGAGAGATAGAGGGGACCAGTAAATCACCAAATCTCACCTTTCACGTGTAGATCAACAGTTCCTCCCTCACCCCATGTTTGATCAACAAATACACAACCAAAATATTTCACTTTTAATCTGAAGGCACTGGGACCTGGGGCAAAAGTCCACCACTTCCCAGAAGTGCACGATCTGCTGAATCCCTGCATGTGCTTCTGCAGATGTTTTCTCTGTAGGTTTTGGCTCTGCTCAGTTCTGCTACATTAAAGAGCCCTTCTGCATCTGCCATTTCCCCCCAAAGGCACTCATAAGCAGGTCTCGAGTTGCTTTTCATCCCTCGTTCATAAAATAAATATATCATGCTCTGGAAGCATCTACACACAATAGTGGTTTTTCAGTCCCTGAATAATTCGTGTGCTTTATTGCTGCAACTTTTTTCTTTTTTTCCCAACATTCTTTCTAAATTTGGGTTGATTACCAGAGCCAGATATGTTATTTCAACATTAAGAGGTGCAACATGCAGAAATTAAAAATTTCATCCCTACTCCACTCCTCTGAATGACAAAGTCAGGGACTGCATCAGTCCCTGCAAAAATAACATGCAAAAGCCACAAAACACTATATTGGGAGAATTATTTGGGGCTGCTCCTTTGGGGTGCTGAATTCCCTCTGGGATGCATTGCGTTCCAGGTTCCTGTGTGTGTGGTCTGCTTGCTTGTTCTTCCACTCAAAAGCTTCCTTACAACCACACTTGGAGCACTTCTGTGCAACTCCTAGTCCCCTCCGACATTTTCCAATGTTATCAACAGTTTTGATATTTACTTCCAAGCCATTAGTGAAAATATTCAAAACCATTCAGACCCCCTTAAAAAAAACACTCTCCTAGAGTGAGTCTCCTTTGACAGCTGCTTTGTTGACATGTCAACCCATTCTTAATCCATTTTATGTGCCTTGTATTGATAGGGTAGAATGCTAATTTTTTAATCAGAATCTGTTGTGCTGTCAAATATACAAAAGTCAGAATATATTCCATCTTTGCAATTAGTTTTATCAGCCAAAACCTACAATCACATCAAAGAATGAAATCCAGTTTGACAACCCTTTCTCCCTTAAAAAACATGTTGATTGGCATTAATTGTTTACCTCATTTTTAATGTCTTCATACCCATATCAATATGTCCATTATTTTGCCAAAGTAACGTTAAGCTACCCAACCATGGGCTGGGCCATCCTTCTTGTCTTTTTTCAGTGCATGAGAATGTCGCGTTTCCCAGCCCATCTGGGATTCTGCTGGTGTGCTTAAATATTCCTGAGGGTCCATGTCAATGGATCAGAGCTCTCTGTCCTCTTCTCAGCCCCAGCTACCTGTGGCTACCACATCTTTAATAAAATGGTAGCTAAGTAGACTGCTACAGAGTTGGACCAGAAACCCTTTTATCCTTCTCTTGGCATGTAGGTATATGAAAAAGGAGAATTTTAGACATTACTTCTCTTTCTGCAGCATGACTAGAAGTTTTCCCATCTCCAAAAGCCTAAGTTCAATGATAAAATAAACATACCTAAAGAAATTTTTGCAGTTGTCCTGTCCTTCTCACCAAGGTAGAGCTGCCTATTTAGTGTGGAACCACAAGGCAATGCATGTTTGTTTACATGTGATATGTTATTTAAAGGTCAATAGGAAGCATGTGTGAAGGTAAAATACCCTTTCATTCACCATTCTCCTCTGAATAGACACAGCTGCTTTCATTGGTGCACATGTGAGTTCAAGCCCTGTGGCTTTGAAGGAAGCAGCAGAGAAGAGTCAGTGACACTTGAGGAGTGGGGGGTACCTGGGGCCTATTAGAGAAGACAGGTCATTTGGAAATCAGAAGAAACCTTAATCAAACAGACCTGATGCTGCAGCAGCAATAACAGCGGAAGGTGCTGTGCTGATCTATGCCACAGCACAGGTGCTCTTTCAGGCCATGGTGATGCCATACAGGTGTCTTTGACACAGGCCACAGAGAGACTTTGACAGAGCTGGTGAGATATCAATGCATCTGCTCAGGAACCTCAACCTCAGCCCAGCAGACACAAGCTGCTGCTTTACCCTGTAGCCATCTCCACCACTAAGGGTAACAAAATGCATCCTGCAGAAAATTATTCCCACCTGAAGCAGCGTGCCAAGACCAGGCAGTGAGGGAGCTGTCTGGAGGTGTTGCTGACTTTCCAGTAGCTATGAGAGGACAACAGGACCAAAATGGAGTTTCCTCAGTAGAGATTTCAAGTATTGCCCCCAGTGCCCAAGGACACCCTGCTGAATGCTTAGCTGCAGCCACTGCAAAGAAGGGCAGTGGTGGATTGATGGCTGGACTCAATGATCTTAAAGGTCTTTTCCAACCCAAATAATTCTATGATTCCAAGGGCTTGCAGACATGATGCAGGATGAATAGGGCATTCATGACCTCCAGCTCTCCTAGGCCATTTCAAAGGCTCTAAATAGTACAAGCATAGGAGTCTGGTGCATCCAGATACTCAGCTAAGGATCCTTAAGCTTAGAGGGATAAGTCTGTGAGCTGAATCCCACTTAAAGGCCTATATTCACTTTCCTAAACCTGGACTGTGTTGGATACTCCAAGGCAACTCAAATGGCATTGATTCCTGCATTTATTAAAGAAAAATTGAGCTCTAGGGGTCTAATTTGTAGACAGCTGAAGGTGAAATTCAGTGAATCCTATTGTTAACAAATGAGCCCCAGGTGATGTCCCATAGGCCCTAAGTGGGAATTGTACCATACCAATAAAAACACCAGCTGCACTGGAACTGCTTTTTAGGGGATAGATGTATGCAGAATATCCCTCTGACAGGAAAGCCAGACCCCTGAGGACTTGTACTTACGTGATCTATAGAGCACCTCTGGCATTAGTTTCATCCTATTCAGCTTTT
The DNA here is from genome assembly GCA_013397865.1 of Struthidea cinerea. NCBI lineage: Eukaryota > Metazoa > Chordata > Aves > Passeriformes > Corcoracidae > Struthidea > Struthidea cinerea. Next base: position 686,833 of record VZTI01001471.1, read on the forward strand.
GGCCTCAAGGATCCCTAGGAAATGATTGCTTACATTTCTTGTGGATGTGGCAAAAGTATCACATAATTAGTGATACTTGGGTCTCTGATCCTGGTGTAACCATGCCACACACTTTAGCATCCCATACCCCCAGACCATGGATCCTCCTGTTCAAAAGAACAACAAAATAAAAAGCGGGAAACTTCACAGACTCACTGGGCAATTTGTTGCACTGCTTGACTGTCCTCATGGTGAACATGTCTTTCCTGATATCCAGCCTGAACCTCTCTTGTTGCAACTCATGCCCCTTGCCTCTCACTCCTGCCAGATGCCACTGCAAAAAGCCCTGCAAAAACTTCTTGAGAAGTTCCCCAAAGATACCAGAGCAGTGTGCTGCTCTTAGGTGCCCCCAGGCTGTCTCTGCTCCAGGCTGAACAAGCCCAGCCTCTGCTGGCAGGAACTCCCTCCAGTTTGTCCATTACTTGTATGTACTGGAGGCACCAGAAAGTAGATGCAGCATCTAGATGTGGTATAGCACATGACTTAGTAGGTAGGTTTTTTGTGGGGTGGGGGGGTGATAATCACCTCCCTCACTGTCCTGGCTCTGCTGCTCTCCATGCAGCCCAGGATGTTGGCTTGGTTTACTGCCAGGGCTCACTGCTGGCTTGTGGTGACCTCCCACCGGGACACACACCCACCCCTCATCCCTTCCAGCAGAGCTCCTCCCCAGCCTGTCCTTTCACAGCCTTTACCACTGCAAGCCCCTCTTCCCTCCTGGGTGCAGGTCTCCGCATTTGTCCTTGAATTTCACACATTTCCTGCTGGCCTCTCCTCCAGCCCGCTGAGCTTTCTCTGAATGACAGCCCCATCCTTGGTCATCCCTCATCAATTTTGGGTCCTCTGCAAAATTCATAGGATGGGACATGGAGTGGTGTGAAATATGAATGTTGCACTTGCCCTTGGTTGCACTTCTCCTTCTACATGTGGGTGAATCTAAGGCCAGTCGAGGCTGAGGAGAGCACATTATGGTAGCTCATCCACTCCCCTCTCCCTTTACTTTAAAATTAAAATAAAATAAAAAACAAACTCCAGAAGGTGCTAATAAAGGAAACTGGTTGTTCTCTAGCAGGCACATGTAACAAGTCACACAGGCCATTCTGAGCACCCCCTGGGCATCAGAACTGTGATATCTGCTCACCACCCTGCTGTGAAACACTCTCAGGCAATGTTTCACTGGTCCAAACACCTGCCAGTGATTGTGTATGTCCACAGTAGTGACAAAGCTGTGGCTGCAGCACTGCCAGGAGGGCCAAGATCCTTGTGCTTGTGACAGGAATCCTGTGCAAGTGACAGGAATCCACCCACCCATCCATTTCCTTGTCAGCCACTGTCAGTCTGCTGCAGGCAGCTAAAAACATTCTTCCTTTCCACAGGCATGAGCACAACTTGTGGCACAAGGTTTTGGGCCTCCTGCTCTCCTGTCCTTAACCCAGCTTTTCTTGCAGTTTGCCTTTCTCCCACACGGTCTCAGCAAACCTTGGGTTTCCAGCAAACTTTTGGGTGGGGAAAGGGGAAATAACAGCACCACTCAGTCAGGGACTGAGATCCTGCTGGCTAGAAAGGTGCAAAGACCTTGACCAGTGTATGTGCAGGGAGATAGAGAGGTCATGGAGGACTCTCTCTCCCAGGTTCCTGTCCCAAACCATGGCCATACAAGCCTAGAAAATTGGGTGGCATAGGCAGATCTGCTGACAGTTAATTTTTTTTCTTTTTTTTTTTTTGCAAACACCATCTTCCAAGCCAGTGGATCCCAAGGTCATCTTCATGGGCCTTACACAGTAAATACTATCACAAATTCCCATGTGAGATGTCCCACTTCTCCATCCCATTCCAAGCACCTTCTTCATGACTGGGAATGCTTGCTTACTAGACAGCTTTCCTTTATGCCAAAATATACTTTCCAATAAAAAGAAAACCCTAGCACAGTCCCATCCCAGCCCATGTACCTCCCTTTTATTGTTCCTGCTTCCTGTAATAGAGTTACAGCTGCAGCCAAATTCTGAACACCAGCAGTGGGGCTGGGGGGTGGGCTGGGCAGTGTAAGTGCTACCACGACTGCTGAAATTGTATCCGTGATTGTGCCACAGCCTGACTGTTTATAGCTTCAACATCTCAGCAAAATGGCTTGTCACTGGGTCAGAACGTAATTTCTTTGCCATAAATCACCTCCTGCGCCTCCTGCAGGAACAGATGCCAGCCATAAATTTGCTCTTGGTGGAACAGAGCTCCTGGATGAGAGGTCATGTTCCCAGGTATGAATAAATAAAAAGTTCACAACTCACAGAAACAACACCAACCCGCTGGATCATGGCATTGCATGGAGGGCAAACAGGATTAACAGGAGGGTTCAGAGTGCCCCCTTCTCCTCCATACTCATTTTCTTCAGCTCCTTTAGCCTTATTGTGTTCTGTTAACAGCTGGCCACCTCCCTGTTTGCTGACTGCTCTTCACTTCCCTGTCAAAGTACAGAAATGTTCCTACCTACAGTCCCAGGGCTGTGGAGTTCAGCCTGGGGTAATTGGTGCAAAAATGCCTACAGCAACGTAAGAGCTTTAGCATGGCCAGCCCTCTGGTTCAGTGAACTGAAGTTCTTGGTTGTTTGAGCATCCCTGTACATTGGGAATGTTGGAGAGATATCACCAGATGTAGGGCAGACCTCAGCCTGACCGATTATGCACTGGAAGAAACTGCTCATTCGCTGCTGAGGGAGGGTGAGGAAGGGATCCTGGTGCAGAGACATGGTTTTAGCATCCTGACTGGGATGGACACAGTGCTCTGGATCATGCATTCTGCAGATAAGGGGCCCTTGTGCCCTAGGAAAGCACTCCAGCCCTTGCCTAGAAATTTGTGATCTTCAGCTTTCAAGGTATAAGGAAATTTTAAAAAAAAATAAAAACACCAAAACACAACCCTTCAAACTGGATTTTGGGCAGCAAAATCCACTCGTGTCCTTGGGAAAGTGAGTTTTTGAGGAGCATTACTGTCAGTGCTGGAAGTCCTCCTGAGTTCTGCTTCAGCATAAACGCGGGACTGCGTTAACCTGGGTAGCTTTCACCTGCTGAAGGCTTTTTGGGCACCCAGATGGCTGCAGGGTTTATGTTCATGGTGCACTCACCACTGTTTCACATTTGGTTGCCCAGCCATGCCTGGGGAACTGCCTGTGCACTGCTGCTGTTTCAGACTGACAGGTATCAAAGGGTACCTTCTTCTGAGCAGAGCACTTCAAGACCGCAGGAGGAACAGTGTTATGCCTTTCCAAATTAATATGCAAAAGTAAGCAGCACGAATCAGCCATGGGGCACTGCAGCTCTCCTGTATCCCTTTTACTCTTACCAGCAGCTTGGATTTTATGCTTGGAGCATTGTTCTTTCTCCATTCCTTGCCTCTCAACTGGTCCTCTCTCTTCTAGTTCCCATTCCTTTTCTTCCTATGAGTAATTCTTGGTCTCTGTTCTGTATTCAACAAGTGTTTGAAATGAATGAAAGAGGTGATTAATTATTTAGGATTGTACAAGGGAATATAACTAGGTGCAGTGGGAAGGAATTAAGCAAGAGAGACATAAAGGCTGAAGATCAGGAAAATATTTCCTTAAAGTGAAATCTAATAGAGGGCAAGCCTGCCTCTGAGGCAGCACGGGAAGTTTCTCCTCCCATGGGATTTAAAATTGCAAAGAGCAGAAAATGGTCTTTAAGAGGAATCCTTCTGGGACAAGGTTAGCCAGCCCAAAAGACTACATTTGTCTATCCCTTCTAGGCACAATGGTGGGACACAGTGTGTGCGAAAGCACTGAAACGAGAACACAAAGAGATTTATTCATGCTGCAAACTTAAAATGCAGTGGGCAACTTCCCTTCAGCACAAACAACTCCTTTTATAACCTGTTTGAAGAGATTTTTTTATATCTCCTTATTACTCAAGTAATTAATTTTCAGCAACAAATGTGAGAGGACACTGCATTAACACAGCAGGTAAATTTGGGACAGAAAAGAAAGAGCACTAGCCCTTAAAATGAGATTTATTTGTGAAGACTACATCTAAGTTTCTAATGGCACTCTGAGCAAAATCAAGGTTTTCTGCTTTCATTTGCTGGGCTGTCTCCTTTCATTACAGAGTGTCCTAGCACAAACTGATCTGCCACACTCCTGAATCCTTTTATCTCTCATTAACTCTCCTTTTTTTTTTTTTCCCATTGATCACTTCCTTCTCATGCAAAGACTTGATATGTTTAACCTTCATAATCTTCCTACTTTGCAGTTGTGGGTCTGTAATTACAGGCTCTTTGAGGGTTCAGCCAGCAATAAATCAAGTTGTGCTAATTGAACAAAAACTTGTACAAAAACCTTCTCACTGAAGTGGTCGTTTTGCCCTTTTTTTGGAAAATTTTACAACTCAGGACTAGCAGGCAAACTTATTGTTTATGTGTGTCAGGATTATTTTCACAGAATCATAGAATCATTAAGGTGGGAAAAGACCTCCAAGGTCATCAAGTCCAACCTTCAACTGAATACCACCATGCCCACTAAAACATATTGTGAAGGGCACAACTACCCAGTTTTTTAACACTTCCAGGGATGGTGACTCCACCACTTCCCTGGAAAACCCGTTCCAATATTGAGGTGAAGACTTCCTGGTAACCCTAGGCACTGATTGTGTCTTCAAAACTGCAGTGCTCCAAAGAGCAGACAGCAACTTCAGATTCCCACAGCCACAGGCCAAGGAAGCAAGGAAGACAATTTTACGTCAATTTTACAGTACAGAATCCTGATGCTTCAGAGCTGGAAAAGCCCCAAAGAGACCGGGGGGTGCAGAAGTGACACAGGGAGAAGGTTTCTCACCACTTTTTCTTTGTCTCAGAGGGTAATGGCTGCATATTGATGCCAAACAATATTGGGCATGTTCTTTAGTTTGGCGCAATACCTCCTGCCTTGCTCTTTGCTGATCTCCTGGATAAATCGGTTGACTGCTCTTCCAGATCCTCAGCTGGAATTTCTCAGTGTACCAGCAAGACAAACAAAGCTTCTGTGCATCCCAGTGCTTTCAGAATCCTTCCCTTTCATTTAATTTGTTCTTCTAGTAGTTAATGGCCACCAAGTCTGGTCTCCGTTTTTCCCCGTGTGTTATGAAAGTCTCATTTGGAAATTATTTCAGGAGGCATCCTATAGAAGCAGAGGGTTTTGCCACACTCACCCTCAAAATTTTATTTATACTTCTGGTGATCCTTCACTTCCAGGCTAAATGTTGCATCAAAGTGACAGGATCCAGTAGAGGATAACCAAGCCAAAGCTCTTCCTGCACACTGCCATTTTTAGAGAAGCAGTTTGAGACTGCCAGGACACATCACCCAGGTTAACTTCACAAGCTGCCATCACTAACAAGCTCCTCTTTGGCCATTGCACTGTGCAGCACAAGCTGTTCAATACAGAGGGGCTTGTGGCTAACCTGGGCTTGAACAAACAGCTGTAATCTTCAGCAGCTACTTGTATACCTCAGTGTCGCACAGATGTCTGTATGCCGTTTTCCTTCACAGAATATCAAGAAATAACAGTGGGAGAAGTTCTGTATCCCTGAAAAAACTTCTTATTGGTGGCTGGTGAGCAAATTTCTGGATAAATTTTTATGTGCCTAGAATTAAAGAGAAGCTTTGGCAGAATCTTGGAAAGCAGAGATTTTGTCCATGTAATATTTCAGTGAGCAGAGTTGTGCCAGGGAAAAGAAGAAGGGGAAGATTAACAGTAAAAAGCAGCAGCTTTCAATCAAATTTTTTTAAAAATTAGAAAAAGTAGATTCTGTGAAAATATTTAATGTCTTCTTACAGTGAAAAACCTGAACTGAGTCTTTCCCATATTTTTTTTTGCATTTCTCAATAAGCATACGATATTTTTTTGAAATGTTTTTCTCCATAGGGTGTTAGTGTTATTAAGTAATGGTGGTTCCTGAGCCTCTATTTTCAAGACCCCACCATGAGTGCTTTGCAGCAAAGATGTGCCAAGGCTTGCATTTGACTCTGTGGTGCTCAAAGACTTCAAGGTCTCATTATCGCTATGGCAACTATTAATCATTCATTTGTTGTAACATAATAAATACATGCCCTCAACTAGAAGCATGTTACAAATCACTGGAGTACCCTCAGAGCTGCTCTGTGTAGCTCTAGGTCACCCCAAGGAAGGCACAAGTACAGCTCTGAGTATGTCAAAATGCTGCATCAAACCTTGTGGTTTGGGTCATCAGAAGAACAAAGTAATCAAGTAGTCAGTGTGGGCTTTGTGTGATTTCTCAAAATAATAAATGCTCATGATGTGGATTGCTCTAAAGTGTGGAAGCTCACAGGTTTGATAGTCATGTGTCTGCCATGCCCTGGGAGATGGCAAGGTGAGCCAACCCACCACCTCCGAGGAGCTGGATCTGTCACACAAGAACAAAATTTGAGGTCTTGGAGACAATACAGGCACATCTGCAAGGATCTCCATGCTCCAAAGCAAGGCCAATAAGATTTTTCTTGGGCACAGAGCGACACTGACAGGACTACACCCTGTCACATTGGCAGTACCTTGGAGGCACCTCTGCTGTGCAACACAGCATGAGCATGTTCCCTGTGTGATCACAAACCAAGAGCTGGCACAAGGCATCCTCTGCTCTCCTCTCTCCTTTCCTAGCCCCAACTGGCTCTTCCTAGTAACCAGTGCCAATATCAAGAAAAGCTTGAGGACATCTGTAAAGAAATTTGAGCAGCCACATTAATGAAAATTAAAAGCAGTTCTCTTGTCCACACTACTACACCAGTGCCCACAGCAAAGCCCACCCATTTCCCTTCCCCTTGCCAAGAGCAGCTGAGGCAGACTGCTCCATATCCCGACTGCCTGAGCACAGCAGCCCCTGTGAACATTGGTCATCAACTTGACTCAGGTTTCCTATGGGATGCCTCATAGCCCTCAAACATTAGTGGGGCAAGGGCCCCCCATTCCTATTTCAGACTGTTCCTATTCTCTCTTTACAACGTGATACTGAGGGTGAGGTCAGAGCCCAGACCAAGGGATAAGAAGATGCCTGAGGGTGCAAAGCCTGGTAGGAACATGTGGGAGAACTGGTCCAATACTATTTCCAGAACCTACAGTGAGTCACCATGGCAGCTATGGCCAAAAGCCAAGTAACTCTGCTGAGTTACCCTGGCAGCAGCCCCTGCAGCCGAGTATGGTCATAGCGACTGTCACCATAACAGACCAAGAAGTGTCACTGGCAGCTGGAGACTCCCAGCTGCCAGGAAAAACCTTAGCCCTCATCCTGACAGTCCACAGTAAAGAGTAAAAGCCCCCACACAGTATCACTTAGTCTTTGGGTTCTTTTGAAACAATTAATGGTTTTTTTCCTGGATCAGCGTGAACTTTATAAAGTGAGAACAGGCCTAAGGCCATCATTTATACAGGTCACTGGCACTGACAGCTGGCACCAGCTTCAAAAGGCTCTGCAGTATCAGGAGCAATGACACCCCAGAGTATCTCCTTTGCAACATAAGCAGGTCAGGGGAATTGATTATTCACTTTTGTTTGGTACTTGTGAGATCACATCTGGAGCCCTGGGGACAGTTTTGGGCCACCGAGAGAGTGGTCAGCTGGTTGGAGTGAGTCCAGTTTGGTTATCGTCCGAGATGCTGAGGGAGCCAGAGCACATGATGTGCATGGTGATACTGGGACAGAGAGTTTGTTCATCCTGGAGGAGAGACAGCTTCTCTCCTCCAGGATGAAGCGAGGAAGGGTGGGCTCTTACAGCTTCATTCAACAGCCTAAAGTAGATAGAGACAGATGCTCCTCAGGAGCCTACAACAAAAGGACAGAAAGCTACATGGACAGGCACGAGAATTTGCAGGAAGGACAGTTCCAATTAGATACAAGGAAGGAAAAGTTCACCATGAAAGGAGTTAAGCTCTGGAACAGGAGTCATGAGAGGAGGTGAGATCCCTGTCCTTGGAGACTTTCAAAATTCAAGTAGGCATGGCTCTGAAGCAACCTGAGCTAACAGGGAAGTTGGCCTAGCCTTGAGCAGCAGGTTGAACTAGGACCTCACAAGGTCCTTTCCAGTCAGAATTGCACTGTGGTGCTGTGATCTTTTATTTAGGTGATTCCTACCTTGCTAATCCCCAGCAGCACATCACTGCAAACAGCAGCACATCACTGCCAAATACATGCTACTTAGTCCACCACTCTTTGATCTTTAGGACTGGAGTCAGTGAGGGGACCGCTAGATGAATCCAGCTCTGGAGAGATCTTGTCTCCAGAGATTTATGACAGCTAACTACATTCCTCTCTCATTCTACATGGCATTTTATTTTCTTTTATCCTGCCCCCCACCAAATCCCTGTGCCCAGTGTAGGAATTCTCCTCTGTATAGTATAGAATCTGAAATAAAGGATTCAAAGGTGTGTTAGTGCCACCAGGAAAGGCTTTAGAATTAGCTGGTTGCTGTACATCTTATATTCAGATTAATCAGGGAAATAATCACATACAATGTTCATAAATAGATGGATCCTGTGTTCCTAACAGAGACTAAACTTGCAAAAAAAAAAAAAATCAAAGGGTGGTTTGCATCTGAGAACAGCAGGCTTAGCGGGTGGAGAAGGAAAATCTTCTCATGGTATTTCTATTCAAGTCCAGCCTTAGCATAAGGTGATCACGTTAGGTATTTAAAAATGAAAAGCTTCCATTTTTCTGAAGGAAGCTTTATCCCAAGGATTATCTACAAAGGCTACACAGAAAGGTGTCGCAGCAAGGAATAATGTGCCAAACTGGATAGGAGCAGCAGTAAAGGAGCTCTGTGATGCCCAGCACAGCCGAGATCTTGAGATAACGGCCCCTTTATTCCATAAATATTTTTCCATAACGCTCATAGCTGAACTACCAGAGCACTTTCAAGTCATGCACCAGGCAATATGACTAACATCTGTCATGTCTGTCCTTTCATCCTGTCCCCAGGGGCAGAAGCTTGTGCAGTCGTGAGGACGGGAAGTTAATTCATACATACATTGGTACGCACGCACGTGACCCACGCACACGCACATGCTGACAAAATCTTCTCCCTTTAATTTGCTTTTTGTCAGTAAGGCGAAGAGCTAGAAGACACACTTTCCACTAGAAGATGTACTTCTCACAACCATCAGGGTGGAGATTCGCCACGCATTTAAAAGCAGAGATGCAATTCTTTGAAGTTCTGAAATCCCAAGGTAGCACACCCAAAATTGCATCCTACAAGTAAAAGACAAACATTATCTTAAAAAACATAATCATCCCTCCCCCAGAAGTTCCAGCCCAGAATAACCTTCTCTGTTCTCAAAACAAAAAAAACAAACACGTTTTGGCTGCAAAAAGCAATGTGAGACGTGGCAAGGCAAGAGATGTAATGGTGTTCTATTCCAAAGCAAACACTCAATGCTTTTATTACAGTGAAAAACAATAATGAGATACAGAGTGTACATGATGTAAACACCTTTAATGCAATTCTAATTTTATTGTTGCTTCAAGATCACAGATTGTTATGGCAACTAAAGAGGGAAGGGGGGGGGAACCTGATCGCAGCATTAATTTGATATCAGATTCATTTGTTCCACATATGTGCTTCAGTGCCTGCATAATAAACAATCCTGGTTAAAGAAAAATAATATTGTAGCTATAATAATGGAATAATGTAGTATCCACTTAACCCCCAAGTCTGGGTAAAAAATAAAAAAAAAAAAATTTAATCCATTATGAGTATATTACTGTTCCAGCTGCAATTCAACACATTATAATCAATAACACTTGTAGATCAGGAAGACAAATTTTCAGAAATGTAGTCTATTAAAATCACTGAAAACTGCTACACTGAAAATTACAACAGTGTCCTGATGTCACAGCTGTAAACTCCAGGCACGAGACTCAGCAGCAGCAGTAGATCCCACCCCACTCCCTCAAATGTGATGTGGGGCACTGCAGCCCCAAACATTGGGATGGATTCTGCAATGCTGATGTGCCTCCTCCCAAGGAAGGACTAGGCAGCTCCTGGGTGCAGCCCTGCCTGGGTGGGGAGGGGGCATCCCACATGCTTTGTGAACCTGAGCCATGGTGGTTGAGCTGGGATTTGGTTTCTAAGATCAAACTGAGCGTGAGAGAACTCACTGCAGATCAGCAGCTCCCCAGTGATGTTGGAGCACTTAGCAGGGATGCCACAGAACAGCTCAAAACCCTACACTGGCCATTAAAGCCAGGAACCCAAGCACACAAAGCTCCATCAGGGCTTGGAGCAACCTGGTCTAGCGGCAGGTGTCCCTACAAGTGGCAGGGGGGTTAGAACTCGGTGATCTTTAAAGTCCCCTCCAACCCAAACCATTCTGTGATTCTACGATCCTTCCTGAGAGTAAAAACTAACTGCAAAACCCTAAAATTTTCCACTAACCAGAATGTCCATTCTGCCCAGAAGATCAATAAGTGTAAAGTGGAAAAAAGATTGAAGCTACTTAAATGAGGATTCTTAAGGGAACCATATCCATCTCTGATAAAGGGAAAAAAAAATAGGTTGCATCAGAGAAATGGAAGATACAAGCTATTGCCCTCCAAGGAATGTGATGTCTGCAGTTTACCCAAACATAATTCTGGAGGCTTTGGGGCATGAAGTGTGGCTTCACTTTGAAAGGGACCCATTATTAATAGTGTCATGGGTTTCTGGGATTACTGTGTCTCAGAGGTTTATTGTATGTTCATTTGCTCTGTTTACTAGCAAAATGTTTCTCCTCCAGATTCTCATCTTCCAGGGCTGTAAATGCAGCTTAGGATCTGAAAGTCAAGATGAGCTATTCCAGGGTCATCCATCAAGAGTAATAAAGTGTCTCCTGGAGGTTACACATGGGTAAGCAAGAGCACAGCCTGACAGCGGTGGGATTACACCGTGTGTACTACAATTAGAAATTAATGATCACTCCTTTCAGATAATGCAGAAGAGAGAAAAGGCTCCAGTTGCTGAGTTCTGTTAGTACACCGGGGCTGAGGGCAGGAAAAACAACATGTGCTTCCCCAGACACAAAGCATCCAGGCTCTCCGAGGTGGGAACTTGCCTTTTCTGTGTCCCCCAGTTTCAGAGGAGAAGTAGATTTTACTAGTAATTCCTTTCTTTGAAGAGGTGAAAGAAGCAAGGCAAAATGTGGCCTGAGGGTCAGAAAGATGAACACCCTGCTAATGCAGACTGAATTAAAACATGAAAAATGGTGTCACACAATTGGCTAATAAATGGCGAAATGAGAAATTAGTTTGTTCTGCTCCCAGAATAGAGCCTCATTCAAATGTGAGCCTGCAGTGCAGCTTTCGGAAGCATCGTCCTGTGCCTAGGAGCCAGGTAAAACTGTTTTAGTCCAGCTCTTCAAATCTATCTGTATTATTCTTTCAGTGACAAAAAAAGCAACAGGTCTCTTTACAAAGGACTCCCAGAGTCAGCAATATTTGCATTTACAAATCATAAATGGCCAAACCCAGTTCAACAGAGGCAGTGTCACATAGCTACCAGCCTCTAGTTCAGTGTGATTTAATTATTCCTAGCATCACTGCTTCATCTTTTTTAAGCTATTTTCTGGGTATTCATATACAACAAAGAAAACCAATGTCATAAACTAACCACATGTTGTGTTCGCCCTCATTGGCACTTAGTACATATGATGCAGCAGTAAATTCTTAATTAGCCAGAGCCCCAGACAGATCTTTTTATCTCCTCTATTGACCTGTCATCAGTCACTCCAAAGCAAGGAGACAAAGACTTTCAAAGTTTTTGGTGATCAGGGCTGACTGACCTGCAGCCTTTGAAAAAGCTTCAGTCTTTACAGGACAGGCCAGCTCCACCAAGCTGATGGCACAAAACCTGTCACACACATGATCTTCTAAGTTCTTCTGATCTGCCAGCATAATCTTTAATAACTGACATATGTACATATGCATGCAGAGTTGTAGGAATTCATTTGCATGGTTGAACCAGCCATGATGGAAAGTGGAAACCTGACAAAACTTCAAGCAGGAAACGGGGTGGAAACAATAGGCTTCCTACAGAGGAGACCAAATTAGATAAGACAATGATCCTTTTGAGGATTGCAGGCCAGGAGTTGCCTTTACTTTTCATAAATAAACATGAAATTGGTGTGCTTATCCAGGTACTTGGATAATGTGTTTTTCTTTTTTTTTCTTTGCTCACAGACCATCATCCAGGGCTAGCAAGGACAGGTTGTTTGCACAGGAATTGAAATATTTGTCCTTCATAGTTCATTTCTCATTTGACATTCTTTATTCCTGATTGTTCTGCTTTAAAAGATAGAAGCATCCAGCCATGGAGAAGCAATAATCCCCAGCAACAGAGGAAGCTGATGACACAGCACAAATGGTGCACTTTGTGCTTGGTGCCTGGCACTCAGCAACGCCACGGGAGCTGAATCCAAGGGGGGGGTTTTGCACAAGCCCATTTAGCAGATTCTTCCAAATAACAAACATGTTTAAATGAGGCTCAGCCCAGAAGCAAGGGGCAAGAATTAAAAAAAAAAAAAGCCACCAAAAAACCACAAACATTGCCCAACTTCTCCCATTGGGATTTTGGCTATGGGGTCTTGAAAGGAGAGCCTCCAGATAGTATCCTCAGTTTTCTTCTGGAAAAAGACCCCTCAGTTCCAGTTCTGTGAGGAGTTCCGGTTCTGCCCACAGCCTCCTGATTTCTTAGGAACAATCTGAAAATGACTCTTGTAGTAAAAAAAGTCAATGTCCTGGTCACATAGATAAATAACAGGCATGACACGTCCCTCTCCCAGGGGCCTTACAGCATAAAGGGTCTCTTTATGGGTGTTCTAAAGGGTATCATTTCTGTAGTGTCATTTCCCATTCTCCTATGGCTGTTTTCCTTACCATCTGTTGCTGTTCTGGAACTAGAAACCACATCCTGAAGGAGAAGTAAGACCAAGAATTCTTAGGCAATTGAAGCAAACTCAGATTTCCATCCCCATCTTGTCTTCAATATGGAAGTGAAACTTCTAAAAGGTCTTTTCCAGACAAAAACTGAGCATCAGGAGGGATATTCCAAGTCCCATCACCATGGTGTTTTACAGTATTGCTGCCCAGAGCTGAAATGTGAATTCAGATGTAATTTTTGAACTTGGATTTGGTCACTTTTGACTAAAATGCCACTTTTGGCGTATTCTTGATAGTACATTTTAGATGACATTGGCTTGAGCCGAGAGAGCAATCAAGCAAATGCAGTGAGCCCTGAGGCTGAATCTGCTCTTCTTTCCATCCGTAAGGTCTCAGTTACAAGAAGTTTAAAATAATTATAACTTTCAATTCTGAAGTTGATTTTTGTAGTGATTTTGAGTTTTTCTTGTTGAAGTTTGTAATGTTTAGATCATTTTGCTCTTTCAAGCATTTTCCTGCTTATGTTCTCTCAGCAGCTCACAGTGATTAATGGAAGCTCCAGCACACTCTCATGTGACAGAGGAGACACAGAATTACAGCAGTTTCTTCTTCAAGAAATTAAAATTGCACTCTCTAAGCCACTAGAATAAAGTAACTGGTGATGAACGTTGACTCTAACGGCTACTGGGGCTCTCTCACTCCCTTACTAAAATCCAGCCACTTGTCAGATGAGAACACATCTGCCACCCAGCCATCTGCAGCCACGGAGAAAAGCAGCTTGGAGATGGCTGTGTCAGGGTCACAGTGCAACAGAAATGGAAGTTGACATTAAACAGAAGCAGCTTCCCTAACCTGAAAATTATTTTTACATGAAATTTTTAAATAAAATAAAAAATAGACATTTTTAAAAGGACTGACCTCTTCCAGTTAGGAGCAGTTCAAAGCAAAATGTTTTCACCAAGTTCAGATTAAAAATTGGGAAAATGTAACTTGTTTTTAGATTCAATCCATTTCTGAACATACTCTTGGACTTGCAGTACTTTCAGTGCAGTGGAAATGCTGCTTATAACACCAACAGCCCAGAGAGGAGCCCCAAGAACTCTGCAGGTGGATGGGAAGAGATATCCCATGTCCCAGAGAACCTGAAGCCCAAAGAGATGAGTCAGGCAAAGAGTGGAAACAGATGGCAAAGACCAACCAGCTAGTCCAGGTCTCACAAATCCCACTCTGGTGTGTCTCTTATGGAATCCCACCTTCTGATGTTTTTTCCTCGTTTTCAGTTGCAAAGGACTCTCAGCTGGTACTTTGCATGGCCAGGCATGAAGGTAGGGCTTTAACTCCTGATACTATAATCTTTTGTATGATTATAATTGGCTCAGACGTCGAATGAAAACAGAATCACAGAATGGTTTGGGTTGGAAGGGACCTTAAAGATCATCCAGTTCCCCCTGCCATGGGCAGAGACACCTTCCACTAGACCAGGCTGCTCAAAGCCTCATCCAGCCTGGCTTTGAACACTTCCAGGGATGAGCAAATGATTTGTATTTAAGGTGTTTGGCATTCATTCCTTCACCTAAAAGGTAGCTCAGGTGAGTTTCCTGGCAAATACAGTCTATTTTCTTTAGAGAAGTAAAAGCCACTATGCAAATCTGGGAGCTGGAGGACTTGTTTCTCCCTCAGCCTTGCAGATAGAGCCGACTCTACTGAGTGCATGGCTCTGTGGGCTGCCCTGATATCATCCCATTCATGCCCTGACAAAACAAAGCCCCATGGCCATGCTTAATGTGGCACAGATTAAAGACATCCTTTGCTAGGCAGCTCTCAGCCAGCACAGCAGAGCTCCTGCTGCCTGAAAGCAGTTGGGCAAAATCACCTTTAGTGACCCAGGTAATACCCAACCACCCCATGCACTCATTGCCCAGGGAAGAGACCTCTTATCTGCGAGAAAGTGCATGGCAGGATCAGTTTAAGTATGTTAAGTTCCCTCTGAACATAACCAAACATCACAGCTTGAGCCCTTCAGCCAGGATTTCCTGGACCTTTGAACATCCTGCTCTGGGCTCACAAGGAGGTCAGCCCATCCTGAGCCTCTGTGTGTTGCACAAGGGAACCCTCTGGAGAAACAGGACATCACTCTTCAGTGACAAAAGCATCTCCTGCCCTTCCTCTAGCTGTCAATAGATATGCAAAAACTACCTGCTCTGCATAACCAACAAGTAGTAGTTGTTTGGAGGACAGGTCCTCCTCTGGGAACACGAGACCCCGAGGTGCTGGTGGTGGCTGTGGGCTGCCCAGGGTGGCCCCCATCACTGGGAAAGGATGCTCTGCCCCGTCCACGCTCTCTGCCACATCACCCAGCAAGGAAGTTCTCAGCTGCAGAGTACATGAGTGGGAGATGTGCTGGGAGGCATCAGTTTTTATCCTCTGATGAAGCCTCACATACAGATTCTCCTGCGAAAGGGAACTAGTCAGAGGTGAAAGAGACTCCTCAACACAAGGCAAAAATAACATTGCCATCTCCCTCTCCAGCTGAGCCCAAGAAGGTCTGCAGGCACGCTGGGACACCCAGCCTGGCACGGGAATCAGCCTCATAGTGGTGCAAGGGCCATGGTGAGTGAGACAGAAGGCACAGGGTGCTGGGCTCCCTGTGAGCCTAAGGAGGGGGGTTCATTCCTGGAAAAAATGCAAATGATAGAAGAGGTTTTCCATCATTTGCAGTAGACTTCCCCTCGTTGTGATGTTGCCCATTTCCTTTGTCCTGGAAGAGAGGTGGGCTCAGCCCCCAATTCAGCAAGACTGGAAGAGGAGGGAAGAGGGGAGCTTAGTTAAAGTCTAATTATGAATTTAGTTGTCTAAGGCTTCTATATCAAGTTGGCCTTGAGGCACGAAGGCTGGCTCTTAAGGATCTCAGAGGAGAGGCCATCCCGACTGAGGGAGGCCAGGAGATGTTGGTTTGTCCTTGTAGCTGTATCAGAGTAAAAATGAAAGGCCAAGATGAACAGCTGGGATGGGTTTCAGCACAAACCAGCCTCCCATGCCTGTGGGGAACCAGGGTGGCCTTCAGTGCCTGCCCACCCATCATCAGCCACAATGGATGTAAGGATGGGACATGATTAGCCAGTAAAGACATAAAACGTGGTTGTCTGGTGAAAGCTGAGTCAGGATTTAGCAACTCAGGGCTAACCAGGGCCAGTGAAACGTCTCAGAAGAAAAGCAGCAGAGGCGGTGGGGGCTGAAAATAATGAATGTGATGACAAGCTGGAGGGTGGGAACTGATGGAGAAGGTGATCTGAAGAACAGACAACCAACCAGTCAATCTAAAGACAAGAATCCACTGGGTGAAATAAAGGCAGGAGCAGTGGAGCAGTGGAGGCAGCAGGGCAGCCAGTGTGAGACAGCAGCTGACAGGTAGGGCAGGCTGTCAGAGTCCAACCAGTCAGAGGGAGGCAACTCCAGAGCACCAGTCTGTCATTCCCCTCGTATTCATTCCCCTCCACTTCCCCTTTGATTAAATAATTGCCTTTTCATCCAAAAACCCCTTTTGTGTCTGCTACTGGCAGCCTCACCGTTTATTATCTAACCCAGCCCTCCCTAAAGTCATCCTTCCCATCACTATCCACTCACAGCCTCTCCAGTGCGCCCCGCATTCAAATGTCCGAGTCCCATCTCATCCACAGCCAGCCCAGTGATCCTGAAACTCACCACGCTCCCACGTTTTCCACTGCTCTGCAAAAGGGACACCACTCATCACATCACCAACAAGCTGTGCAAATGTGCCCCTGAATAAGGGACACATTCCTGCAGCTCCCATGTGTTCAGGGAGTCTCAGGCTTTGGGAAAAAGCAACATGCCCAACCCTCACAGCTCATCTTGGGTCCAGGGCAATGTGGGTACAGCACCAGAACTTCCTTATCCCTATCCTTATCCTTACAACAGAAAACTGCTGGCAAAAATACCCCAACAAAACCTAAGAGCAATTACCTGTGGTATTTGGGATAACGTACTCCCTGACAGTTGAAAAATGCCACAACCAACTCTCTGTACATCTGTGACAGAAGAGCTGGCAACTGCTCCAGGTCACAGCCAACCTTTGCTGAACTCACGCTGGCCCCACAGAAATTAACCCCCTCTAGCCCATATTCCTGCCCATACATCCTCACACCTACCACAAGACCATGGGCTTGGAGAAGGGAACAGTTTTCACCCTCAAAAGGGCAAACAAGATATAACAGTTTTGAGTAGAATCCAGTAAAGATTTTGGAATCAGAAGAAGGAGGAAAAACAAAAAAAAAGGGAAGAAAAAGAGCACCCCCAAAGCTCACAAGTGTTTCATGTTTCCTTCTCCGAGATTTACTAATTTTCAGCTGCCATACAAAATTTGAAGATTCCAAATAGAAGCAATACCATCAGAATGATAAAAAAAGCTCCCATGTGATCTGAAACAACTTTTGAACTAAATAGGAAAGCTTGTTTGTTCTTGGCCAGGACAGTCCTAGAAAGAACACCATTTAGGATTGTTTTTTGCTTTGGCCCCATTAATGAAAACAGAATCGTTTTCAGTGTGATTCACAACCAGCTTGTAAGTTTCTTGGAAAACAAGAAGGAAAAGATATTCAAAACTTTTCCTTCTGCCACAGCTGGCTCTTCAGGAGAGTAACCAAGGCAAAGGCAGGACAGAGAAAGAAAACTTTAAACAAACTGAATTTCAAAAAAGTTTTCAAAATCCCTGTTGGGGTTGTTCTTAATGAAAGACGTCATCGCTCCTTTTCCAAAGTGTGTTCTTGAAAATGCTCTAAACTCAGGTTTTCAAACACTGGAAATTACTTATTTTCCACATACTATTTTCAAAATTCAAAAAGATGGAGAAGAAAGCCCCCCAGTTCAGCCATTTCAAAAGGATTTTTTTTTTTTTTTGGCACAGAACTTCATGTTTGGGATATTTGCCACAAGACTCTGTGTTTGGAACGTTTAGCTTGTAGTTCCTGGCAGCTCTGGGATCCACAAGGTGCTGCTCAGAACAAGATATTCCCATTTCTCAGCTGTGTGAAGATGCAACACCATGAGCCCCTTCTGTTACTGTGCTCCAGCATCTGGAGAAGGAGAGAGGGAAAAAACTGATTTTGTATAATGATGCACAGGCTCAGCACAAAGGAGGAGCCAGGACATACATCAGGACCAGGGAAGAAATAATCTTTCAGCTGATGGTTTTCATTGGATAAGGAATATTTTTAATTCTCAGCAACTGAAAAGTACAACTTTTAATCCAAAGGGGTAAAAAACTCAGCCTTACTCCTTTTTCTCAGTGAAATTTTTCTGGGAAGGAATATAGAAATTCCAGTGAATGTGTTGGAAATGTTCTATGTGACTTTTTTGTTTTTTAATTGTGTGGGGAGGTGTTGAAATGGAAGTTTAAAAAAATAAACTTGCCACCTGTCTTTTCAGCTTGTGGGTGTCAAGCTTACAAAAAAATACTAACAGCAATGTCAAAATCATAGCCAAATTTACAGCAAACATCACTTTTCATATGAACCAACCACATTATTATGCAACTTTTAAAAATGACAGATGATAGTTATTGAAAGTAAATGATAATGAGTGTTCAGATGGAAGCGTTAGGAAATGCATAGGCAGGCATACAACTTAAGCTTGCAATCTGTATGTGTTGAATGGAGGCTGTAAACCATGTATTTTAAGTGAAATGAGAGTGAAATGTTCCCTGGAAGAGCTGAGCCCTACGAGTTAAATTAGCCTTTCGCATGCTGAGTTCCTAAATAGATGTCAAATTTCATGTGTATGCACATAATACAGATAATGATAAAAAATTAATATTTAATTTCATTAAACATTTTATTTCACTAAATAATGTGAAATAATATAAATATATCAGTGTGTGTACATAAATGTCTGCATACACACATATCTGTGGATTTATTTTTTTAATGAATTTGTGGGTGAACATGCACAGAAACATCTCTGTATATGTTGGTGGAGGCCTGCACCTTGTGCACATATGACTGATCCTATTCTGACATAATAGATTTGCAAAATAGAGTGGCAAAGACCTATAAAAACGAACTCTGCTGCAAGGACAAATTAGCATGTTGTGAGAGCCCTGCAGAGGATATCAAGCATCCAGACATTTCAGCCTACAGTGTCCTGCAACAAAGAGATCGCTCCAATTGCCTGCAGTCATATTTTTTAAAGATGAGAAACTAATTAGCAGCATTATCAGCACAACTTTATCAAAAAATTCTGTATTTTTCCCAAGTTGGAGAATGAAGTGCAGAGGGAAAACGTTGACTTTAACAACATAATAAGAGGGCCTCAGTGGGTTCTCAGTATAATAATAATATCAATAACAAAAGCAACAATTATAGATAGGATAGCTTTTATCTTTCTCCATAGTGGTTGGTGGCACATCTCAGGTACCTGTATCAGTCTTTCTTCCTCTGGCCAGAAATAGAAAGAACTTCATTTAATCCCACCCCAATTTACTGAAAATATTCGAAATCTACCTCAGGGTGCATTATAGAGGGAAGCAAGGACAGAGAGGACCAGTCTTGGTGGAGTCAAGAGAAGAAGTGAGAAGTTCCAGGAGCAAACTACCCACAGAGCTGTATGTTGGGGGGAGCAAGCTGGGGAATGAACCTACACAAATGAACCTGCACCCATGGGCACAGCACAGATGGCCCAGGGCAACCTGAAAATCAAATCATTGGTGTAGATGCACTTTCAGGCTGAAAAAACCCCAAAAACAAACCAACAAAAAAAAGGTGGCTTCTCCTGGTTTCAGCTGGGATAGCTGTGTTTGGGAGTCAGGATGAGAATAGTGTTGGTAAGACACTGACGCTCCACTTGATGCTAAGTAAAGTTTACTCTAAGTCAAGGATTTTCAGTTTCCCAGGCTCTGCCAGTGAGGAGGTGCACAGCCAGGACAGCTGGCCCAGGCTGGCCAAAGGGATATTCCATACCATAGGACACCATGCTCATTATATAAACTGGGGGAGAGTTGGCCAGGGGGGTCCGACCACTGTTTGGGGACAGGCTGGACATCAGCCAGTGAGTAGTGAGCAGTTGTGTTTTGCATGACTTTTTTTATGTTTTATTCCTCTCTCTCTCTTTCTCTCTCTCTCCTCTTCATTACTGTTATTGTCATTGTCATTATAAATGTTGTTATTATTATGTCTTACTTTGTTTCAATTATTAAACTCTTCTTATCACAATCCATGAGTTTTGCTTTTTTTTCCGATTTTTCTCCCCATTGGGGCAGGGGGTGGGAATGAATGAGCAGCTGTGAGGTACTTAGCTGGGGTTGAACCCCAAGAAGCTGGGAATAAATCATGCCATCCTCTCTTTTAACCATGATAAAGATGGAACAACTCCATGAACTATCCATCAACAACCCTTCACTCTAAATTAGGGTCATCAGAGATGTCTAAAGTCCAGGGACAAGTAAACTTTCACAGCCAACCAGAGATTTCTAAAACATGTCAATATTCAGTCCAGAGAAGTGCAAGCAGTGATAACTTACTCAGAAGAGCAGTTTGTTTTATGTAGCTTTTGTTTGCTGCTTGGTGTTGTCAACCGTCATAATTTTACCAAGAAACTCACAGTAAGTGGTGCTTTTCCCACTGGCCAGCATTCCTGCAATTGTTTTTGTACTTTGTGTGTCATCGAAAGCTTGAAAATTTCAGTCCTGTACGTACCTCTACCCAAAAAGAAGGCAAAAGCAGTTTTCGTTTTCTTTTTAATCTTCATTTGTAAGCCATTGTTGGGATTCACAGGAATGAAAAATTGTGCGAGACCTGGTGTCACCGAGCACCCAGTAGCACAGGTCTCCACTGTGGGTTTTAAGGTTTTACATGAGAAACCCACTCTCAAACTGTGCATACCATGAGCTGCAGAAGTCAACATAATCGCTGCTCAAGGGCCAAATTATCCCTGCTGGCACCTTGTGCAGATGATCCAACCTGAGGCTCCAACAACTGGACTTGGGAAATGTCACAGAAGCCTGAAGAATAATAAAAACATGGAAATATCTCCTGAGGGAATGCATGTCACTCAACACTCCTGTCAAGAAAATTGCAGAAAAATTTCAACTGACAAATACACACACCCCAGGAACAGCACTACCCTGGGTGACAAACCCATCACAGCGGGGAGCAGTGATTGCTGCACCCCTTCAAACTGCGGCCTCACCGCTCTGGGGCAGAGCATTCATAGGAGACAAACAACCCCCAGGCCGTGCAAACTGCCACACTTCCTCCAAAAATACCCTTCCTCAAATCCCCAAATCAGAAATAGCCCTCACGGGAAAGAAACACCCTGCTCTCGCCCTTCGCCTCCCACCCAGTTGCCACCAGGAGAGAAGAACTGGAGAGAGGAACCAAAGCTTCACAAGGAACTTTCCCATCCAGAGAGCAGAAGGCAGCAACATTTATTGGACAGTGCTGGACTTCTGGGTGTAGTGTCACCTCTGAATGGAGTGAAATCAGCCAGAGGGAGTGTGTGTTGCCAAAAGTAATTACTGAGGTGAGGTCACTGCTCACACAGAAGCCCTTTCTCACTTTGGGATTGACCAGTTAAACTGAGCCCTCAGTCAGCACTGCCCGAAAGTGTGGGCAGGGATGGTGCAAGGACGTGAGCAAAGCACACAGATTTCTTCAACAACTTCTATAGCTTTTGTTCCTCTGTCCAAAAACTGAGTCTGGAAACACACCTGGTTGCACATCAAGGCAGAGGGAGAGCAGGGTTATAAAAACCACTGGAAATCTACATAGCATCTATGTTGTACCTAAAATATTTTCAGTGCAGATTTAATCAAAGCATCCTCCAAGCCCTGTCCATTTGAAGTGTTTTATTTGAAAAACAGATGACGTGGTGTGTCAATGACAGACCTCAGCTCTGAGGCACCAGATTTAAATAACACTGTGGGATTTTGTTGCCTGGGCTCCCAACAGAGCCCACAAAGGAAGTCAGCTCCACCGAAAGTTGAGCTTGGGGCATGGGGCTGGCAGGTATGACATGAGACCTAAGCAAGACCTCTTCTTTTCTGGACAGATCCTGGAACTGGGTCACACAAATGAAGCCCTGACTGTCTGGTCTGACCTGACTGTGCCGCTCTCTAGATCAGCTTCATCTCCACTGAAAATAATGAGAACTAAAGACTTCAGCATATACAGAGAGACCTAATGTAGGTGTCACTTCAGGCTGAAACCCACCCTGAGTTCCAGAACTAAAAGGACAACCCATCCTTTGTTACCCATCTACTTCGTACAGAGGATTTTCATTTGGTCCATCTACAAAGATGAGAGAGCACACACAGGATGAAGATGGACATCAGCTGGGACAGCCACTGGCCAACAAACTGACAGGCATCACAGACAGATGGAAGTAGTTCATGGTGATTACCAAACCAGCTCAGTGACTCCTGGGCCTGCCCAGACACTGTGGCCAAAACTGGGACAAACCTGCAGACTTGCTGAACTAGAATATGACTTTTGGTAAGAGAAAAGGATGTCTGTGTTGTGAAGAATGGGCTCTATCAACTGTGCAAGTGGTTCACATGGTCAGCAGGGTTTTGCTAGAGCAGTGTAGAGTCCGAGGGATTTAAACTTCACTCTTATCCATCCCACTACTCACCACAGAGCTCTGGTCTTGTGAGCAACAAAGGACCCACCAGTCACCAGCTCGAGGGTTCAAACGCAGCCAGCTGCAGACTCTTGCCACTGGGTGTTTGTATGAAGCACTTGTACAAAAGCGGAGACACTGCCATTCCTCCTGGCAAGTCCAGTAGCACACTCCATGTATCATGGTCATCTGTGGATGATGCTTGAGAAAACATCTGTGAAAGAGCAGAAGGACTGAGAGGTGGTGTCGCTGAGCTTGAGGGAACAGCAGCAAGGGCTCTGCTGAAACCTCACGCAAAATTTTCACCACTCCCAGGAAGGCTGGACCAGGTATAAAGACGTGAGACACAGTTTTTTTAAAAGATAGACAAATTTTCAGAGGCTGTGTTGGGAAAGCTGGAAAGCCCAAAGAAGCAAGAACTACCAAGAGGCAATGGCCTTCTGGCACATGAAAAGCATACTGCAAAAAGGCAAGGGACAGTCTGTTTTCCAGGTCCAGGGCATATAGGACAATTAATAGGATTAAGTTAAGAAGAGGGAGATTTAGTTTAAGTATGAGGAAAAAATTCTCCAGTGGCTGGGATAATAGAGAACTGGAATAATTTTTTTTAATGTTGAGAGGTTTATGGCCCTATAACTTTTTGGATTTAAAATAACATAGTCTATTTACACTACTTACAGTATCATTGTATTTACATGGGTTTATGTATTCTAGTAGTAACTTACCAGCAAGCTGCCTGGTTCTTTTTGAAGCTGTGCAATACTAATACTTATTTATCAAAGTATAGTGCATAAAAATGATGCCCAAGTTTGGAAAAAAGTTTTTGCATGTCCCAAGTGGACAACGTTCTGCAAAATTCAGCAAAAAATTTGCAACTGCTTCTGCATTCCCTGTTCCAGCCCATCACTGCTATGAGTTATGGTAGCTTTGGGAATGTGGGATCTTTCAGCAACCTGCTCACCCACTCTGATGTAGTTCTTCACCTTGATAAATCTCTTTTCTCTTACACATACATACAGGCAC
The DNA here is from genome assembly GCA_013397865.1 of Struthidea cinerea. Classification (NCBI taxonomy): domain Eukaryota; kingdom Metazoa; phylum Chordata; class Aves; order Passeriformes; family Corcoracidae; genus Struthidea; species Struthidea cinerea. Next base: position 710,420 of record VZTI01001471.1, read on the forward strand.
ACACATATGCACAGAGATCTTTAAAGGTCTTTAAAGTCAATCCCGGCAAGTGGAAACAAAGAATATTATTTGAGATGGGCCTAACAGATTGGATTAAAAAAAAATAAATTAAACCAGCAACAAACAGCGCTTGAGTGCCCGTGTGCCAACTTTAATCCCCTCGTTAATTAAAAACGGCCGAATTATAACCCCTAAAAAATTAGGTTTATAGCAGAAATGCCAACTGAACAGACCCTTCAGCGTAGCAGCCCTGCTGCCGCCTCCAGAACACAATCGCGGAACGGCAAAACATATTGGCACCTCCTGGACCTGCAATTGGAATGTTTGCTCGGTGCCGTCTCTTCCTGTTAATTGCTGTGTGGAAAGTGGTCCCGGCACAACCTCTTTATCTCCGAGCCTCAGAAGCGCTGCCGGCGGCCGCGCACGCCGGGGGCACAGCTTGGCCACGGCTGCCGGGCTCCGCTGCCAGCCCGGCGAAGTCGCCCAGCCCCGCGTCCCGCCCCGAAAGCGGCAGCTGGATCGCCTCGCTTGGCTCCCGGGCTGGCGCTTGGCTCGCTCTGCTCTTGGCTGGCGAGGGGCTGTGCAGCAGCTTGCGGCCTCGCTGGGCGGGATGGATGCTGGCTGCCCGGCTGCATCAGCAGCCTCTCCTCGCTCGTCAGGAGAGGAGCGCTCCCGAGCTCCTCACTTCGACCGCTCTCCTTTGGACACCAGCAGCACAGCGCTGCAAACCTCACCTGCTTGGAAAACCAGACTGCTTTTCCCTTGCATCCTCTGATGTCCATTTGTTCTTTGCTTAAATTAAGAGCTTTATGAAGCAAGGTTGCTCTTAATTATGAGTTTCTACAATACCTTCTATGGTGCAACAGCACCCTGATATCAGCTATTAAAACCTGTCAGGCTGAAGGGAAAATGCAGTTTGTAAAATGGCTTCTGCCTTTGCAGATGGATTCCCTGTACGAATCCAGGACCAGGGGCCAGATCTCCACTGGAGCAGTGCCAGTCCGCACCAGCTGTCAGCACAGCCACAGAGGATCAAGCATTTCTGTGCCACCCCATCTCTTCATCACAACTGTCAGCTCAGGCCCCACCACAGAATACTTATTAGTCATGACAACAGGAAAGAATAGAAATATCAACTTTTAGGTTGACTTTTGCAAAGTCAGTTAGTAAAAGATACACAATCTTGTCCTCATAAAGGGATTAAACTTGTTGGAAAATATATAGGGGGAAAAAACCAATCCTTGGGGCTTAGGGGTAGGTTTGCTTTTTGCTTAATGAAGGATTGGTGAAGGACTTACACTACATGAAACCAGACATTGTTCTCGAATTCAGATGCTGAGAAATGAAGCAATCAGTGAAAGCACTGAACCACTGGCATATCCATGGGTCTGACCATGCAAAAGTTATAAACAATAAAGTACTATGGGTTGCTCTGTACTGAGAGAGAGTCTGAAGTCTTCGCATTTACATACCAGCTGTCATCAAGGCTTAACCAAAGTGTTTCCAATTTCTTTTTATTGTATTTTGTGTTGTGTTTATGTGTTGGGAATCAAGGCACAGAGCCTGCAAGTCAGGGTGAAAAAAAAGACAAAGATAAACTAAGTGAGGTGCCACTGGAATTCAGGTGCTTAAATGCGCAGAAAGCAATATTTAAATTCTCTGCTCTGCTGCTGTCTAAAGTTAGAGATATCTAAATGCCCACAGTACAATTCTTCACTAATCAAAAATTCCTTTATTTCTCTCCTCTACAGTGAGTAAAATAATTCGCTATCCACACTTATGGCCCTCAGTCCAGGCCCCCCCCATCCCACAGCCAAGCCTTGCCTTGCTCCAGCACCTCCCCTTCCCACCAAACAGGGGCCAATCCCAGGGGAAAAGAGCAAAACCCCTGTGTCCCTGGCTGTGGACTGTGTCGGGTTGGAGGAGCTTCCCAGAGACCCCATGTTTGGGACTAAGCAGGAGTTAAGGTTAATCTGCACCGTCTGCTCTTGGCAGCAACTGATTTATGGCATCACCCTGCTCCCACCTGGAGGTCTGACTCCAACTCTCGTTTGGAGCCCCTAAACCCCAACCAGAAATGGAGGAGTAGAAATCTTTGGGTTTCCTGCTGGGGAGACACATTTGCAGGTGCCCCACAGGGACTCCAGCCCCGATCACTCTGCCTACAGCTGCGATGGCACTCGGTGTCGGGGGCTCCTGTCAACTGACTTCCCATCCGGGCTGCTAATAAGAATTTCCTCGACTAGGAAGACATCACTGCAGAGAACAAAACCATCTCCTCCTGAACTGATTATATTTACTGTAAAACACGGAAGCAAATGAAATCTCTGATTGAGAGAGAAGGAGAAAGCTTTTAATCCTGCTCTGTGACGCTTGCCAGATTGACAAGTCTAGAAATACAAATGGAAGAGTAATTATACAAGGCTCATGTTGCTGCTCATATTTATTTTTCCAAATGTAAGAAAGAGACAGAAGAGGCCTAGCTTGTTATACTGGTTTCCATAGCTGTTAGTGCAAATCAATTAGAAATCAAAGCTCAAGATGTTCCAAACCACTCAAAAAACTTCTCCTCTGAGCTGTGGCACAATCACAGTGTTATGGATGATACAAGACAAAGGAAAAAACAAAAGGAAGAAAATAGCAACCTGGGGCAAAGTCATGTTTTCATTGTTACAAGTCCTAGAACTCTTTGTGGAAGAAGGGGGAAAAGTCTGTGCTACCTGGTCCAAACAATTTTAAAGTTATGTGAGTAAACTCCAAAAATATCCATTAAATCTTTGAATTCAGCTGCTAAATGAAAGTGATAGAGAGGACTAAACAGTGAAGTGTCTGTCATGTTATAGTCACTAAATACTGGGAAAAGATATATCAGGACTTTGGGTCAGGGTTGAACTCAGAGCAAATGCATTTCTTCAAGGGCCCTTGAGGACACTGTACTTTTTAATTGAACTTGTACTTCCAATTTGAGACCTGAGCATCCATCACACAAGGCATTTTTAAAAAATACAGCATAGACAGGGTTCATCTTGCCTAATTCAAAACATCCACACTGGAGACATCTGTGCCTCACCGAGCCTCCCATCCTTTGTAACCATGAAGGGAAACAGGCACTTTTACAGCGCGCTCAGCTGACTTATTTTAGATATCAGCTTTAGGGCAAGATGAATCATGCCTTGAATGTGCCAATTTCCCTGTGGTGCCAAAGCAAGACTAGACAACCAGTTTGTTTAATCAGATGAATCCCACGTGGCTGGGACTGATAGATTTGTGCTATGATCTGGCTGAATGTGGGCTGTCTGTGGTTCCAAGTCTTACATCATCCTACGGAGAGTCCTGTGTAGCTGGGCCTCAGTGGATCCTTAGAGGTGAGCTGGAACATAGCAACTGCCTCCAGATATCATCGGTTCTGACAATTGCCATGGTCTGCTAATGAATCTGGATGGCTTCCCTGGAGAAACAAATCACCTTAAACATTTAAGTTGTCCCCAGCGATTTTACAAAGTTTGAATCAAACAGTGGTAGATTCAGACTAATTTCAGCAATGTTGGTATGGATCTGTAGTGGGCATAATTTGCATGCTCAGTTTTTGGTTTTTAGTGGATGTCTATTAATGCTCCAGATAGCAATATCAGGACAACAATCTACATTCTAGTCTTTCCTCCTTTGCTGAAGAGCTTTATAGGCAAAGATTCACATTGCACAGGGACATTGAATATTGAACAGGAGCTTTCCTTCCAAATTTTGCTTCCAGAAGGGCTTAAGAAAGATAACCAGAGTTTTATGCATCTGATTAAAAAGCCAACACTCCAAACTCTGTGCATGTAGGGTTTTGGCATTATTTCTGTTATGGTCATAATCAGCTGCTTGCCCATTCCAGCTGCTAAAGCACACTAGACAAGACTTGAATTCCAAATATTATTCTCATCACCATGGTATCCTGTGCACAGATCCCCAAAGGTAATTAAAGAAGTTTGAGGCTCTGACTCCAAAGGCCAGGTCCATAAATAATTTCAGCTCTCGCAATTAGGTGACATCGTGTTTTGCTTTGAGACTTTTGTACTGCAGGGAGCGAATCCAGAAGCTGCCTTGCCTCCAGCTGACAGGGCACCCCCACAAAAAACCACACACAGAGAGCAGAAAGGCAGGTCAGTGCAAGCTCACAGAGGATGCTGCACACTGGGACACGTCTGAGAGCTCACCTCTCCTGGAGGCTCCTCACCAGGCTCGCAGGGAAGCAGCTCCATCTCCTCAGGGTCTTTGGACAGAAACCTCCTTCTCTCCTGGATGTCAGTGTTAAAACCTATGTTAAACACAACCACAACTGGCACAGAAACAACAGAAGATGATGTTTTGGTCCCTCCCCCCTTCACCTGCCAAATCCACAGCAAGAGCTTTAATCGTGAGGTGACAAAGCAGAGACCCTTTGCTATGCCGACTGTTTGGCCCAGGATTCCCATGAGCATCCCAGGTCCCACATTATTTTCTAGACAGCAGCACAAGCAAAACCAAGTTACTTTTCTGGGAGAGGGCAGTTCTGAACCTTTATCTTTAATCCTCCCTCCCATGATAAACAAAAATAACCAGGATTCAGCATGTATCTTTTTCTGTGTTTATCTAACATAAAAAGCACAACTGCTGAAGCTGAGCAGCAGCAAACGTAGATACAGAGGACTCACAAAGTGCAAGGAGAGACATAATCAGAGTCAGACTCTCCAGAACTGGGTGGTGGTTGGAGAAATGTATTATGTGTTGTTGTATTTACTTACATCAGTGTACACTTCGCTTTAACTGCCAGATCCCTTCTGGACACCACCCTTTCTACCCTGCATGCAAACATTTTCTTTTGGGAGTAGGAAGAGGAGAGCAATTCATAGAGCTATTAAAAGTGATTAAAAGAAGAAACAGCAGAGGGTTGTTTTAAGATAGGAATGGGAAGTCCTGAGAGGACCAGTCCCTTGGAAAGATCCCACCTTCTGGATAAGGAGTGAAGGATTGGCTTTGCCTGGGGAGAAGCAGTGTTTGTCCTGGATTTTCACCCTGCAAAAAATAGCAATTAAAGGATTTTAATATGTAATTTTATGTACTTCCAAACACGGTTCAGGAAGCACATGATCAGTACTATTCAGTTGCATGTTTACTCCGTTTTAGTTCCTGCACCTCCAGGTGTTTTCTTTTTGTCCGTTTTGTCCTTCTGTTCCTCTTCTTTTGCTTCAAGGATGAATTGCTGGCAACCCATCTCAGGTGTGTTGTCAGTCCTAAACACTGTCAATTAAGTGCCTTCTGAGGAAGATTTGGTCAAGCTGCCTTCTCAGTAATGAACATCTTTCTTGAAATTACAACTCTAAATTCTACTATTTGCCATAATGTAAAAGCTATGAAGGAAAAGAGAATAAAACCCTTGGGAAGAGACATGTACTTTTCCCTCAAGTCCTGTTCTATCCTTGCCATCTTCCATCAGTCTGACAAAAAAGCTGTTTGTAAGAGCCCCTTGAAATGAGGAATCTAATATTCAATCATGAAAAGATTAGCCTTTGACTGTACTTCACTCCGTGCTACACTAATACAATCAGCACGGGAAATGTTATCCAGGAAGAGGTTAGGGGAGAGGATGGAAGACCAGGTGGTGCTGGAGACCTAAATTATAAAGGTTTATTTTTCGTGAAGCATGATTTTTATTTGCTTCTAACTTTAGGAAGTAGCAGTGCTGGAGATGAAATACGCAGCAGGAGATGTTCAGTCACGTGTGTGAGGGCAGGTGTGCTGCTGAGTCACTGCTGAGCTTGGGCCGACCTGTGGAAAGGAGACAGGAAAACTGGGATTACTTTGGAGAAGTTAATTCAGAACTAAAGCAGCCTGCACACACCATGCCCAAAGAGTCACTGACGGCACGAGGAACTGCAGGATACCTGGACAGAATGTGGGCACTCAAATGTGGGAGAGCAATCCACAGAACATTTATCACCTGGGGCTCCTAGAGGGCCACAAACACATAATTTTTGCCACTGTAATTACCCAGCTATCTGGAGTTTTGCTGCTGCACTCAGAAATGTTGTCATCTCAGCAGGACTCTGCAGGTTCGCATCTATGTCATGTACATGCCTGTTGGGATCGGCAAATTAGGTCTTTCTGTGCTTAAGTTCCCTGATCAATCTCAGCTTTTCCTTAGGTATGAAGCACAGGGGAGGATGCTTTGCACAGATTTTCTGTCATGACCCAGGAGCTCAGACACCTCTTTCAGAGCAGGAGATGGGACACATCCCCTCCCCTCCCAAAACTGCTGCAGCACGGGAGGAAATCTAAAGCTGGAGAGAGAGAGCATGAGCACATGATTGTGCAGCCCTGATAAAAGCTCTGACCCTGCACAAGGGCTTGGGATTTCCAATCTCTGTACAGGCACCAGGTCTGCATTTTGCATTATTTTCAGTAAGGCATGTAACAATTCTGCACATTTGCTGCCTCAGCAGCAGAAGAGATGTCTGATCCCCTACAACATAAGCTGCCCTCACAGGATAAATACGTTGTATTTTTGTGGCACGTGCTGTCAGATGCTCTCTCAGTGCTAGAATAAACCAGAGTTCATGGAAAACAGAACTGATGACAAGTATCACTAAATCTCCAAGTAACATTTTTCCCCCTGAGATGTCCTTCCTGAAGCCACAGAGAAGGACATTCAATAAATGGTGACACGTGTCACCATTACTTACATCAGTAATCTAGCAGACAAGACTGTGGGATTGACATGATGGCCACAGGGGCTGTGTTTAGGTCACCTACGAAATGAATTAAAAGCTTCTCCTTATCTCATTGCCACATCTCCTCCTCACTCACACCCTTGTCAGGCACAAAGATGATGAAAACTAACCCACTGATTGCCAAGTGAATTCTGAACACCACAGCTCCTAAATCAGGGTACCAGACCACATTAAACTGGTACAGCCACAACAGCAAAGCTCCAGATCGTGTTTGTCCCCGTGTAGTTACTGCTACAGATCTCAGTGACCAAGATCTATATATGGGTTTATGTTAAAAAAAAAACATAAACAAAACAAACCACAAACACAAAAACAAAACAAGAACTCCAACAACCACAAAAAAACACCCAATACATGCAAAATTTGGACACAAATCAAATGCCCTTTGGTACCTCTGCTCCTTATTTCACCTCCACTTCTACAGAGTGAGCTGTGAAGCAGAGATGGCTTTGGGCTGAACAACAGACTGCAAGCACAGACTACCACTTAGAAGGGCCAGTCAAGTCCTCTGCTAGAAAAACAGCTCCCTTGTTCCCATTTTTAAGTGATTTATGGTTTTATAAAGCACACCAAATGCCCCACACTGCCCAGATTTGCATGCACTCATTACTGATGTCCAAACAAACATGTGGCCAACACAAAGGCACATCCTCACCTGAAACCAAGCCATGTTTGAGTCTTCTCGAGGTTGAAGGACAGCAGATGAAGGTGTTTTCTGGGTGTCTAGGAAGTATTTTTGCAGGACAAGGTGGATAAAACCTGAGCCTGGCAGCTAAAGGAGCCCAAATCCTTCATCACTCAGCTCTCAGGTGTGGAAAGGAACCTAGTGTGATGAGGTTGGGGTTGCAGTGCCAACAACAGAGGTCTGGAGTTTCAATCAGGAACATTTCTTGTGTTTGGTTCTGCTTGGGCACCTAGGAACTGACCCTGTACACTTAATATGTAAATACATACTGTGCCAGCAATCTCCAGTGCTTTCTCTCCTGAATCAGCTTTGCAAAATTCCGCAGTTTTGGCTAATGATTCTAATGAAAACCAGGAGCACCATGATTTGCTGCTGCCTCAGAAACAAAGCGTGATCCCTGTGTGAAACCTCCTGCTCTTCACACTGCCCCCTCTCTGGGGGCTGGACAGCTCAAACCAGTGAGGCTTGGCAGAAATTAAACAGAGGTTAAAATTACTGTACAATGGTTTGTATTCACTCTGATGTATAGTGAGGATGAGATTAAATGAGAGGAAGGGGAACTTTCCTGTTTGGGATTATCTCTTGTATTTTGGGGTTTTTGTCCTTGAAGAGCTTTTTGAAAGGTTGCCAAAAGAGGCAGCAGCGTGTAGGTGTGTAGCCAGATTATAAGGCAGCATCCCGTGGGGAGACAGGAGGGTGGGATGTCCTGCCCAAAGCCATCTGCCTGCAAAGGGAGAGGCTGCATAAGAGAAGCAAGTGGGCAGTGAAAAGTGTGTTTGTGTGTGTGTGTGTGGATGCAGGAGCAGGTGCTGGACAGCCACAGATGCCAGGAAGGGCAGTGGGCCAAAGTCAAGCTGGAGGAAGAAGAGAATCCTGGGGATATAAGTCAGGTCAGGGTGCTCATGACATCTATGCAGATGACACCCAAATGGATGATTTCTCCTTCCCCCATTCAGAGAGATATTTTAGAGTCTAATAGACCATGGATTAAGACAACCAATTTAGCCATGCCTTGCCTTGTACTTTAGCCTGTTCCATAATCACTGCAAGATAGAATTTGGCTTTAATCATTTCTCATCCCAGGGACAAAGCCTGTTTTCACCCAGTGTGCCAAGACTTTCTATGAGATTAAAATTATGTCTCTTGCAAGATTGTCCAGATCCTGCCTTCAAGGGTCTCTTTCTAATTGTTTTCAGATGCTGCCAGCCTTGCAGGGTGTAGCACTAACTTCAGAAGATGTGGGGTGGAAAAGTCTTTTTAAAATGATTTTTTAAATCAGAGGAAGAGATAAGGCTCTTTAATTCCATACAGAAAATCACTTCTTCCTGCCAAGCAGCAGTGGGAGCACAGACCTTGGAGTTCACGGTTCAAGAGCACAATCATTTGGCATGCAAGCACTGCCAGGAGGCAAAAGGAGGAGAGGCCAACCTAGGCTGAGACTCTGTGATTGACCTTCCAGGAGAAAATCCCGATTTGCAGAGCTACCCTTCAAGGACCTGGCTCCACAGACATTCACTGCATTCACCTGGGCAATCAGAAAACAATAACAAAGGTATCAAGGTCAAAACGTTTGGACTTAAGATTACAAGATTGGGAATGAAAAATGGGTTATAGCCACCGAACAATAACCCAAAAAGCCCTCATTGTGAATGGCACTTGGATTTTGAAAGAATGTTTAAAACTGGGATTTTTTTCAGTCTCACTATTCAATCAGGACACTTAAAAATGCAGAGGATCAAAACAACAACAACTACAAGCCCAAACACACCCTGCCCTGGGATAAGTCTGTCATCTGGCATTGAAAAAGCCACCAAATGACAGGCTTTACTGTGGTAATTCATGTCTGTGACATCAGTGATTGGCTTTAATGCACTCACCATAAATTACTGCGGGTCAAACAAAGCACTCTGAGGAGACAGACAGACAGAAAGGAACATTCAGGGTTCTTGATTTTTTTATCAGTTGGCTGAAACATTCAGAGACCAATGAGAGCATTACATATCCTACCCAATGAATCACCTCACGGCAAACGATTTTACACTCATATGAAAGTTTCCACTAAGGGCTGGAGGGAAAGGATGTGCAAACAGCTTGACTTCGCCAAGGTAGCATTAAGATGGCATAAAGAGGCCAAAAGCTGTTGAAGCCAAGAATAAACTGCTGATTTCAGACAAGGTCTGTGTGACACAAAGAGGTTTCAGCAATGTGGACAGTGAACTTGGATCCCCGGAAGCCACACCAAGGATGCTTCTTTAGAGGGAAGTTATCAGGCTAAATACATTTCCAATTTCACTGCTACCATCTTTAAATAAAATTTAGGACACTTAAACCACATAATTTATTCTTCCCTCCTTGCCCTGTATTTTTTTTCAAGATACTTCATGCAGCCACCTAAGCAGCTTAAAGACTTTGCCTTTCATGAGTTCACATTTTGGCTCTCCCACGCCTTACAAATGCTGCACCATGAAAATGCCACACTGGAGAGCAGCTGAACAGAACTTTGTCTCAGATGACATTTTAAACCATTCAGGAAACACTGATCACAAGCAGATTTTTTCCAATACTTTTTTATATAAATAACATTTAAATTTCTGCCACAAATAACTTGTGTTCCTCCATTAGTGGATAACAACTCCAAAGTGCAGCGATTAACTTGTGAGTGCAGTGTGATGGGAAGAACCAGGTTGGTAGCAAGAGAAAGCAATAGGAGATAAAGTACTCAACTAATGTTTCTAAGAAACCAACATGAAAGGCTTGTAAACTGCTATCATACTTTTTTTTTCTCTATCATACTTAAATTTCCTTTGCATTACAAATTCTTCACTGAAGAGCACTGTAGACTTGGCGCTGGCTTTTAACAAAGCCATTCTTAAAAAACATTTCAATCAAGGTGGAAAAACACTTCACAAAAATCCTAAGGCCCTGCATGTGATGCCACCCTTCCTGCTGATGCAGCCTCTCACACTGGCTTCGGTCTGTTCTTGATGACAAAATATGCAATAATTTCTGCATGAGCCATGGGAGATAAGGACCCCTGTGGTTCTGAATTGCCATCGTGCCGGACTGCATGTAAGTGATAACTTAGCATTTTGGGATTGAAAATACTGTGTATTTTACTCTCTTGTAACCTTCTCTTCATCTTAAACTGTCTTTCATATGATAATTCAAAAGATTTTCCCCAGACCTTCTATCTTTAATAGAAGTTAGACAAAGCCTGAATCATCCTGTGTTTGGCAAATGTTTTGCTATGGATGCATTTTTAAATAAACATCTGATTCAAAGAACTGGGCACACAATGTAAGAGTGGGATGTGCTGCTGTAATTCCTCTACCCAAATATCTCAGTACATCTGTGGTGCTGCTGCATCACCTAATGTTAGCATGTGCAATTTATAGGGAAGAAATGGAGAGAGAAAATGTGCTGAAATAACTTGCCTATGGCAATATGCTGAGAGATCTGGTGCCAGGGCTGGGAATTAGAGCTCAATTGATTTCTGGTATCCAGCCCCTTCCATAATTCACTAGGTCACAGTGACAAGATTTAAATACGGGACTAATTGAATGTTCATATAGGAATTGCTGCACTTTTGGTCTGGCTTGATGCAAAGTTGGAGAGGGAGAAGGATACAGAGGAGAAACTCAAATCTCTGGAGGAAAATCCAGGGAGGGGGGAATAGCTGGAAGAGAAAGCTGCTCTGTCCTCCTCCTGTTATTTCAGTGGCAGGTTAATTCTGGATGACAATTTAAATGTCGAACGCAGTCAATCTATTTCACCAGGGAAAAAACCCATCTCCTCAAATCCCTGCTGACAGAGTAGGAGCAGAGAGCACCTGGGCCCCCAGTCAGCTGCTCTAGAGGAGAGAGATGAGCTCCCCAAGAACCATAAAGCTGCCTCCAAAAGCAGGAACATCTCCTGAGGGAAGTGACCACGGACCCAAGGGTCTTGCTGGAGTTACCCTTTTGCTGCTGTGAATAATCATAAGGAGAAACATGAGGTGACAGCAAATATAAACATTAAGGTGAATGTCTTCAAAGGAAAATCCTCTCAAAGATCTGAAAATCAAATGGGCCAGGGAAATCACAGCTTCTCCCTTTCCTGGGCTGTCCATCACATCCAGTGCCAGATTCTTCCTTCTGTTTGTTGGGCAGGTGGTTTGACTGCTGCATGTCCTCTAGCTCCTGGTGGAGTGGTTGTGCTTGCTGGGAAGATGTTTTCCCAAAGCAGCCTGCCTTGGGAGCAGCCTGTGGCTCCCAACACGGCTCCACTGAGCCACTCCAGGTTTGCTGCATGCCTAAGCACACACACTGCAAATACTCCTACTCCTCCTCCCCACTGGAAGGCCAGAATAGCCTTTTTCCTCCTCCTCCATCATTCTGCTGGCACAGGAGAGGACTCGCATTGCTGTCCCGACCATGTGGCTTGTCCTCAGGGATGGAGCCTGAAGAAACCATCTTCCCCTACCTTGGCAGTATTAAAGCATATTCTTCCCAGGATTTTCTCCTGCAAGACAGCAAATGCCAGGAGCTTGGGGTAAGAGGAAGCTGTAAATGTTTTGTAACCTCCAAAGCAAACAATTCCTCCTCACCCACATGGTATTCTTCAAGCTCCCATTAATTTATAGAGGATGTGCCTGGGATACTGGAAGTACTCCAGGTATGTTTCCCACTGTAAGACCTGCAGCAACACCTGCTTTTCTTCTTATGCCACAAATGCCACAGGTTCTCCATCTGCTCCAATCTTCAGGGCCTCTGGGAATGGGGCTGTCTGTCAGGTACTTCCAAAGGAGTGCGACAGTCAGCAGGCGATGTGTGTGCAGAGGTCAAGCCAGGCCAACACAGCCTGTTCTCCAGAGGTGGCTGCTACCTGATTCTAAAGGTTTTGTATCCCAGTAGCTAAATCATCACCCAGTCTTCCTAAAAGAGCATCTAGACAATTTCTCTCCCTCCTCAAAAAGCCCTTTTTTTGGACTGCCCCATGGAAATATTTACCTTTCAGAGATCATTTAGGAGCACAAGCAAACCACAGCTGTTTCCATCAGCAAAGGTGAAGCCTGCTCAGCTGCAGGTCTACAAGCCCTATTTAAATTCTGCAATCCTCACTGGAAAGGTTTTATTGAACTTGGTAATATTTAAGATTAGTGTTAAAAATTAAAATCCTCCAGCTGTGTGTCTGTGTCCATGTCCCCTGTCCCTCCCTTGCAAAAAAAAAAAGCAAATCCAAAGCCTTCAGTAACTCAGAACAAAAGAAATTTTAAAAGTTCATATAAAAAAAAAGAGAAAAGCATCTGGTTTGGTTTTTTTGGTTGTTTTTTGGGCTTTTGTTTCGATTCGAATTAATCCAGTGAAATATAGTCAACAATATTTCAGAAAAACTTCTGACCAAAAACCCACACACTTTTCATAATGCATCACCCAATGCCTGCAGGAGAGAGAGAGATGTTCTGAAAGAAAGGCAATGCTCTGCGTCCTTTTTATATGTCACCACCCAGGGTGTCTTCCCAGTTCACAGACAGGCTGTACTGATTCCTGTGCTGGAAACTCTGGACACACTGATGGAACAGCCAGTTCTTCCAGATCCCTCATGCTCAGACAGTTTCTGCGGGTGGGATCTGTTTATGGAAATGTAAATCCCTTGGCTGGGCTCTGAAATTACTTAGAGCAGCTAAGAAGCCACTGACCAAAATCATTACAAATGTTGCTCATCTTCACAGGGTCATTTGGAGATGAGTAGATACAACTCACCTTTGGACTGTCACCAAAGCAATATTAATAATTATGAAAAATAACTTGGGCTTTGTACGACATCGCAAATCTAGAGGGCCACGTCTGGAATTGGCCTTTCCTCAGTGACAAATTCTAAACAACAAACATTCATAACACAAGTCCATGAAGTATTGGCTGTAAAGGATAATAAATCCTTTGGCAATATGATGAGGGTAGGAAAAGCTTCCTGGCACAAATATTGTTAACACTGTCTGTGCACTCAAATGGCAAGTGCAGGTGGATTCCCAGCTCCAGAGGAGGGTGTAAATAATTATTATGCAAAATGTTATGCAAGATATTCCTTCCAGACAAATGCTAGCTGAGCCATACACCTGACTATTGTCTTTAAAATATTTACACCTGTAACAGGCAAAGAAATAGATAATTTTTTCATGTATCTCATCTATAATATCCCTATGTATCTCTCTACCAGCCAGAAAGGACACCTTCTACCCAGGCACACAGGAAATGTATTTAATGCTGTTTTCCTCTCAAAATCATTATCAGGTTTTAATTCAGCTCCTCATGGGCAAGTGCCCACCCTCTGGCTCAGTCCTCCAGGACATTCTGACTCAGACTCTGAGGTCTTTGAATACTCAGAGTTATAATCAGTAAAACACTGACATCTGAGCACACAACTCAGGGTGTGGGATGAGACAACAGAGTGAACTACTCTACAAAAATCACTGCATAATGTAGAGAAAGGAAAGCTGATCTATCACAAGCAAGCACTGTGGACATAGCCTAACAAAATGCAGAGTTTCTCGGGAAAAAAAATAAAGGTCTTTCACCTGACAGCAAAAAAAACCCCAAACCCAGCAGACATATAAAAAGTTGTGATCTGCAAAAAAATCCATATAGTTAAAAGTACAAATACTTCAGTAAAAGTAAAAAAGATTAAAAGCAGAGCAGGAAATGGCAAAGAGTTTCGGTCGGGTTGAAAATACAGACAAGTAATAATGGAGAGTACAAAATTCAATGAAAACTTTATAAACTTCAAGAATTCAGCATAATAAAGAAGGCAACTTGAAACAAAGAAATCCCAAGTGTCAGGTACAGCTTTATTGTTGGACATTAATGTTAAAATTGTAAACACTGATATCAAAAGGCGACTTCATGTAATCGCATTAGTGGGAGATAGGAATTGGTGGGGCTTTTCCCAGCAGATTTCCCCAGGGACTAACTCTTAGCTCAATATTATTTAATATTTTACCAATGTTCTAGATGCTCATGTGAAAATTTCTGTAGATGACAAACAGATGGGATAGCAGTACATGATCAGAAATTAGTTTTACAAAAGAAGCTGGGTTTGGGGATGGGGTTTTTTTGTTGTTGCTTTGGCTTTTGGGTTTGGGTTTTTTTGGAAGATCACAATACAGGCAAATTGATTCAAACATAATTAAACACAAAGAAATCCTTCTGGGAACCAGGAAGACTTCAACAAAGAATTGGAAGCCAAAGCATTAAGAATTCTTGTCTGTCATAGAGGTCTCGATTCAACTGATCTTTGCTTGGGAACAAAAGCTTAGTTTCATGGGTGCTTCATATTAACACACTTACTGAGCCAAAGTATTTGAATATGGCATTAAAAAATAATTTAAAAACCTGTAAAGACCTGTGACATGTAGCATAGTCACCAGTCAAACAGCATCAGTTAAATTTTCAATAGTTTGCAGAGACAAGACAGCAAATGCTCTTTGGAAGTCAGTGCCTTTGTAAATCCACTCCCTACATTGGAAGTTTATTTTTCTAGACAATATTTAGGCTCTTCAGCTCTAAGTTTTAAGATGAGTCAGCTAGATTTAGAGAACAGGAAGATGTCTAAGCTCCCTTGATTTGTTCCCATTTTTACAGTCAAATAATAGATGTATTCTTGAAAGTTTCTGTTACTCATAAAACCTACATCAAATACTGCTAAAAAACCCCAAACTCACAGGCAAGGCAGGTCAATAATTTCTCTTTCTATATAATGGGCACTCACAGCCTGATCCTGCCTGCCTAGGGACAAGTGATGACCTGAGCCAGCAACCAAAGTCACAAACACATATCTACCTCATATGACAACTGTCCTTGACTATGTTTAATTACCTATTAAATAATCCTTTCAGTCTCACAGGACAGAGACTTGTTCAGCCTTTGTGTTCAGAGATGTTGCTGAGTGGCTTTTTATTGTTATTTCTCTGAAAGAATCCCAAGAGAAGTTGTCTCACTTTCATAGGAGGTCTGGGTCCTCCATCTTCCACAAGCCTTTGTTGGCATCTTTGTCCTTGATCTCAGTGCTCCTTTATATCCAAGACCTCTGAACAAAAGATATGAAGAACTTTCATAGATATAATAAGTTTCCTGAAGTTTGTTAGAATTAATACAATACACTTCCCTCCTGCTACATCTTTGCATTGTGCTGCCACTTCAAACACAGCCCACTTAGCTTCTTCTGGAAGACTTCAGATGTCAAGGCTGTGAGGGTCCTCTTGGAGCAGTTACAATAAAAGTCTCATTTCAAATACATGCTTTTAAACAACATCTTTACAGAAAAGACCCCCATAAAAATAATAATAAAAAAAGTTTTTCATTGTGAATTAATAAATGTATTGCAGAGCGACAGGTTCATCTGTATTGAAGAGAGGAAAATATTTGGTATCCTACACAGAAACTCAGAGAGAACCAACTTACGTCAGTATTTCTGAGAAGACGTAAAAGCATCATCCCACATCCGTGTATGCAACAAAGAAAACAAACCTCTGAGTGAAATTAAAGATTAAAGAAATGTAATTTAAAAGAAAAATGGAAATCAGACACAGAGGAAGAGCTGTTTGTACAGTGCCAACCCAGCATGAAATGTATCAATAACAGTTATGAAGACCTGCCCAAAATTTTTAATCTCAGGCACCAAACATGCAAAGACTGATGGGTTTTTCACTTTGCTTATGGAAAATTCTCTCACATGTAAACATCCCAGTTCTGCTGAGCTCAGTGGGCTCGTGCACTCTGTATTTACAGTCTTGTAGGGCCAATCTGCCATGGAAGGATTTCTTCTCCAGGACAGAAGGAACTCTCCAGCTGCAAGCAAGAAGCAGGGAAAGCTGGGCAGGCACCAGGCAAGACCCATCCAAATCTGCCCCAGCCTTTGCTGTGGTTCTGTGCCAGATGGTTTCTCAGTTCCCATGGGCAAGGAGAGAGCAACTGGGGCGTCAGCAGGGCTCACTCAGCAGAGGGTGAAGGTTCCTGGGCTGGCTGTGCCCAAGCCTGCACAGGACAGAGCTCCACGAGCAGAGGCTGAGCTGGCAGCAGAAGGGGCCAAGAGCAGGAACTTGGCAATGAAAGACTCGTCAGAGATTAAAAACCTGCTGAGACGGGCAGGGAGTGGACATCCCATGGGGACAACTCTCTGTGGATGAGAGGGGCAGCTCAGAGCTTGCAATAACCCCCAAAAACATGGCTGGGTTGACTTAAGAATTGAAAGAAAAGATCTGCACAGGAAGAGACTTAATGGACAAGGGCAGAGAGCGCTTAAATATTTAAGAATGCTCTTCATCGCTTTGAATTCTAATTAAGATAATTAAATATTCTAGCTGACATTCTAATAAAGCTTTTTGAATTCAAAGAGCCATTCTCATTTTCTTCTGTTAGCTCTCTGAAGTGAGAGGTTCAGGTGTACCCACCTCAAAGCACCACCAGGATCCTCCGGGTATATTCAGCTCCTAGTCGGGAGAGAAAGGAAGCAGGCAGTGACTGAAAAAACAATGCCTTGAGCCAAAAATAAGTCCGAAAGGTCGGACTACACTTATCACAAAATGATCAGATAGAAAATATTTGAGAAATTCTATTCAGCGCAACAAAGTGCAGTTACAAAGACACCTCAGGAATTAAATGTTGCTGAGCAGGGGAGGCACTTTAAATCTTGTTAGGCTGACAAGCATTTATAATTTTTTCACAGCAAAGGCGAAAAAGCAAAGAGGGAACTTCTCCCTACGCATCCCCATCATTAACACAGGAGTTAAAAATAAAAGGGCTGAAGGTTTTTCGTATAAACAACACTAGCAATGAAGTGTCAGACAGAAGATGCAGGCTGGGGAGGTTTTATAAAGTAGCTCAGCTATGCTAATGGTAAAACTAAGCATCTGTTAGATGCCAAGGATATAAAGACAGTTCTTTGCCTTTCTAAGTGACATGGACATTGGCTCCTCAAATTCTGTGAAGAATAGTGGGTACTAAGTCACTTGAGAGGTTGGACACAACTCTTTGGCCTGCTTCAATAATTTAAAATAATTAAATGCAATTCCCTCACAGGAGCACCATCACGGAGAGTGCTCCTTCAGCACTGCATGAGCATTGTGTTTGTTTTTATGGCTGGAAACAATTCCAACCCCACAAGCACTTGACTCCTACTCTATTGCTTAAAGAATTGCAAGACAGATGTTCAGACAATCTCACCTTCCTTTTCTGAAGATAAACCCCTTAAAAATTACTGATAAACCCCCAATGACCTCCACAGGTCATGGGTTAGGCTCACAGATGGAAATACAGTCCTTGGTTTAGCTCCAGAGACACCTGCTGAGGTGGTCCACTTGCCAGCTAAGATTTTGCTGGGCCCTTCCAGCAGACAGTGCACACAAGGGCGAATCCTTCTGCATGCAGTACTCAGTGGATATACCCAAGGTATCTTTAGAAAAGGCAAATCCAGTTCAACTACCTTGTTAGCAGCTGACAAGTCTTTTCAAAGGTACACCTAACTCTCCATCTTTGGATGGGTAGTTAAGTAATTTTCCTTTATTAATCCGATCCGAGGATAATTAGCAGTCATGGAAGTTTGGCTTCCCTCCTACAAGCCCCATTAGTCCAGCTGGAAAGGAAATCTTGAGATCTCAGCTTAGGGTCATTTTAATATCAGAACATGATTCACTTCTAAAAGGGGAGGTAGACAAGGGAGTCTGGCCTTCCAGTTAATAATAAAGTAATTACCAGGGCTGCACAGAACGTTACTCTGGAACTCAAAGGCCTCTGTAAGAAACCACTTAAATGAACAGGGAAAAACATCACCTGACCAACCCTATTGAGTGTAACATGAAGGTTATAATAAAAGTGATCTGCTTATGTGCCCAAAATCACACGTTCTGAAAGCATTTCAAAGCCTTTCAGACATAACATTTACAATGATAAATGTGTGCCCAGCGTGACACCCCACCCAGTCACGGAAATCGTGGGGTTTTATAATGGCATTTAAAGAGCAAAACTATTTTGTTCCTTGCCTGAAGTTCGGCTACCAGAACTTTTCTCTGCGGGGGGCAGACAGAGCTGCGGAACTTCCAGCAGGTCAAGTCCACAGATGTCTAACTCCAGAATTCATTATTTTTCCCCTCTCCTTTAGTATTTGGCATAATTGGGACAGAGCAGGGAGGACCAGGAGATGTGAAAACTGAATATATTCCTAAGCTTTGTCACAAACCAAATAAACAAACCCTGCAACCATCACCCAGGAGGAGCCATGAATTGAGCAGACAAGGAACTCATTTCTTCCCCTGTCAGACTTGGTATGCCCAAGAGAAACTGAGCCCACCAGGAAAGCAATGGGAGCAGGCAGAATGGATGCTGCCCACCCGGATGCACCTGCATGGCAATGAGCACAACAGAGGTAAATGCTGCAGTTTTACAAATTACACAGCAAAATCACAATGTACAGCATCAAAGAAGTGGAGTTACAGCTCTGTACAACTCCAGCAGCCACAAATTACTTTCTATAGCTGTGAGTGTACTCATTCTACAGCAAGGAGAGACTATTCCATCTTTATTCACTATGTGTGATGAAATATTTACAGAGTTCTGTGCTCAGGCATCCAATAAAGGCTGGCTTGCTCCTTTGTGCTGACCAGCATGAAATTGTCAAATCACGGACACAACCTCCCACACAAGCCAGGTATCACTGGGGGAAAGAGCTCAGCAAAGCCACTGATCATCCCAGCCCTTCCAATTAATGGGGTAATAGATAAGCACCTCTATCACTTACGATGATACAGATGCTGCTCACAGCTAGGCCTTTCTAAAGTGCTTGTGATTGGCTTTTACACTCATAATTTCTGTTTTATGGTCTCCAAATCATGTACTTTGTCCCTTTTTCAGCATTTTCTCCAAAGCAGTGACAGCACTGCAACTTGCAGACAGACTTTGAGATGGACTGGAGAATGCAATGAATTGACACAGAGCACAGAAGCTCATGACAGGCTGACATGAGAATTGAAAGAAAACTCATTCACTGGAGAAGCAAACAGGTGGACATCTCTACTGGAACTGAAAAACCTCCGACAGAAAAAATCTGACAGAGTAAAACCTAGGGAACAAAAAGGGACAGCACTGTGAAGGGTTTCGGGAGTTCCAGACACAAAGTCTGAACAAATGAAGGATATTCAACATCTTGAGCATTATTTGATATCAAAGAAAGATCTTCTAATGCAGTAGCTTACTTTGGAGACTGAAAGGTTGATAGGGTGAGTTGGCTCTAAGGAACACTGAGGCCAAGAGGGCTGTTTTAAAACCACTTTAATATAAACACAATACCCAGTTTGTTTGAGTAACAAATTTCCTTCCATGATTCCGTGAAATTTCAGACGAAGAAAACCGAGGTGTTGCTAGAAACAGGCTTTGTACTGAACTCCACTCCCAAAGGTTTAAGGCAGTTAAGCATCACCATGTTTGAAAATCAGCCCTTCTGCTTCGAACTTGTGTGAATTTTATTATAAAACACACATTGCTGCTGGGTTCAAGGGGGGCCTTCCACCAGTAAAGCTTTTCCACTTACCTCTGTTGCAAAAACCCAGTTTTCATAGCTGGGTGCCAACGTGCCTGAAAATACAATCTGACCCACCTGATGGTAGCGCTGGAGATGACTACCTAAGGTGTCATTCCCAGATCTGAGTTTTCCTTGGGGAAATATGGGAACAGGGAAGCTTAAAATGAAAGCAAAGATCAGACCAAGTAATCTAACAGACCTTCTGTTATTGAAAAAACCCAAATGAGATCTGTTTTTTCCTAAGGGACATAAGCAGAAATTGTTCTAAAAGATACTGCTGAACTTACAAATGCAATGCTTGAAGCGGATGGTTTGAACCAAAAGCCAACTTAAGTTCTCCTAATTAAGGAGAGGTGCTCAGGCACCCCCTATTCCCAGCCCAGGCTTCAATTCTTTGCCTCATTTCCAGCACAAAAATCTGACAAAAGCAACGTATTACCAGGAAACAAGGGGTTATTTACTCAACCAAATCAAACATTTTGGAGCTACAGCTGACCTCCTGCCAGTCTAAGATGGCATGTTTCTGTGGCAGGACACAGCATTTTGCAAAAAATGCTTCCCTGTCCTGTGTGTAATATGGCTTTTGGTGCTTGAGTCCAAGCAGAAGCAACCTCAGACTGTGGATTGCACAGACTTGTAGAAGAGTCTCCACCCTACAGCGTCCTCCATCAATGGCCACATTAAATTGCTTTCTGTCAGGAATAAACCTTACTGGAGAATTTCTGACCAACTGCAATACTGAGAATATAATTTTTTTTCCCCCTTAATTTGCACATAATCTAGAAAGGAAAACCTGAAGAGGCAAACAATAACCTCTGATATAAACAGCAAAAACAGCAGCAAAAAGGCATCACAAAGCCTCTGAAAAACACATGCTGGCACATTATCAGAGAAAGAAGACAGAAGAATCACATCATGCACAGCTCACCTTGACAAGGCTGACAATAAAATCAGCAAAACAAACAAAAAAAGGGAAGAAAGAAAAGTCAGAACAAGGTATCTTTGTTTTCTGATTATTCATTCTAAAGGCACCATTGATTTTCTACTAACATATTAACTCCATAAGCATGAAGAAAAGCAGTTGGTGTGAGCAGAGAGAATCAAATCACTCCGGAGAGGGACCTACGTGTTCCCTGCTGCAGTAAGAAGTTCTCTTGGCACAAAGAACCCAGAAAATGGTGTCTTTCCCCAGATCTGGCAACCACTTACAGGCTATTCTGAAATGACTGCAATTATATTCCCAATTTCGATTGTTGGCCTAGTCATCTCCTCATTGCAACTCTGCCACTAAAAGCATTTGGACTGTCTTAATATTGCCCAAAAGAAACAAGAAACAGCAGAAAATTATGCAGCAGCTTTGTGCCATCTAAAGAGGAGCCTGAATGATACTTGGTTAAGTAGCTGTTAAACTGTAACTATGTTACGTTTACAGAACTTTACAAAAATGCAGTATTTAAAGGACTACAAAAAAGATTATATTTTCCTCTCACTGAAGTATTGAAAGTGGAATGTTCTCTGCTGGAAATGAAACGGTGGGCGTTTGATGGCATATTTTAAATAGTAGTATTCTTTGTGCATGCAGTGTAATGCCACCCAAGGGGGAGATTAAAAAAAAAGTCTGCAATTTGCAAGTCCATTTCAAAGTCATATTGAGGATGATGTGAAATTCAGGATAGGATTCTTGAGAGAAATCTCCCTGGAAAATGTGTATGTACCTCAGGGAAGCTTTGGATTTGCTTCCCCACACTGGAAGGCTGTTCTGTCTTTTGACATTTCAGTGTTTACTGTTTGCATCTAATTTTGAAATTATTCTGTGGTTTATTACAATGGTGTATCTTTGACTAGCAATAAGATACTTCTCTTCTGCATCGTCCATGATTTCAAAAAATCTCTCACTATTTGTCTTGAAACTTTTACTGGTAGTGAGGATAGAACAGTTACTTTTACAACAAGGGATTCATCCTGCTGACAGATATTACAGAGGTAACTGGCATTTACACATCTTGGCCCTGAAAAAAACAGGCATGTCCACACAAGTCTGATAATTTTGAAACAATTGCAAACAATATCATGCTTAAAGGCTTTAGGTAGTTGTCAGCAGGATTAGGAGGGAATACTCCCCTTAACAGACTTCTGACTAAACAGGTTTTCTCTTTCACACTCGGTGATGCCTTCCCTAAAGCATTACAGACTGGCCACAGATGGATCTGGGGAGAGGGAAAGGTAATTTTCCTGGGGTCAGATTCTCTTCCTTAGCTGCCCAAGCAAGTGGGTGTTTAGATTTCGATTCATCACCAAATCTGATGCCAGAATCTTCCCCCGGGTCAGCTGAGGAAGGAGGAGCAGGGATGGCTTCTGTCTTAACTTGAAGTGCATTAACATGTCTTGGTTATACAGGTAAGCAAGCAGCTGGATCATGCAATCACATCCCACTCACCAAAAGGGTTAAGAGTATCATGATCCTTCCTGTCTTTCTTCCATGGCCACCACAATTTGTACTGCACAAGACTGAAATGCTTCGGTCCAACACTGAAGTCATTAGATCTAATCTAGCACAGCATCCAAGTAAAAGGAAAAGCAACCACAGAAGACCACAGCATATACTCAAGGTCCTTCCTTTTCCTCTTAAATCCTAATTAGCTTAATTTCACTAAATTTTTGCCATACAGAAGCTAGACACGTCTCCTTACTTAGTCTTCTGAGGTATTCTGTGTTAATTCTCCAAATCCCTATGCTCAATTTGTCTCACCAACCACAAGGAAAGCCGTGACAATTAATTTGGACAAGAAACCTACATGTTATACAGCTCAAAGCAGAGATCTTGGAAAAGTGTAAAACCATATGAAGAAAAAAAGGGTCTCAAGTATTATATGTTGATACTTACCACTCAACTGTTTTCAGCTCAAAGAAAACAGTGACAGCAAAGCTCTTATGAGGATATCTAATCCATGACACTGAGATGATTCCCTTCACCAGCAAGGCACTGGCACACCTGTGTCTCACTTCACCCTGCATCAAGTGGGTTTTGTTACTGGTATGAATGACAGACTCAAGTCTGGCTGTACCCTGAGTCTGGTTTGTCCAGTTAAATGAAAATAAAAATGTATTTTGCACTACAAACAGATGACACAAGGCTGGCTTGTTTTTAAAAAAAAAACTCAATAGCATCCTCCAAACATGTGAGAGACAGAAGCCACAGTCAGACTATTGTTTTGCACCTTGATCAATGCAACTTTGCAAACTCCTCATGCCAACAATTCTCTTTCAAACTGATATTGGGTGAGATTATTAGAACAAAACCAGTAAATTATGATCACAGTTTATGCTCCCAGCTTTTGCAAATGATAGGCTAAGGTTTAGCAGTGTAATAAACTATAATCAATGATCTTGCCGCTTCTGCAATAATGCAAGAGCACTATATAGATTTTATCCACATTGCTTAGTATAAAAATAAACATGTACAAATTAAATAGGCTACATTATATATATACATGATTCATTTATGAAAAGCAATTATTTGTGCTCAGAATAAAAAAGTCCAGTTTGGAGCTAATCAAATAATTAAGAATAAAGACAAAACAACATAAGCTTAATTATTATTATTTTAACATGTTAAAAATACAGTCACATCAAAATAGGGTACACAGTTATAAAACTGTTGCAGATGAAATAAGAAAATAGTGTGTATATATTTTATATATAAAAATCTACAGTATTTACTAATGCTGATACATATTTTGGAGCCTCATGTTGTTTGCACAAATAAATTGTACAGCCTCGTTATGAATTACAGAACCATCATTAAACACTGAGATTATTACACTTAGCCACAATATTATATACATACATTTCTAAGCTGCTGTAAGCAATCAGAACTAAAGTAAGCCCACATCATATTTATCTTCACAATTTTAGTTTAGGATTTCAGTGTAGTGCTTGGCTACAGTTACTTCACTGCCGTTTGCAATTTGTAAAACATAAAATTGCCCAGTTATTAAAAATTACATCAGACACGTTATATACACAAAAAAAAAGTTTTGAAACAAACTAAGTAAATGTTACTTCCATTTGTAATAATTGTTTTACTTCTGTACCTTAAAACTTACAGAGCCAACCTGCAGCAATAATAGGCACTAAAGCTCATTCTTTAAAGGAAAAAAAATAATATCCATTTCTATGTTTTCAGTTAACAAACTTTGCAAAACAAAAGGGAACAGGACAACCTTCCAAACCATACCAAACTGGTGTTGATACCAATGTTTAGTACTTCAGTATTAGAGAAATCTCTCTGTTCAGCACTCCAAGGACCTCTTCTGGCGAGACCCTCCTCTGCCTCAGCTCCCGGTGAGAGGCCAGCGTGTCCTGCAGCTCGCAGGACTACATCCTACATGTGCCACTTCACCTGCTTTTAATTCCACCCCCAATTCACAGTCAAAGAAAGGAAAACAAAAAGTAGAAAAGGCTGCGGACACTAATTTGAATTACTTATATTAGCAGGAGTTTAAGGTTCCTGTTAACAACAGTCAGGGTCATTTTAGTGTAAAACAGCGCGCAGTGCGAGCAGCCCGACAGCACAGCAGCACACGGCCCGGCACAGACACGAACCCGCCGGCAATTTGGGGGGGAAAAGGGCAAAACACAATGGAATCCGCTCGACAAAGCTTAAGAGAAGGAACACTGCATACTCACACAGCTTGGGGAATATCAAGCCTGGAGCAAAGCTCAGACTCCTGCATGCACTTCACAGAGGTGTCAAGGAGCTGTGCAATTCTCTGATACCTGTGAGATTTGGCCCTGCAACCAGTTTTAGTCTGACAGCACAGCATGGCAAAAAGTGAAGGGCGCAGCACCATCTCTGTATCTGGCATTAGTCTCACTGTGCTCCAGTATTTTGCATATAGAACGACATTCTGAAGGTAGATTTGGGTGAGAAGGTACAAGTTCTCCACTTTCGATGCACCTAAAAAATCCCTAAACACTGCCCTGAATTTAAGCACCATTTCTTAGCCAGATTAGAGAGACATTTTTGGCTTTCTGCTTTTGCCTGCCTGCTCCTTCCTGCTGAGAAAAATGACAAACAGTAGTCAAAGGAGAGGAAATTAACTCTCACATATGATTAAATTAATAATCCCAAAGCATCTCTCCTGCCCAGAACAGATACTGGGATGCTGAGGCAGCTGTATAAAAATGACAGAAATTCCCATTCAAAATGAATGGCTTCTCAAATAAATTACAAAGAAAAATTAATATGAAACGAAAGTACTTCACGAGCTTTGCCCAAAGTTAAATGCATTTACATTTAAACTCTTTAGCTCTTTTCCATATGAGTTTGTGTACTGTAAGTGCACACTCACACAGGCGCACACACACACACATCTGTACAGTGCATTAACAATGTCAGTCAAAATAAAACTTTTCAGTGTGTTACAGGTTTTAGGCAGAAGGATTGTAACACAAGTTATTTAAATGTAAGGAGCGATGACAGCATGAACCACGTGATGTATATGAGCTTATTGCTATGTCTATGTGCATCAGATCACTTCCAGTAGCTTCCATGCAAGTCCAAGAACTCCACCAGCCTTCAACCAAAGTCTGAAACAACTCTGAAATAGTGTCATTATTTTTGAACTCCCATGAACCATCCACATTTCAGAGAACTGAGGTGGACTACTACTAACACAGTACTGTTCAACTGGTTTTGGGTCTTGCCATTTTACTAAGCTCAGCCAGATTCTCAGAGAAGCACAGATTCATGCATAGACAAGCCATCAGTTCTGTTCCGATAGTGTTGGGCTTGAGCTGACGGGCTTGAATATTGGTACTGTGGGGAACCATTCTCTTCAAAGGCTGGGGAAGTCCTGTATCTTACTGGACTATCCACGGAAACAGCAGGAAGACTGTGGTCTTGTGAAGGTGTTGACTGAAAATGCTGGTATTTCTGGAAATTATCCAAGTGGCCTTTGTTAAGGTCTTGGCTCCAGGGCTGCCTGTAGAGTTCGTGTCTGTAGACAAAGGTGGCGTCTGGCCACTTTCTCTCCTCTGGTAAATAATCTGCTGGAGGGATTATGAACTTGACACCTGGGGAGGACCTCGAGTTGCTGGTGTAAGCATTGACAGGAGCAACTTCTGTCTGAGCAGGGGCTGGTGAAAGAGGATTTTGGCGACTGGCAGGATAGGAATTCATTTGCAGTTTATTTGGGGAATAATCTACTGATATAAAAGGAGGGTATGGCCTTCCAGAGGGGCTGGGTCGATTCCCATGGTAATGCAGAGGTGCAGAACTTGTATTGCCTATACTGGAAACATGCTTTGGAGAATTCCCATAGTAAGTAGGAGGATTACTATAACCTGGCAGTGGCTGTTTTACATTCAGTCCATGAGGTGGGCCATCAGACTGAGATGCATATTTTGGAGATCTGGGTTGTGAAGTGAAGGTGTAATTATTGGGTATTTTTAGTTGAGCTGGTATTTTTTCTATTTGCTTTCTTGGACTGTTAGAAAATGCTACCTGCCTAGGACTCTGTGGATGAGCTCTCTCAAGCATGTCTTCAACAAGATTCTCGTTCTCAGTTTCATCATCTGAAACATTGTCATACTGAGATGCATTAGACCCTCGCTTACCTTCATCAGCATCCAAAACCCTCACCTTCTGCTTTACATTCAAAGGCTGCATTTCTCCAGGACTTGGTGGTGGGCCCAAAACCAAATGGTTTACTGGCCTCCCTTTCACCTCTGCAGTGAGTTGCATTGTCTTTTCCATTATTTTGATATCAGACGGTTTATTCCACTTAGGTACAAATTCCCTTCTTGTATTGGAAGTAGCATTAGAATTTTGATTAGCAGCTGCATTATTGTATAGATTCGAATTGCCTTGCTCTGTTGGTTGAGGCTTTTTTCTGGTATCTACCTCATTCTTAGGCAAACTGTTTTGTGTCTCTATTGGTTGAATCTTCTGCTGTTTTAAGGAAGGTTTCTTTTCCACAGAAATAATACTTTTTCGGTCATTTGGTGAACTTTCTGGTTCTTCTTCTGTGGATGGTCTTCTCTCTGTCCTTCTTGCTGCTTGTGTACCAGTACTGTTCTGTCCATTAAGCACTGGAGTGGAGTTAAGCACAGAAGGCTGAGGTCCTGATGGAATCTGCCCCAATGGCTTCTTTGGAAATTCATCCTCTTTACCTAAAACAAGAACAGGAATAACATAAATTCACCTTTGTGCAGAAGCCTTCTTTGACCTTTCAGTCATGCAAGCAAAAATAGCTACAACTCAACTGGGCCTCTCTCTGGGTCACCGTTCTGCTGGACAACCCAAAGGTTCTTCTGTACACTTACATCAAATAGAGATTTTCTTTAGCTTCTCATCCCAACCAGTTACTCCTTCCTACAGCTCACGCATTCTTACCAAGCTTTTGCTCTGTCATGACTGCTGAAAAAACCCCCATTTTTCTAGATGACATGTTGGTTACAGTACCTACTCTGTATGGAAGCCTCCTCACACTGTCCTATTAAGCAAACTACTTTGTCCACTTTAAAAATCCTTCCCAATATCCCTCTCCCAACTGATTGTTCTCCATTCACTTATCTTTTAATGTTCACCTCTAGCAAGCTACACTATCAGCTCCTCCCTCACATGCACAAAGTTCCCAGATGACATCTTTGAACTGTCTCTCACTTCAGTTTTTGAGTGGAGCTCGTCATTAACATCTGCACAATTAAGACCTTGTTCCTCCTAAAACCCTCCCCGCCAAAAAATTTCATCCTCAGTATTAAAAACCTCCAGTAAAAGGCTCTACACACAGAAATTTTTTTTCAGTTCAGCTTTTTATCAATACAGAACAACTGAAGCAGCTGACACCAATACCGGCTACGTCATGGTTTCAGCTGAGTGTTCCAAGGCCGGGTTTTGCCAAACACAAGGACATCATTTACAGAACAAGGACATGAACGGAAAGTTCTCCCAGACTGGAGCTCAATACATTGCAACAGCCAGTGGTAAACGTCAACTGTGTGGGGACCCAGAGCAACCCACACTGACATACAGAAACAATAAAGAAGTGTTTAATGGCTCGATGCTGCTCACAGAACAACTCACATCAAATTTTCTACTGCAATCCTTCTCCTTAGCAGTCAATGCCCTTCATAATTGCAGCCAAAGTCTTTTATCATATCTACTTGCATATAATTTATTTAATTGCGTAATCCATTACTTTCCCATTATAAGAAGAAAAGGTCATGCACTTCTCATTAAAAGTATTCATCTAGATTTAATTCGTTAGATGTTCAGCATTTAAAAAAAACCACAAAAGTTTTAAAGTCAGCATTACCAAACAAATCCTACTCACTGTGTACCTATTTATAAAGCAGAAGCTCTGTTGTAAGGAGGAAAAAAGAAATGGCTACCTTTGCTT
This sequence comes from Struthidea cinerea, assembly GCA_013397865.1. Classification (NCBI taxonomy): domain Eukaryota; kingdom Metazoa; phylum Chordata; class Aves; order Passeriformes; family Corcoracidae; genus Struthidea; species Struthidea cinerea. The sequence continues at coordinate 738,808 of VZTI01001471.1, forward strand.
AAATGCTATGCAAAATAAATTACATAAAATGGCTGTTGGTAAAATAATCAGAGATCAGAGAGTTAGCACCTCACTTTCTAGCTATTTGTAATTTAAATTCTTTTTGTTTGTCTATAAGGGCTCACAGGAGTGAATACACACAAATGTCTCTCCCTGACAAGTGCTGTGGTTACAAGTGAGCTATGTTCATTTATACAGGCATGAGCAGGAGCTCAATCTCTGATGAGTGGTTCATGATACAGATACACTGAGGAAAGCCAGCAGCCAAGGTCACTGTTAGTTATTATAACAACGTAACAAACTACCAGCAGGGATCAGTTGCTATATAAACTAAATGAAAACTCAGAGTTTGAGCCAGCCAGGCCATAGCAGGAAGACAGCAGAGAGGAACACAGTGGCACTGTGTGTCACGACAAGGTAACTAAATAAGAGCACTTAATAGAAACAGCCTGGCTTTGCCAAACAATTAAACTAGTGTTTTCTTGATTTTTCTGCCTAAGAGCCAAAGGTCATACGGAAACCTACCCTTTGCTTCAGACATAACTTCAGAAACCTCACTTCACATATAGCACATGCTGGGGCCAGGCCTCAGCACTAGGCTCCAATGAGCAGCTCTGAAATTACAAGTCTGATGTTTGGTCTATTTCCATATGAGCCCCCACTATTCCCAGATCAGGCTAAAATCTGCAACAGGGCTCTCAGACCTGCACTCCCCAGCAAGGGAGTGTTCCACCACTGGAAGAACAGATGAGGGGACAAAAGAAAGAGTTGCATGGATGCTGTAAAAAAGGTGATTTAACAGTTCTGCAATACACTGACTGCTGCAACAGCCTCTCCAAAATTGTCCTTTATTCTTTACAAACAGGAGTTCACTTTCTGAACTTGCTTCTGTTTGGCAAGAGGCATTTGTATCACTTAATTCCATCTGCATCCTCAAATACAGGTTTAGGCAAAGCTGAAGATCTTGTCTCCTAAATAAAAGTGAATTTTGCACATAATAAATATTCCTGATACTCAAACCATAGACTGCAGTGCTTTCTAATGTTGAATGTGAAAATAGCATGAAGTCTGAATCAAGAAACAATACGTTGGTATGTACAAAATACATACCAAAAACTTGCCATCTAAATCATACAAAACTAATCTTTATAGGCTGTTAATCCATTTATAGCCTCCAGGAGATCCAAAGTAGTTATGGAATAGCACAAGAAAATGGCTCTGCAACATCTCTAAATTATTTAATTTCTGTCCTTGCATGCAAGACGTGTTTTAGAAAAAGTGTATACTTTCTTCCACACTTGAAGTTAAAATATTCTAGTCATATATATAAAAACCTGAAAACCAGTTCCTCTGGTAGCTGCAATGCTTCCTTCATTTGCCCAGGGTAATCAAAAGCATGAACTGACTTCATTTCTCCCAGCTTTTACTCTAAGAAATGCCTACAGAGCAATAGGAGATCCCTTAAATATCCTTGGTTGCACAATAAAGGTGGGGTTTGTGTGAATTTTTGGTTTTTAATTTCACACACTTAAGGTTTCCTAATTACCATTAAGCTCTAATAAAGCCAAGTGAGAATACTGCAGACATTTTTATTGAATTCTACTAAGGCTGCTTTGTGTCACCTTTCCTTCTCATTTCAGGGTAAAGGAACACCCTACAACCAGGCGTATGTGGGCTGCATGGTCTAGATGATGCACCCTGCAACATGAATTACAGCTATAAAATGACTATCAGAGAAATCTTGCCATGTCTGTAGTGAAATTGTTAGAATTCAACATTAATTCACGACCTGAGTAACAAGGAAAGTGTTGCAAGACGATAGCTCATTTAGAAGAAAGTCTCTGCTTTTTAACAGCATGATACCATGTTTATAGGCTGGGAACACCAGAGCTTAGTGCTTTCAGGGAAAACAAAATACAGGACAATGGGAATGTGTGGAAGGAGGCTCAGTGAGGAAAAGAAGAAATACAGGTTGAACCTTAGCCACAGGGCTACCACAGAACTTGGCTTAACTTGACCTTGGACACAAACAAGTGGCACTGGTTGCTCAGCCACCCACATCTGCTTGTGGAACTAAGCAAGGCCACACTGCTGGAGGTATCAGTTCAGGAATCAAGGCTACCAGAACAGGCCTTGCTCTGGTTCAAAGGTGCTCCAGCACTGATCACCTCCTGCCATAAAAAGCACTGGGAGGAAAAGAATTGTGTAAGGATCTATTATGCTCCACCAAAAAGACATCCTGCAAACCAATCGCCTTCTAAAGGAAATTTTTTTGAAACTGCAAAATGCCTACTTAATTCTAATTGAAGTGTATAGATCATACATAAATGCCCATACACACACACAAAGAGTTGCCAATTCCAGTGAAATTAACAAATACTTTAAAAAAAAAAAAAAACTCCTGAAGTTTCAAAAGAGTTCACAAAATAAACAAGTAGAGGATAACCAAATTACCACCATGCACATGACTACAATGGGACACTCCTCAAATGCACAAATAGCATGCCAACCGTGTTGGGAATACTTTAAGCCATCCACTATCAGCAATAAACCCATGATGCTGCATGCTGGCAAGAAAGCAAGAAAGAAAAAAGGTAATAAAAGCAAAAAGCTGAGGAAAAGAAACCATAATGCAAAAGCAAACAAAAGAAACCAAGTCACAACAAACATCTCTACCTGAACAGGTACAGAAACAAACAGCTTGCCAGACAAGCATGCAAAAGCACCAATTCCTTCAAGCCACATTTCTTTTATCTACCATTTTTCCACTCCAAATCTGCCTAAAGCCTCACACACAACTCTAAACCATCTCCTTTACTACTTCAACTAAACTCACTGTTCAAACTCCTCAGATCTCAGCACGAAGAAATTTTATTTGGGTGTTTTCAAGGAAATTCAATTGAGTATCTGTGTTGTTGATCCAAGATCTGAGTTAATTCACTGTCTGGATATATCTGTCTGAGAGAGAAATGGAGAAACTGCCGAATTCTACAAGAAGTACTTTTGGGACGAGTGCTTTTCTATACAATCTGTGATGTTTACATACAAGAATTGAAAGCATTTTAAAACTAGAAGTTAAGACACAGCTGTCTAGTTCAGCTGTGATTGTTTTGACCTTTACAATCATCCAAATGTCCCTTTGTCCTCTGAAGTGATCTGGGCAATGAGATTTTTCCCAGGTTGTCACTATTCCTGTGAGATATGGGTATCTCTACTCTCATCCTTCTCTCCTTCCTTCCCCCAACTGAGTAGGTTTCTAGACAGTTTAGGTACTGGTTTTTCCCAAAGACAAGCAATATAATAGCCTGTATCAGAATTTACAGAGCAGGAACTATAGATTCTCTATTTTTCCTTTAAATGACAGGTAGTGGTTTAGTTGGCTTCTATGCAGTATAGCATAAAATAAGCAAACAACAAAGGAAATAGGGTGAAAAATGGGTGAGGAAGGAGAGCAATGGAAGTGGAGGGAGACAATTTAAGCAAAACAAGAACAATAGTTGGCAAACATATTCCCTCACATGAAAAGGAGCAAAGCAATATGAGCAGATCTGACTGTTCCCCAAAAGATAAGAAATATAAGTCATATTAAAGAAAGTTTGCCTCCTGACTTCCTCCTGCTCAAACAAGCCTTGGCCACCACCCAGTGGAAGTCGATCTTCACTACAAGACTTTTACAGATAATTGCTTCAGGAGGCACTAACAGCCTCATGCATTGAGTAGCAGACATGTAATTGGAGTAAAGTGCTTTAAGTGCTCTCTCCGGTGAATAACAGTCTAGTCCTTAATTTCAGCACCAGAATACATGCACTTTGACTGTTCTAACACAATTTTCAAGGATGGTAATGGTCATAAAAACAACTCTCTAAAATGACGTCTTGAAATTTTGTGTTTATTTTCCATCAGTGATATCCCATCTTCTTCGGTTTACAAGTCCAGGAGAATTTTAAAGAAATTTAAGTGCCTGCACTAGAAGCTCAAGCTGCTGTCTGAAAGTCAACCTCTGCTCCTCCTCCATCATAGGCAAAGGAGTTGCTAAATAAAATACTGCTAGACAACTTGAAGGGAGAACAAAAAGCACTCTTTGCCTCTCTGATGCTGTGTCACTTTTGTAGTACTGACAATAAGAACTTATTTTATGAACATCTGCATTCAGATAAACAACAGAAATTTCAACAGATTTAGTCATTAGCCAGAAGATACAGGTGACCAGCTGCATGTCTGTAAGGTGCCCTTGCAAAAAAGAAATTTCTAAAATTACCACTGTGTTTTACATTCCTAATTCCACATTTCTTTCAGAAAATACTTCCTTGCAAAGTCAAGTTTTAAACAGCAAATATTAGCAATGACCAACACAACCATCTGGATCATGTTTAAAGATCATGCAAGTTTTAAACAGTAAAGATTTTTAAATGATGCAAAGCCAAAGCCTAAAACTGCTGAGGATATATACCAACTATATTAGTATAATTCCACATATTATTTTAGTTCATAGTATTGTAAAGTAGCTGCATCACACAAGAAACAAGGCAGAAAAAAAAGTTTAGTTGATTAAAACATGACATGCATTGTCTGAAACAGCTACTTGTGTATTCTTGACGTACAAGAGAAAAATCCAAAATTCCTCTGAAACAAAACACAACCAAAAGAAAGACACCATCAGGAACAGGAAAGTCAAGCTGAATTACATATTTCTATTGTTTTGGCTGTCAAAAGGCTCATTAACAGGAGAGAACAGATGACATTTAATAGATTACTAAGGTAGTATACATTTCTCTACTATCACTGATGACTATGTAAAATAGGTAAGTGAATAAAAGATACTGAAAATAAATTTAATAACATCTAACTTCAAAGACAAATATCAGACAAACATTTTAAAATTTATGGCAAATGCAAGATTCAAACTTTGCTAGTTTTCCCTGAATACAGAAAAGATTTGGAAAACTACAGGAACTGCAGTTTAAAGCTGGTGTTAATCACAAGGACACAGGCAGATTTAAAATTTGCCAATATTGCTTTAAAATTAAGGTACAAGACCTTTATCTCTGATTTAAGGCGTTCAGCTGCTGTAAAGTCTATTACACTTCCAGTCCTAAAAATCCAACCCAGGACCCCTCTGCCCTCCCTTTTCAGGACACTTTATATTAAAACACAGGTGAGAAACTGTCTCAAGAACAGACCTGAGGGGCTTCAAGCCTTGAAGGTGGGCCTGGCTGTCTTGTTTACAAAGCACTGGATTAATAAACTGTTTTCAGCAACATATTTTTAATATGGAACTTTCACTGGTAAGCACTTCTGTTTATTAAAGTCAGACACTATAAAAATCTATCCATATATAAATTTTGTTTATTAAGCATTGCATTATTCATGTAGTCCTACAGGAAAAAATTACAGCAAAGCTGGAAATTCTATCCGTATCTTGTGAGCATTTACAGAATTTAGCTGCTGTTTTAAGTAATAGACAAGGAAAGAATTTGCATTGAGGAATTTCGGAAATCAGTGGTGTATACCAAGAAAGTTCTTCTCATTATGGTCTTAACATCATCCTTGAATTAAGGAAGAGATCGTTGAATCTACACCGGATCTGGCTCCAGGAGAACATGTAAAGTCACACAGATTTAGATGAGAGTGTTGTTCAAGAACCAGCCATGATGTGGACACCCTTCATCATGTTCCAGCCAATCCAGAAAATACCAAATGCCTTTTCTTCTTTTTGAGGGTGTGTCAGAGAAGTACCTTCAAGGACAGTTTGTTCCTATGTACAGCTGTCACAGCCTCCCTTCTCCAAGGTCTCAACAACCATAGCTTCCCAGTAAGAGGTGTGCTTATCACACAGCCCCCCGTCTCCACAGTCACGGGAAGAGAGGGATGCCCACCTTGGGTTCCTGTAGGAACAGCACTGGAGTTCCAAGCCATCCTCTGGAGGTTACAGTTGCTAAGTGTGGGCTACACTGGTCAGCACTCAACTAGAAATCAGCACAGAAGGGAGGAAAAAATCATGGTCTTCTTTATGCAAAGCAACCCTGGTACTGGCAAAAGCAGCTCACTGACATCCAAAATTAGCAAGATCCCCTTAACACCCATGTTTTCTGGCTGAGCATTTTAAGGGCTTTATCAGTGAGAAAATATTAAACAAGTCCCTTCCTTCTCTGCTCTGAAGGCAACAAGGAGCTCCTTAATTCAGTGAGAGAAGCCATGGAGAAAGTGAGCCAGAGAAAGCTACATCAGACATAAACAGACATCCACTTTAAAGTAACACGAAAGTTATTACCTCTTTTAATATCCTACTGCAGCTTACCCTAGTAGGGCAGGAAAATCTATACAGCCTAACAAAGGATGCCAGATGGAAAATTCCACTGAGCTTAATTAGCTCACTGCTATTCCTGGATGACTGATACTGATGCAACTGCAAGATGAAGATTTTTTTTTTCTTTTTTCCTAACATACATTTTTACTTTAGTTCTTAAAGGTGTAATTCTTGCTCAGTGAAAAAAATAAAGTACAAGATAGGAAGCAGTGCTTTGATTTCAGCTGAGAAAACTAAAATAAACATTATTTTCTCAGGCTACAGTGAATACGTAAATGAGCAGGCTAGCATTTTTTGTGTCTGCACCACATATAATAGTTTCATATGTTTTAGATTAAATTAGAAGAAAAACAGTAAGACTCGAGGTAGTAAAGACAGTAGAGCCAGACATTTGTATGGGGTTTGCATGACCAGGTTTTGGCAGTCTGTGGGAGGGACCCCATGCTGGGGAAAGAGAAGTGTGAGGGGTCCTCACCTCGGGAGAAAGAAGCAGCAGAAACAACGATGAACTGATCACAACCCTAATTCCCTGCCCGCCCTGTGCTGCTAGGGAGGAGGAGGTAGAAAAAAAACAGGAGTGAAGTTGAACCCATGGAGAAGGGAAGAGTGGGGGAAGGGTTTTTTTAAGATTTTATTTCTCATTATCCTACTTTGATTTAATTGATGATAAATTCAATTAATTTCCTCAAGTCAAGTCTGTTCTGCCCATGATGGCAATTGCTGAGTGATCTCTCCCTGTCCTTATCTTGAGCCAGAAGTCTTGTTTTGTTTTGTCTCCTCTGCCCAGCTGAGGAGGGCACATGGTATCCTACCAGGATCAACCTGCCACAACACATGAGCAAAGCTGAATGTCTGGAGAATGTTCAGAACCTGTAAAAGAATATTGCTTGAAGACAGTGATTAATAAAACCAAGATTAAGAGAGTGCAGAAAATTTTAAAAAATAAAATAAAACCAAAGGCTTATGAAGTTCATATGAAGAACAAATGAGGCAGCCTCACTCAAGCAGAGATAAGAGCAGACAAATCAGCTAGATTCCCAAGGATTAGGATGAAGGCATTTTATTTTTATTCTGTGAAAGGTTAAGTAATGTTCCCTTCTACCCCTAGCAAAAACATACCACACAGAAAGGCTTGTCCAGGCTGCTTTGAAATCAAAAAGGAAAAAGCTCAAATCCAGCATCAAAATACACTTTACTTTGGCTTTCATCTTCCTGTTTTAAAATTAAACCTCCCTCATTCATGTTGGGAGGAAAAAAAACCAACACACATAGACATTTTGTTACCAATGTTGCTTTAGCTACCAAAATTAAGAACCAATGTGGCTCAAAACAATCAGCATCCTGTCAGCTCACCGTATCAGAAGTTACACCAAAGTGTGCACAGTATGAAATCAAACCACTGCATCCCACTGCCGAAGTGTCTCAGGCAAGAAGAGACAGTCACCATTCCTTGCTGTTGGTAGCCACAAGAAAACTCCTTGAGTCTCACATTTTCTGTCACAAGGTGGGTGACTCTTATGCCACCTAAATCCTCCTTGAATTTTCTGTGATAATCCACAGTATTCTCCAACAAACTTCCACTTGAAGGCATTTTATGTTCTACCACAACAAAGGCCTCAAAACATAAATAAGTTAGGAACAGACTTTCTGCCTTCTGCATCAAGAAAATTTCCAATAAATTCTGTATTTTCCACAGAAAAGCTCAACATGACTTACATACACGTGATTTTCTAGGCTGGAAGATAAACTAACTCTATCAAGTAGCAAACTACAAAAATCTTTCCCAATTCTTCCCCTACCACAGTTTCAAGTGGAACTTTTCACTGATGAAATTTACTTTAACACACCCATAAAAATATCTATGCATCTACAAACAAGTGAAGTTGTTGGGATAACTCCCTCACTGCTCAAACACAACCATGGAGAACTCTGTACTTAAGATTTAAGAGACAGGATGATCTACCTCCTTGTAACATGGTGGTGTGGAGCTGATGTTAGAGGACACAGCTGCTCCTATTTGTCACCATGGCACCCCCTGTGACAGGATGCCTGAGACAGCACGTGGCTGAAGAGCAGCGACAAAGAGCAACTTCTTCTGAAGAGAAAGTCAAGATTGAAACTTAGCTTGGGGAAAAAAGATGGAGAGAAGGTAGAATGGGAATGCTGTGGTGAGAAAGGGGAAGCAACTGATTAAAAGGCAAAAGACTTAAACCTACTGTAGGTGGAAGAAATTCTGCTGGACAGATTATACAGAAATTCAGGAAGAGGGCAAAACACAGGAATATGGAGCAAGAGAAATGGAAACACTGACAAGAATCAAAATAAGAAACAAATATACAGAAAAGTGTTAGTACTCCATAGGAACAGATCTGCTGAAGAACCAGATGAAACAGGTATTTATTTGTAGTTCTGACACAGCCCAATACTGCATGCAATAAATATTGTCTACAGAAACAGAAAAATTAAGTTCATTAATGAAAAAAACAAATTATCACAACAATGCAATCTTTATTCTGACACTTCTTAACTTCTGAAAGCTAACCATAGCAACTTTATTAAGTTACTTCAAGTTAAATTCTGCCATGTTTGTAATTTTTTAAAAAACGTTTTCTCACATACTTTTCTACAATTAGCAAGGATAAAGTAAAAGGACTCTGAGCAATCACAAGAAAAATTCTAATTAAAGACTATGGAGATTGGGACAGAAAAGAGAATAGAATGTTAAGAGGAGGAAGAAATCCTATACATTTCCTAAGTAGGGCCATATGAAACAACCATCTCTTATCTGCAACAAAAAGGACAAATGCTAAGAAGAAACAAAGAGAACTGTTCAGTTAAACATCCAGCAGGTCTATCTCTTGCAAAAAATTAAAAATCTGGATTTGACTAACAGAAGAAGCTATTTGACCCTTCAGTTTGGTCCACATCTAATCAATCTACAAAACAGTCTGGATTATCAGACAACGTAGTAGTGTTTCAGACACTTTGAAACCTTGATATTTGACACTCTATCTGAAAGGTTTTATGAATTCAAGTTAATAAAATTACCAGAATATGGTATTTTTCAAAGTGCTTTGCTGTTAGCTTAAAACCAGTACACAAAACACCAAAAGAAGAGGAAATTCATTAAAGGATAAGTGCTGATTTTACACTGTAAAATATTTTTGGGTAAAAGCTCCCCAAATTTATGCAGTGATGAAGAGGAAAATATTTGCACAGTTTTCAACAGCATGAATTAACATTTAAAAAAATTAACAATGTGTGAATAGTTCCAAATATCTAACTCTGCATATGTGCAAGTTTCTTACCAGCTACTGGTAAATCCAGCTTTGCTCGTTTCAATTCTGATATAGAATTTTGGAGCTGCTCTATTACAAAGTCATCTTCATAGAAGAAATCCTTTGCTAAAGACTCCTGCAGAAATTCTACAAGCTCTTCCATCTGTAATTTCATCAGATGCTCTATATAAGGAGAAAACAGCACATTATACATTAAGATACCTTGATAATGAACACTCAAAAATGTACTTTAGTCATTAGGTGCTTTTGTTTTCAAAGCAGAATGAAAAACACTTGTTAATTAGGCAGATAACAGATTTCTACAACCAGAGATCTAAAAATACATTAAAAATTCACTTGCAAGTCACCATGGAAATCCTTTCTACATGTTATTCTCTACTTAGAACAGTGTTTTCCAAAAAGGGGCATCTGCAGAAAAGTAACTACAAGTCACCCTCCTTCAGCCTTCTCATGTCCAATAGCTTCAGGTCTTTATTTGTCAGCCTGCATCCTCAACTTACAAACACTGCTGTAGATCTGTACAACATACATAATCTCCCTTACTAGGAGCTCTGAAAAGCAGAAAAACATTTTAAAAATCGCTATTTACAGTACCCTCATTCCCAACTGAATTAACTCCCAATGAAATGATGATGGCAGTTCACACTTCAGAACCGCTGCTTCAGGCTCTCTGAAAATTCAGGTCACATTTTGAAAGTCATTTTACAGTTATCAGACTATTTTTCTTTCTCTTTTTACACAGCAGTAAGGTCATGTAGATTGCAAGGCTGTAACTGCATACCTATGTCGCTTTCTTCATCATTTGTATGTCATCCAAAGTTTCAGAATGTATAATTTCAATATGGAAACCATAAAAAATGTTTTGGTGCTGTAATAAAAATGCTCTTGGCATGTATTCCACAATGACACTTTGACTGGATAGCTATACCATCCACGTTTTTGAGGGTAGACAAGAAACTGGAAAACAAATCAGAATCTGTCTTCTGCCAGCCTCTCATCTCCTCTGTTGCCATGAGGTTCTCTGTGTTTGATCATGGAGGAAGTTGCTGTGTACTTGCTAAGCAAGCAAATCCACACTCAGACTTTTTCCTCAGGCCTGCCCATTAAAAGAGTGCAGAATAACAAAAAACTTCAAGTAGCTGTCTATTTGCAAGTAAAGAAGAAGAACCAAAATCCTAAGCCTAATGATTTGCTTCTAAGTGTTTAGCTTTCTCAAGTGCAATAATGTAAAAAGTAACCTTTTCCATTTTTCAAAGCAGTTCGTGAACAAACTAATGAGAACACCCCAGTGAGACAGTGAGGTAGCATCACCACAGTTCAAGAAGGATAAACTAGCAAGGAAATTATAACACTGATTCTGCAGGCCCCATGCAGACCTCTGCATTTAAAGAGAGTCAAATGACCTCACTCAGAAAGCCAAAATCCCACAGGAAGAGTGTCTCAAACTCGAGCTACAAGTTACCATCCGTAGAAAGGCTCAAGTCTATTTAGAAGCCAACATCCGCCTTCAAAAGCTTTTTGGGTCCTTTGGAAGTTAGGATGCTAAGTCACTTTGGGGAACCAAGCATAGACGCTTTTGACAGTTCTATTCAAAATCTCAAATTTTACCTCACCCGAAGTCAAGAGATGAAGGAGAAGGTCACACAGGCAGACTACAGAAATTCTGGATTTTAATTACATTCTTGGACAAACAATGGTATCACCACATAGACTGGTGGTTCCTCGTTGCTGAGGTATTTGCTGGTAGATTTTCAGCATTTAGTGGCACACTCTGGATTCTTTGTATGCTTTTTAAATTAATTTAAATCCTGTGGGGGCTAACAAGCCATTTCCAGACCATGGAACTACCACACTTCACCCCACTGTTTAGTCAGCAATACAACTCACTTCAGGTCCAGATAACTTTTTGACTCTAAGAAATACTTTTCTTTGACAATCATACTGCATTGGACCCAGTTGAGATGGAATTAATTTTCCCCACAGCTGCCCTCACAGTGCTGTGCTGTGCACTGGTGTCTAGAAAGGTCCATCTTGCTTTCTCCTTCCCCCAACCCTGCTGGAGGAGGGGAGCAACAGAGCAGCTTGGTGGGCACCTGGATCCAGCCAAGGTCAATCCACAACACACACACGTTATTAAAGCAAAGTTTTTAACTTTTTGTGCATAAGGAATGAAAACTATCCTTCAGAAGCACTATAAAGCAAATGGGAAACTAAGATTTTCACACATTAAGGTCAAACTATACAAAATCAGATCAAAACTAGCTGAACCTCTGTTTAGGTTTCAAATGTTTGAGAAATTTCTTACTTCTGTGCAGTTTCAGAATTGTGTAAGACATAGCAGTGAGAATCCGCTCTCCTTCAAGTATGTAGATATCCCATATCCTGAGGCTTAACGTAAAGGGAGTCTGCAACGACAGAATCAGGCAATGCTGTGAGAACAGTCTGCCCCAAGTCACAATTAAAAACTGCAACAGAAAGAAAAACATACTCACACGATCAAGAAAACACTGGAAAAACCACTTGGTTGTATAAAAGCTGGTGGGCATATCCTGGGAGTCCTGCAAACAACACAGAAGTTGAAAAATATTTTCAAAAATTCAAGTAATGCCTTGCACTGTCCATGAAAAAACATCTGTCCCTTGGGGCCAATGTACTCAATAGTCACTCAATAAATAATTAATTTAACTATTTAAGACATTGTTACTTCAATCCAACAGATGCAATTCTGGTTTTTAGAGCTTTTCTTTGTCAATTTCACGACCTGAAGAACAAGCACTTGGAAATGCAGAAGTATTAATACATCCTAGACTTCTATCATGTTCTTGGGACAGAGGTAGCAGAGGATAAAATCCTCTCTCAAGAAAATAAATCAATATTCTGGAGCAACCCAAATTCAGGCACTGGGTCCATTAAGTCTTTCATTTCTCTGTAGCAAGGCTGCCAATTTATGCCAAAGGCTGAAAGAACTTTGTTACAAAAATATATATCCACCAGACATTATTGTAAAACAACCAAATTCTTTGACCACTGGGCCTCAAACAGGATGTAGGCTGATAACAAATTTTATTTCTTAATTAAGGGGCCTAATTTCCCCTAGAGCACTGATAATCCATGTGGTATGACACCCATTCAAAGATCGCTAAGGCTTCTCTGCGGCTTCACGGAGCTCTTCAAAGTCCTTTGCACAGTTAGAGGAAAAGCTGAAGGAAAAGCTGAGAAGTCAAGAAATCCTGAATTTAACTGTGGGATAACATCGTATTCGATGCTTGCCAGATTCAGCTTTTCCAAAAATTATGGACCAAATTTGAGAACTTTACAGACACTGAATATGCAATGGGCCAAATCCCTTTAGTTTATGTGCAGGCTTTACTTTTGTCTTTCAAGAGTTAACATTGGCTCATTTTAGTGACACTCACAGGAAGAGATGAGGAAAAAGATGTTGATGCAAGTGAGCATCTCTAACACTACCTTTTAAGAAGTGGAGATGGATTCTGGCAGTACCAATGTATTGTAAAAGGAAATTCTTGATGACTACTGGAAGGGCATTTTTCTCCCATTAGAAAAATAATTTTCATCTCGGAATAAATATAGCCAATATTAGAAAAAAAAGGCATATTATTTTCTATTTAAGAGCATTAGAAGAGACAAAACTCTACATTTAGCTTCATGAAAAAAGTATTTTTAAAGGACCACTAACCCCTCTTATAAAGGTTATTTTTTAAACAGAGATTAGAACTGGTTGTTCATAAAAGTCACCTCTGTTCAGAGATGAACCATAAAGCTAAACATACAAAAAACCCTTGATAACATGTTCTAACATCAGCCTGCTTACAGCAGCTCACACAAGGCCAAATAGAAGAACCACACATTGTCCTTAACTCAGAGGTCCAAAGTGAGACAGACACCCAAGCTACTCACTCTTAGGATCCAATTTTATCATAACTCTGCCAAGGAGCACCATAAGTTTGTCTATAATGAAAAGAACAGCACTTCTGCCTCTTAAAGCTTTGCATTTTTTCCTGAGGTTTGAGTATTCTTGATCTAGTGGGTTCACCTGAACTGAAACAAGGTAGAAAGTTGTAAATTAGCATTGCTTGCATAGTGACATACATACTTACCAAATGCTGCTTAAGTTTGGACAAAAATTTCTTCAGTATTTTGTCATGATGTTCCTGAAACCTCAACAGTTTTGGAAAACCAGGAATAAAAAAACCTAAGAAAAGAAGTTGACCATTTAACAGGTGTTTGTACTATAAAAATTACATTAAAAAAGGCATTAAGACTCCAAGAACATTATCCTTCTATAAGACCACTGAATCTGAACAGATATTCATAACAATATTTTGATGTTTCTATACAGATATGCACATACTCCTGCCTAAATAGCTACAATCAATAGCAGTGACTATTATTAGATGTGTGGCTTAGTGACTATTATCAGATCAGAATGACAAATGACAGCAGATCCATCAGTGCTACATTAGTCAACCCAATACAAGATCATGTGGAAACTGTATTTATAATTATTCTTTAAAAGAAAACAAAACAAAGAATCACAATCCACACCCACTAAAATTGAAATTATAGGCCAGAAAATTCATTATAGAAGCGCAAACAGCATAGGTATCTACAAGAACTGTCTGAATTGAAGAAAAGACCATAAAAAAGACAAGAGGGATATTCCAGCAAGACAAATACCATGATTATATACTGTAAGTAAAGACTGTAAGCTCACACAACAGAAACAAAGGGCATAAAAACCCCCATCTAATAGGTCTAGTGATCATGCATGGAAAAGGAAAGCTCTAAGATCCCCTTCCAACTGAGGTATCAGCAGAGTTAAAAAAAGGCCCAGAGCAAACACAAAACACAAGGCAAGAATCACACACAGACACTGGGTTATACAGATCTAATACAGCAGTTCCCTATTCTTACAATTAAAAAGGCTATAAAAAGCCCAAATATCTTTTAAGTAGTATGAAAACTGGAAGAACACGTATGGACCCACAGTAGCCATACCACTTTAAAAAAAAAAAAAACAGGAAAAAGGAATGACTAAAGTTCCAAACCCAAAAGCAAAGTCTTTCTAGTTACCAATTGTGTAATTCAGTGCATAGTCACTAAAACACAAGGTTTACTACCTCAGAATCACACAGGTTTAGTATTCCATAGATACAAATGCAAATTCTACAATACTTAAATGTCAGGTTGCATATTAGGAAATTTCAATAACACAGGCAAGGCATTTGGGTTTTTTTCTTACTGTAAACAGTGAAAGACTACATCAAAGCTAATTAGCCATCAAGAGTAACAATAAAGGTTCTTTTTCCATGGAAGGTTGCTCTTTCACGTTCATATACACCAACTCATTATGCTGAATTTTTAAGACTATAGAAAAGATCAATGGAAAGAGCTTCCAAAAAAGGAGATAATTTTCAGGGTCAGATATCTGTATTTTATAATTTAGAGACTTCACATACAATATGAAATACCCCAGAGACCAAATTCATCTCTTGATTTCAAGTGGTGTTGTATTAGAAATTAGTCTGGCTAATGGGCTGCACCCAAAAAGTGTTCCAGGTTGCCATATTACAGGTAAAAGTGAAAAACACATGAAAAACCTTGTCTGTGGGGAGGAGCTTTCAACCATCCTAATCTTGCCAACATTGATTCTAATTGAATTACTCAGCCCACTACCATGATTTCCATAGGGAGATGCCCATTTCAAAGAACCATCTGATGGTCTGTGGCATCAAGTGCAATTAGAAAAGTTTTTCTTCACAGATATTGGCAAATTGGAATTGAAATTAGTTAAGCTTTAAAGAGTTGACAAACAGTGCTTTAAGCTACTTTCTCCAAAGAACACAGAAAGTGCAAACTGTAATCCAGCATCACTTAAATCAGTTTTGAAGTTTCCTTTCCAGAATCTACAGTGATATTTACAGCTGCACAGTGACATAAACTCATTTAAAACAGATACATTCTAAGAATCACAGGAAATCCAGGTTAGATGGGACTTCTGGAGATTACCTGGTCCAACCTGCTGAAGGCAGAACCTTAGACTAGTTGGCAACATTCAATAAATGACAAACTGGGAGCACATGAGTTATAATTGAAGTTTTATCAGCATATCTATAAATGCAAACTTGCCTAACAGGCACTGCCAAGACAGTTTCAACGTGTATAATAAAGCTGTGGCAAGATGGTTCATATGTCCTGTGGAGGAGCTCTTCAAGCCTTGGGCTACTCAAAGCTCCCTCCTTCCCTCTCACGTCACCTGGCAGGTGTGTAATAGGAATGAAGGAGGGGAAGAGGGAGGTTTGCAATATCTCAAGCAACAAATCTGCCTGTGTTCACCCTCTTGCTCATCACATCTTTGTTTATCATGCACATGACTTGGTAAATAAGGAGCTGATTTTGACTCACTTCCCCCAAAACACCTGGAATTTTCTGTGAGCTTTGTGGAGTTACATATTCCGCACGGTTGCAGTTGCACAGGTTTAGATTATTATGAAATCTATAGATTTTTTGCGAGATGCTTTTAGTCTGTGTTATCATTGCGCAAAGTTCCAAGAAAATATTTTGACATTTGACAAATTCAAAATTTCATTTATGACACTGACATCAGATCACACTTTTTTTCCTTCTCCAGAGTCGATAGCTTTGCAGAACTGTAAGCAGCAAAATAACAAACCATCCCTTTGTTTTGGGGGTGGAGAACATCCAGGAACACTGAAAAGCCTGGGAAGGAAGGTATCACAGAATGAGAAATTCTTCAGCAGGGAAAAGCAGCTAGAGCTTGCTGGAAATTTGCTAAAAAGCCCAAGTTCTGGATGGCATTTACTTTTGCAGGCTTCCAAGAACCACAGCTTTTGTGAATCACCACAACTGTAACACCACAAAGGTTTTGGAATTCCTGGACTTGTTCCATACCAACAGCCATGCAATATGCATAGATCATGATAAATCTGGCATGGAAAGAGAGAACTACCAATAACATAAGAACAACATTACCAAGAGAGCAGGAAATTCTGTGTGAGGCAGAGATAAAACTGAGAAGCCTGCAGTTCATGCCTAGACACAAGTCCATTTTTCACTGTAGATTCCTGTCCTGCCAAATGATAGCACAGCTGCAATATTATTTAATACATTCTCTATTAGGTTTCCACTACTATTTTATTACTATATAGATGTCTACATAACCAGCTTTCAATTGGTTACATTCCCTGAGAGAATAAGAGAAGAGGAAACCATCTGATTTTCATTAAGAACTATTTGAAAGATACCACATATAAAAACCATTACTTACTCTTACGGATGAGAGCTCCAGTAACACGTAATACGTCCCTCAAGTATAAAGCTCCCATTATGTCTTATTTTTGACCAATCAGAACAGCATAGTTCCATTTTCAAATAATTTACAGCTTAAATAGGACAGGCTGAAACCTAAATATATTGACATGAAACTCCATACCATGCATAGCGTGCTTTGGACCAGAGAGAAGTTTCACCAAGGCCCAAAAGGCATCTTCTTCATTCATGTACATCAGGAGCAAAGCTGTGATCTGGCTCATTCCCTGACAGTATCCAACTTCCTGAAAACCATACAGTGGAATTATTAAAAAGCTGGAAACAAAAGCCTCATAGCCATGAGCTTTTAGCTTTTCCTTGGGTTAGTGGAGGAAATATGACACCTGTCCTGATGGCAAAGCTTCCCACCAAACACACTTCATATTTAAACATTAAAAATATTGATAGGTAGAAGGGATGATGCACAACCCTCCAACTGAAAAGTAACTTGGAAGTATTGATTGCTCATTAGAACTCACTACTGATGAACAAAATCCTTGGTCAGTAGTAATATTTTCAAGTTACTGTATCATCTTATTGTCCAGTGGATGCGTTTCTCATTTAGTTGTAATTTGGGGCATTTTATGGAGGGTGGGAGTATCTGGCTTTGTTCTGGTTTACAGTCAGGGCACCATCTGATAAACGCAGGATTTTTCAAGAGTGACCTGTAACTATAAATAGCAGCCCAATAGCAAGCAACTGTAATAAACCCAAAGAAAAACTTTATTGTTCCAAAACTGAACTTGAGTACTTCCTCTGCTATTAATTTTGATTTTTATGGCAGGAACCAGCTGTCACTATCATTCAGCTGCTCAGATAACCCCATCAATAAAGTACTTGTAAGGACAATTACTTAATTGTTGAGTAAGTTTTTTCAGGTTTACCAATTCTTAGCCCTACTTTGTTCTAGGGATAAAACCAAAGCATTAGAACTGCTACACATTAAGAGGAAAAATACAACAACAGAAGTGCAGAATAAAAACTTCACTATAATATTCTCGTCATTACTGTTTAATGATTGATTTTAAACATAATTATTCATGCAACTTGAAAATACTAGTTTTATAGGAGGTATAAAAGGTCAGACAGAAAGGTTACATATCCTAGAACTTTGAAAAAATCCAAACAAACCAGTATTAAATTCAAGTAACTGCTTAATTTCTCTTTCCTCTTCTAAAGTTAATATATTTTATATTGACTTCTAGAGAGTTGCTGATGGATACAAAATCGAAGATATACAGAAATGCTCAAAATGGGCCCAAGGAAGGAGGGGACAGAGCATTACAATCACAGTTAAATGTGGACACCATGGCATTTCTTTTTCTTCTATTTTTAGCATACAGCCAAAAGACATTGCAAAATACATAAGCTTCTAACCCTTATGATACAGTCTGGAAAGTCCACTCTAATAAATCCCCATCCAGGACTGCAGCCAAGACCAAGGGCTTATGTAAAGAAGATGCAACCTTTTAAACTAATTTCAAATTTTTAGAACCTTTCAGGTTATGAAATACACCTGTGGACTCCAACATGCATCTTTCTGCAGTGTTTTCCTCCCCATCATTCAAATGAAAGGGAGGCAGATAATATAATGGGGGGAAGTATCAGTCACACAACACTCCAGCACAACGCTAATTCATTATTCTAATTAGACACAATCCTTGGCTTCAGCCAAACCGTAAGCACAGTTCAGTCTGTCCGAAAAAACTCCTAATTGAGATGCTTTATTTTAACTTCAGCTCAAAACATGTCAACAAATAATTTATTTCTATGTACTTCCAAAGGTCTTTGAAATGTCTGTTGGTTTTTTTAGGGAGAAAGAGGTGCAAGTTATCTTACAGCACATTCAGAGAACCAGGTTTAAGTGTGAAGGAACACAACTTACCGTATTATATATGGAATATGCAGCTAAAACATGGAACAAAGACTGTTGCCTGAAGAAATAAGAGCAGAAAATGAAAAAAATATAGTATTATCTTTTGTAAAAACAGAAAAACATAGAAGTAGTGAACTGGATTTTGGAAACATGTTTTCCCAATTTAACCTGTCTAGCACTAAAGAACAGGATAAACTACACTCCATGCTTCACATTTCAAGCCGATTTCGTAATTAGCATCTTTAAGATGTTTTACATGTTGAAATGTTTCAAAAAGTACCAATAATACTTTAGAAGAGAGTGATGTCACATCATCACTTTTACAGACACATAAAGTGAAACACTGCACAGGTGACATTTCAAACACTGATTTATTCTGAATGCCAAAATTTAAATGCCCCAAACCTGACGTCTGTGCTTGCAGAACAGTAACAGCTGTTACTGATTCCAAACAGAGATGTAGAAGTGAAGATGTGAAATACACAAAGCAGCCACAAAGGTGTCTTAATCTTGGCACCAAAATTAGAGTCTGCTCTAGTGACTGCTACTGTCAAACTGAAGAAAAACAATATTAACTCTGGCTCAGCATCTTGTGCTCAGCCCTCTGTTGATCTCTGGATACTTCAGAGCTAGAATTACAAACAGCTCTGTAGAGGTCCTTTGCTTTCTGTAAAAGAGTCTAACATGTGAAGGTAGCCAGACAAAAAACCCAACCAGCACAACTCTGCTCTTTCCAAGTGGTATATGAAAGTAATGGTGGAGAGCTCTCATAATCAACTTTTAAACTCACAGCTACTTTTTGTCACCTGTTCAGGAGAGAATCTGGAATACCTGAATGTCTACTTTCATCTACAAGTAAAACTGCTAAAATTTAACAGCTGAGTTTTGCATATTGTCCTTTTTTGGTCCAGCAAAATTTTCACCCTGTTACTAATCAATGAATGGAAAGAGGTAGTAACAGGCTGAAAAACAGAAAACATAAGCCAGAAGGTGCTTATTTTCTTTTGGGAAGAGGATTTATACTTGGAGAATTTTATCAAAACGTCTACATTGTGGCATTTTGGTTTACCCTCTTGCAGAATTGAAGTTTAGCCATTCTTCAGTAACCAAAGAAAGGTGTTAACAAGATACTAGACACTAAGCTGGAGCCTCATTTTATAAGGACAAACCAACAGGCCCCCAATGTACACAGGAACTTCCGGTTGCCTCAGATGACCATATGAAACTGAGTATAGGAGCTCTATCTGATTCACAGTTACATACACAGAATAATGGTGATTTTGGTATTATTTACACTAGATGGTAGCACTAAAGACCTGTAAAAGAATGACCCTTCAAAGACATACAGTCTGCTTAAAAGTCAAACAAGCTACTGACTTACCCAGGGGACTTTATTTCACTTCTATGTGAAATGATTTCTGAATTTTTCATCGAGGCATTGCTGGAAATGCATAATATATGTACAGTAATTCTGAGATCTATTCCAAGTGTGAAATTGCTTTAGGCAGCCAAAGGCTTTCCTGTGGACTCTGAGGGCATGGTTACAACAGCCACAGGGACTGGAGCTGGCTCTGCTTGTGTTAACCCCAAACCGATGAGGCAACGAGCTTCTGCTGACATCGAAAATGTGTGCACAGAAGGAAGAGAGGCCCGAGCAGCAGAGGCACTGACAGCCCTGCACAAATGGATCTCAACTGCGCTGGCTGCACGAGCAGTCTCAGCTTGGGAATCTCCACTCTGTGCTCCTTCCTTACAGCCATCACAGAAATTCCCGATTTAGAATTTTTCCACAAAACATCTAGAATAACAATGGAAGAAAATGTTTCTTCTATTATCACATTGAAGTCCATAGCTCTGAGTACTGCTTTCTGAGAACTGCAGACTACTATAAAATCTGCCTTGGCAAGAAAAGGAGATTAAAAACTGAACTAATACAGCGACAGAAGGGGAAAAATACCCTCTTCTTCTCAGCAGGGTGCTGATGCTGCAAGCCAGCAACAATACTGATGTTTGTATCCCCACTTTTTTCACTATTAAGCGTTTTTAAAGATGACAGCTGCCTAACATTCCTCATCTAGTGGCAGCAAAAAATAACAAAACATTCTGAAGAAATTCGAAAGCATTACGGCCTACAGTTGTTAATAATTAAATGCTCACAAACAAAAACACTGCTTTATTTGGTTCTGAATTAGATACTGGGAGAAGAAGAACACGAAATCCAAAGAAAGGCTAAAATCTCTGGGAAGGTGAGAGTTTACTTACTTTACACCGTATCTGTCCCGAAACATGATGTGGTCTCTGTACGTCCGGTTTACATCAAGGTCAATTTGTCGGATATCTGGTGACGACCCTCGTGCTTGACACTTCAATTTCTGGGAATACGGTAAAGAACAGACTTTAAGTTTAAAAGAGTGAACTCTACAATAGCAGAAATCTGCTTGACTGTACAGCTATATTGAAGTAATTGCCATCACACAATTTAAAACAATACAGAATAGCAACTCCTGAGATTAACAGTTTTAACTTCCAAAATAAGCATATACATGTACAAATTCTGTGAGTCAGAAACAGCCACAGAGTAAAGAGGTAGAAAGACCAACCCCATAACACACATTTTTTCACTGTCCATATTTAAGGCTGTTTCAGCATTTCAAATTTCTTATTGCCATTTCTCAAGCAGGCACAGCACTAGAGAAAATTAATTTTGCTACTCAGGAACAGGAACCTGAGATGCAAGTGCTCTAGACTAGACTTTAAGCAAATGATTTAGTGTGGTTTTCATACTTTTCCTGTCGTTTTCTCTAGCAGAAGTAATAGCTACATAGCTGCCAGTTATTATCTAAGTATAGATAATGGACATTTCTCTAGTAATTTCCTCTGTCTTTCTTGTTCTAATCTAATTTAGCCGTAGAATATGTCTACTTTAGCACTTGCTTTAGTGTTTTATAATTAAATCCATTTTTGTAATTGAATACTTATGAAGCCTGCACAGGTTTAGACTGACACCTTATTTTTTGCACTTAAAATAATTTTCTCTTGACACTCATTCATTTATTCTCACTTCTGTCCATAAAAGTTGAGTTTGCAAGACCCTGGATTCAATATGGTATTTTCAAAACATTACTTCTGACTATCAGAGAATACTACAGACAATCAAAAGGCAAAACTCTATGGACTCTGGTTGCAAGAGTAAAGACAAAAAGAGTAATAACAGCGGGATCAAACAAGGAACAATAACATGCATCAAGTCCATAGAACACAACCAGAAGCTTTAGGCACATGAGGAATTACCTGTAAGTCACTGAACCAATACAACACTAACCACAGTCTCAGCTACGTGCACCTTTCAATACAATTTAAACTAAACACCCAGAATGATTTGTCCCCCAGACAGACAAGAAAGGCAGCAAAGGGAAAATTTCTGGTTTTAAACACCTATGATTTAATGGAATATAGGACAAGAAGCAGCCTGAGCCCAGGCAATCGTGGCAGCTTCATGTGTGAGAGAACAGAAAGGTACCGAAAGTCTGAGAAACAGGAAGGACAGAAGGTTAAGAACTGGTCTTTCCTCTGCAAAGAGAACTGAAAGAAGGTATTTGACCTACAACAAATGTGCATTATCCTCCCAAATTTAGGGTGTGCAGTTTGTAAGTGACACTTGCAGTGAGCAGCGTCAATATCATTTCAGGAAACAGGAAAACAGAGAGCAGCAAGATGAGTAGATCACATATAAATAATGATGGAAGAAACTCTTTCTACTTCTGTATCTGAACTACAAACACTTCTTTGTTTTGCATTGAGCATTAGATGACATTAATAATTTCTGAAGATTATTTCACCTATTTTTAAATGCTTCTAATTTTACTTGGCATTCTTCCCCACAGCTACATTATTCAGCATTAACTCTGTTTTAACTCCTTTGGATCTCCCACTAGTCTTAGAGAGGAACTTAAACAAAATATAATAGTCAGAAAGAGCAGCTTGTTAGACTAAAGAGTGAGAAATATGAGGAAGGTAACAGACACCAAAATTTAGATAACACCAATACCAACACCAATCTTCTTCCATAAGATTCCTCATTTACTCAGTCTCAGCTCAGCTTTTGAACACACAGCCTTTTTCCTAGCTAAAACAAGCAATAGAGTGCAATGTAATTTATTTTTTTAACACTGCATAACAGCAAAGGCTTAATAAAGCCTGTAGTTTTAGTATCTGATACTTTTTAATTAATATTAAGTAGAAATTCTAAAAACTCACATTATAAAAGTCTTTCATTTCCTCTTTCATCTTAGGAACGTCAAGCAGCAAAGACCAGACTTGCCCTCTGAACTGCAGCGGGATCCCTTTATAAATTCTCCTATGAAACTGCAAAAAGAGAAAAGAAGATTAAAATGCAGCACAATTTAAATCGCTCCGAATAAAAGGAATAGTGATGCACAACATGCTAAAGAGAAAAACGCAATTACACCAACTGCCCTAAGAAAAGGATGACCTGCTGGGGACAAAGTGCTCCAGTGTGTTTTGAAGAATGTGTCCAGCAATGCCATTTGGGACCTCTTGACAGAATCCAGAGGCACAGGGACAAAACAGACACACAGGCCAAACCATCCCAGGTGATGTTTTCAAGCCAGGACTTTTGCATGTAGGAAGGTCTGTCAAAATTGTATCACCTTTGCTGAGCAAATTTTGTGATTTAGATCCCAAAAATCAGATTCTTAGCAACACTATTTCAGGATAAGCCACAAATAACTTACTGTAATTACAGTCTATAAATAGAAATAGCAAAAGGCAAGCAGCAAAATCACAAAGCTTTAAAAATTATCAGTAAAAAACCAAAAGCAGGACTGATTTTTGAATTTTTGTAAAACTGCAACAGTGTGCTGAAATGTATGTATGCAAGGAGACAAACTGTGAGATCACAAAAAACCTTTCAGTTCCATTTCTAAAGCTAACAGATCTCAGACTCTATTTCTAAACTAAAAATCAGTTTCCTACATGCATACTAAAACATTTGCAAAAAAAACCCCAACAAAAAACACAAAAAGGTGTTACCATCTTTTGGAGACATATCTACGACAAGAGAAATAAAAAAGACAACCCTGACAAAGAAAATTAACCTTTCTGAAGTTATGTTTTTACCATTATTTTAATGATTACACAGGGAGACAATTAGATTTAAAAGAGAACAAACCACACACAACTGCTCTCCAATTTTTTCTTCGTGTTTATCCCACAATGAAAGTAAGACCTTAAAATTTCAGTTGAAAAACCTACTACTTCCTTTAAACATTTTTATAAAAGTTAGGTTTGAAGTAAGAAATATTTTAAAAGCAATGTCCTCCTCAAAGACAGGATTTTTTTTCTTTTCACATATTTCACATCTCCAGTTTTGGAAAATTAATGAACTCCTCGTTTCAGTATATTTCCAAACCTCCTGCCATTTGGAATATATCGGCTCTTTAAAGGTGTCTTTAATGCCAGCAAGGATTTGTGTCTGGATTGCAGAATCTGTAACTCTTGCACAAGTAAAGTTATGAGTTTCTTCCCTTGCTCCTTTTTCAAATGAAAAATATAAACTTGTATAAGATACAGCAGCCATCCTGGAGGCTGTCCACAAAAAAAATGTTGTGCTTCATAAAGAAAAATTTGCTGCCTTAATACTAAGAACGCTCAAGCAGCAACACTTGTAGTGCGAGCACAGCTGCGCCAGTGCAGTTTCTTCTGTAAAGATGAAGAAAAACATACAGAGCTCCAAAGCAGCCTTCTCTACAGATGGATACCCTGAGCTCAGGTCACAGAATTTCAGTGTGTCAACCCAGACACAAGGGTAACTGCGTGGGGGAGAGAATTCAGTCTTTTGAAAGCCAAACACCCCCAACTGCAGTGGAGTCATCCTAGGAAGAGATTAGCCTGTCTACTGGAAAGCAAAATGAGCCAAATTTGCAGTATCTTTTCTGGAAATTTGGAAGAAAATTATGGGAAAAAAATGCAGTAATCTATGTCCTCAGAGATGGGTAGTTCTATTCCTCAGACCCACGTACAGTAACAGAGTACCTTCACAACAAACATTTTTGTCAGCTAATTATAATTTTTAAACTCATTTTCAAATGTCTCCAAGAACAAAAGGTTATTAATGAAGACAACTAGTTGAAGAATAAACTCTCAAGACTACTGTTGTATAAATTAGTATTTTGGGAGAAGGTCAGGTGGATATAAAAGGCCAGAAATAAGCTTTTATAATAACAGCTTCTTATCCAAACAATTAAAACAATTCAAACCATCCATCCAAAATGTGGAGATGTTCAGGGTTTTTTTGGAAAATAAAACTAAAGGAGAAGAACCTCCAGTTTCAGAGGAGTCCTTGGCATTTACAATTTTTCCATCTCCTGCACTGCCTAGACTGAAACAGCCAAATGCTAGAAGAGCCCTTAAAGCAGTAAGTAAAAACTGAGACACAGAACTGTGGAAGCGCTTTTCACAGAAGAGTTTGAAAAGTGAGTTGCAAATGTAACTTTAAGAAGAGCAGAAAGGACAGAGAGGTGAACAGTTTCATCAGCCCACTACAGCTATGCAAAAAAAAAAAAAAAACCCAAAAAAAACAAACAGGAGAAAAGCAAACATTTTCAATAGCTAAGTTCTGAATTACTGCACTACCTGACAGAATAAACCCAAATAACAGCCTCTTGCAAACCATTTTAGATCTGTGTTCAGCTCACTCTGCTGTTCCAACTATTCTTTTATTGAGGCAGAGAAAAGCTCTCAGTCATCCCAAGTCATTACTAGATCCTGCCTACAGACTCAGCAGAACCAGACCAAAGACTTGCACTATCTGATACAGAAGAGAGAAATGTCACTCAGTCATGGCACAGGCTCCACTGCACAAACAAGAACATGGAAACAAATGTGAAAATTTTCATATACAGTGGAAAACTGAGAGGAGTGGCTGATACACCAAGAGGGTTGTGCTACCATCCAGAGTGATGTCAACAAGCTGAAGAAATGGGATGCCAGGAACCTCACAGAGTTCAACAAGGAGAGGTGCAAAGTCCTGCACCTGGGAAGGAACAGCCCCAGGCACCAGAATATTCTAAGGGTCACCAGCTGGAAAGCAGCTCAGAAGAAAAGGTCCTGAGGGTCCTGGCGGACACCAAGTTGAGCAGCAGCCAGTGCAGTGCCCTTGAAGCAAAGATGACCAATGGTATCCTGGGCTGCATCAGACAAAAGTATTTCCAGCATGTTGAGGGAGGTGATCCTTTCCCTCTACTCAGCACTGGTGAGTCCAGCTGTGGGCTCCTCAACACGAGACAGACATGGACACATTGCAACGGGCTACAGAGATGACGAGACCATGTCTGCCATGAGGACAGGCTGAGAGGGCTGGGACTGTTCAGCCAGGAGCAGAGAAGGCTCAAAGGGATCTTACCAATTCATCTTTTACATCGCCCTGAAGGGAGGGTGTAAAAAGGACAGAGCCAGGCTCTGCCCAGCGGTGCCCAGTGACACGACCAGAGGCAATGGGCATAAACTAAAACACTGGAGATTCCCTCTGAACATCAGGAAAGATTTTTTTCACTCTGAGGGTGACACAGCACTGGCACAGGTCATCCGGTCAGGTTGTGGTGTCTCCAACCTTGGAAACACTCAAAAGCCATCAGGACATGGTCCTGGGCAACTGGAGGTGGCCCTGCTCGAGCAGGGGGCTGGACCAGGTGACCTCCAGAGGCCCCTTCCAACCCCAACCTTTCTGTGACCCTGTGCAATGCTGCAGCTTTGTGAAAATGACACGGCTGTGCTGCATCTTGGGGAGTGTGGGGGTAACCCACACACACTTCACTGCAAAATTAATTTCTGATAATCATTCAGTCACCAAACAGTTCAAGAAAATATAAATGAACAAACTGATTATTAGCTAGCTGAATGTCTTTACCATAAGCACCATGCTAGTGCCCTCTGCTGTCTTTTATATCCTTATGTAATACCAGGTTAAAAATCTGCTGAGAAATGCTGGTTGGGTCTATACACTTGCAGAGCTCTCATCTACTTTTCTGCTCTCTCTGAATTAATAATTAAAACAGAAAATAGAAAATTCAGGAAATTACTTTTTTCATCTGCTTCAGGGAAGATGAAATACTGAGTTAATTTTCAACAAATTATTTAAAATTAAAGCTTCCTTAAGATAAGAGCTCAAAACAAAACACAAATATATAAATATACATAAAAATACAGGTTTAAGTTCTGTATCACATCTAAGCTGATATTCAGCCAAGGACAGCAGTCAAACTCTTGCAATTATTAGTAATATTCTTGATCCTGACGTAGGTTGGAGAAACTGACACTAAATGAGGCCCTATCACCTGGGAATTCAAAGGAACTTCTCATGCAAAAACAAATTGGACCAGTAAATACACTGAATATACAGAATGAACTAAAACCCTTGTAAAGCAAGAAGACAAAAAAAAATTAGCTATCGTCTCAATGAGGTCCATAATGTCCAACATGCAAGAACACCTGGAAAACATACAACTTCCCCTCCCTTTGCCCAGCCCCAGTATCTCCAGCTCATAACCCAACTGGTTTCTGGACAAGAAATGAGGCCACTGTCATACAGCACTGGCCTGAAGAGTGGCAACTGGCATCATTGCTCCTGCAAGATATACAGCTGTTTTTTCTTGAAAATAAAACTTTCTCGGCTGTGTAAGGAAGAGCTGCACAAGTAGCAGAGGGACTCTGCCACCTCAAAAAGAATCAGTGATGAGAGGCATAAGAATTAAAATCTGAAGTCTCACAAGAAAGTATATTTATAATGAAAAGAAAATATACTTATAAAGCCTGCTGCCTTTAGAGGTTCTTCAGCTTCTGTGGGTTGCATAAAAGGAAGAAAAAGTGCAAATAGAAGAGTTGCTCCATCTCATTCAAAAATCTCAGGAATGCAAAGAGGGTTCTTCATTAAGGCTCTGTGTTCAGACTCCAAACGAACTGGAGACTTGATTATTATACTGTGTGTGAATGCCAGAACAGCTGGAAATGGCAGCTACCCTGATTGTTTCTCTTCTTCCTTTCCCCTTCAATTTAGGCAACTTCAATCACAGATAGATGAAGGCAAACAGGGAAAGACAGAAATACTTTGGTGGAAATACTCAAATGGGAATACAACATGTAACAGTTTTATTTAATCTTTCCTGAAAGTTATGATCATACTAAGCTAGGAAAGATTTACTATCTGTGGGTGGTTGATTGTACCCTGAACCACTAAGCAGTAGAATACAAATAGGAAATAAAAGCATAAACTAGAGAAGGACGACACTGAAACACAAACTTTGCTGCTCTGTGCCGCTTCCTGCATAAGAAATAACTGATGGGGAGATGAAAGCTTTGTTTTGACAAATATCAATCACGCAAAGACACAAGGGCAGTTACACACTTCAGAGTGGTATCTGTAAGAACCATGACAACTCCACTGAAAGAGATGCCTAAATAACCACACAGGAATCAAAGAGTTTTATACACAAAGAGCAAGTCAGACAAAAGTACCAGGAGGCCTTTATGAATGAATAGGAGCTCCTGGACAATCTCCAACAGAAAAAGGAAGCCTATGGGGGAAAGCAAGGATAGACAGTTTGGAGGAATACAGAGAGACCATTCGAGCAGCCAGGAATCAAGTTAGAGAGCTAAAGCCCTGGTGAGATTAAATCTGGCCAGGGACATCAAGGGCATCCTATGTAAGGAAGAAATTCTTCCCTGTGAGGGTGGTGAGACCCTGGCACAGGATGCCCAGAGAAGCTGTGGCTGCCCCATCCCGGGAAGGGTTCAAGGCCAGGCTGGATGGGGCTCTACAGAACATGGTCTAGTAAAAGGTAACCTTTGTCCATGGCACGGGGCTGGAACTCGATGATCATTAAGGTCCCTTCCACCTCAGGCCATTCTATGATTCTGTGATTCTACATTGTTATAGAGCTGTACATGGGCTCACTTTATTATGTCGTATTTCATTACCTCTAAACTATTACTCAAACATGGTAGAGCCTGGCACATTTCTAGTCTCAATATGACAATTCTTCCATCTTTATCCAGTTCCTCATGGTATACATTCCTAACCTCTATTCCCCACCCCCTCTTTTTTAGAAGGTTTAAGCACAAGCATTCTAATGGGAAAACAGTGTGAAGTTCCCAGAGGCTTCATCTATTCCTTGAGATATTCTTCAGCAGTCAAGATCAGGGGAAGATGTAAACTGAAACATCTCTAATGCACACACACACCCCACCAGTGTGTTAATGCTTTCTCATTAATTCTCTTTGTGAAGTTATGACAGAAAAAAAAAAAGTTGAGAAGCAGCCTATAGGCAGGTCTGCAAGAGTACTGAATGAAAACAGTAGTTTGCAATTAAGCATATGACAGTTTGGGATAATGGAATCAAACATGTGGATTCATTTACAGTATGTGTACCAAATGAACAGATTCCTTCAAGGAAAAGCTCTCTTAGCTATGTATTATGAAGGCTCATCACAAACAGGCTGTCTGAAGTCCTGTCTTTTGTACATACCTGTTGTACACCTCTGAGTCTCCCTTCCTATCTAAGAGCACAAGAGTGTCTCAAATATGCCATTATCCAAAACCAAGCTATCACTACAATTATAATCTATAATACTACAACATTATTACTGTTGTTGTTGCAATGCTCCCTTCAGTGCTGTTTCTAAAGAACACTCATTTCAGGAGCAGCCTGACTGCACAGAAATCATGGCAGTGTCAGGTGAAGTGAGTCCTGTAACACACAGGCTGTTCATTTTCTTTAGCAATTTGTTCTTCTAGCATTAACCACTTTATCCAGACAAGTGAAGACAGAAAACAAGAGTCACGAACTGTTCCTGCAACTACTCCTTCCATGCTTCAAGAATGTGAGCATGGAAAGCTGGTGCATTCTTCAAACACACTTCCAGATAAAAATTGTCTTTAAGAACATGGGCAGGTTTTCCATAAAGAGCAGTGACAAATAATGTCTGGCTTTCCACTGGATGCACAGGAGGAGGAGGCGGCTGATTCTTTATTCTCTATGTTCTGGTTCACTTACCACATAAGATGTTAGAAAGAATAAGGAAAACACCCTTGTTTTTCAAATCTCATGTGCTCCACTAGAGTTCAACAATGAGTGAAAATTTTTCCTAGCCTCAAGCAAAGTTCATTCCTTTATGAACATATTGAATTATTTCAGCCACTATTTATAGTTCAGCCTATAATTTGTTACATGAACTGAAGCTCTTTCTGCTCAGCTGATCTGCTATACCTTCTGCATGCCTGGTGAAGGGAGGATTATTTATTTAAGTCAGTGTCTCGTGGACTGATGTCACCAGTGGCTGCAGAGTACAACCACTGCTGCTTAGATGACACGTGGTTATTGTGTTACCTGAAAGGTCATATTTAACACTCTCTTTGCAAAGTAGCTGTTACAGGAGTTTTTTTTTATTGTCCCTTTGACTTGGGAACATATTTGATCTTAAAATCTCCTTACTGCCACATTAACAAAACAAAGTCACAAGTGTTAAGACCTCTAGCTTCTCCTCCCAGAGAAAACAGCAGGACAGAAAGTAGGACAGTAAGAAAAACTTTGGGAACAAATAATTATTTTTCATGCATTCGCATCATATTTTAAAGAAATGGACTTTCTAGATTCTGAGCTACACCCCAAAAGAGATCAAGCACTGGCTTTGGTTTTTAACAAAAGTGCAAGACACAGCTACCAGCCTAAAAAACGCAGGTAGTGAGCAGACAGGATGAGCAGGGGACATGCCAAGTAAATTTCTCCCTCTACTTTACCTGTAGCATCTCAGCTCTCTGCTCATCAGGCTAACAAGTACTCTGGTCTCAATATCTCTCTTCAAAGGTCTCAACTTTGCACAGATAATTTACTTAAGCAGAAGGCCAGTAAGGGAGTAAGGTGACATTCCAGGCCAGTCATCCAGGCAGGAACCTGGGATGTGTAACAGCTGTCCTGGCTCCTCTGCACAGTACAGGTGGATCAGCAGCACCAAAAGTATCAGCAGAACCCCCAACAGAAAATGCTAGTCTTAAGCCATGTTGAAAAGAAGGAATCTGAATTTGGGATTCTGTGCATTACCCACCGAACAGCCCCAAGGCCAGCTACAAAACCCCCCCCCCAGAACGCAGTGTTGGGAATACAGCCTCTCCAGCAAGGTTTTTCCAGCCAAAATTCTTTCGTAATTTTAAGATGACCAAGACTACAATTCCAGCAAATACAGTGCTCACGTGGAAGTCCCTACCTAGCTTTTAAAGCAAGTAAAAGTACTTAGCACTTAATGGCACACCTGACATAACCCCCTCTGTCTACAGGTTATTTTGCACACATGAACACGCTAAACACAATTCCTTGCTTTTGAGTGCCAATTTTTTTGGGTAACTACTTTTGGGTTATTAGGTATTATTGCATTTTGGAAGAACAAAAAACCTTATTCTTTCATTGTGCTGTTTGGTTTCTTCTCAGATATCAAACAGAGGCAATCTAATTTCAGGGTATACATTCTTTCAGAAGTGACCGCCAACGACAAAAGCATGCAGAATTTTACCTTTTCACTATTCTTGTATTTTTCCCAGCTTTTCAACATCTTAAGCCATTTTGTAGTTCTTTCAATTTCAAGGTGCTTTTGCTGAAAAGGAATTAGAAATTTTTAATATCTCCAAAACGAATGCATTTAAAGTTGTTTATGCTTTTCTAAAAGTAACAAGAAAAAGTTTAACAGAGCATTATGAACTTTTTATTCAGTCATCTGAGAACAGGAAAGAGTAGCACCAGTTCATTTAAGACATCCAAAAAACCAGGCAACCAAAAACCAAGCAGAAACTCTTATTTTCAACACTATGGAAGAAATGTATTTTGTAAGAGGAGGTTAAGAGGACAAGATTTCTAGAAGTTTCTTCTTTATACATTTGGCAAGTTTAAAAAAAACCAACTTCAATTTCTTTTTATACTCAGTAAATTTTCAGTAAATTCATAAATAATTTCGGCTGCAAGACACTTAAAAGTTAGTTGTCTCTGAAATGATCTTCTTTACCCAGACTTGCCCAAAACATAATTAGCTTCTGTTTGCCGATGATCACACAAACCATCGCTTCTTAAAAGGCACAAAGTTAAAAAGGAACAAAAACAAGTGCATGCAAGAGTGACAGTGCAGGAGCAGAAATGGGAATAAGCTTTAATTCTAGACATTAGAAGCTAGAAATAATTCTCCTCCATGGCATGGCACATTTTCACCTGAATTACCCTGTAAGTTAACATCAAGGATTTCTTCTGAAGATCTATTTGCTCAAATTTTATTACTGACAAGAATATTTCAGTAACAAGGCGACAGAATGAGAATCAAACCAAAACAAACCCCATCTTCTCAAAATAAGTAGTTATATTAAGCAGTCTAGCAAGTACAGCCCGACTACCTTAGAGATTGACCTTCTTTCTATAAAAATACTGCTACAGTTGCCATCAAATTCTAAAATTTAGGAAACAAACAAGCACTTGGAAGCAGACATCTTAGTCCACAGAATTTCAAGGCACTTTGGCGCTACATGGCCAAAAATCTGTGTTTTTTTAGTTCCAGTGATAAGACTTCTAGCAATTATTTTTACAGCTCAGTTTTACATTTTGGAAAGAGTCTCTGATTATACTATAAAGTTAATAGTTGGCTGTGTGTTTTTACATTGTTTAATGAGACTATTTCGACTCTCTCATAAAGCTTTGGAACAGAAGATCCAGACTGGAAAGGTTAAAGCAGAAAAATGTATGTGTGCGGCTATTGCTTTTTCTTCAAAACTGAATATAAACAAGAATTTAGTTTCACTGTAAAGGGCAGCCCCTTTGCCTCCAACTTCAAATCCAGGGATTAATAAAGACAGGAAGGATACTCACATGGCTATTGATTCAATCTCGTAACAATGTAAAAGTTTAATTTTAAAGCTCTGCAGGATACTGAAAAGTTATTAATACTTTCATTAAGTATTTATAAAGTCAATTGCATCCAAAATGTTGGGGGAAAATATAAAAGAAAACTATTACTTATTGTCCCAATAGAATCCTAATTTTACTTCTAGCTTTTACCCATCAGAATTTGTTCATTCTTTCTTGGCTATTAATGCAATAAAATGGGCTTCTTTAACTTGCTGAACTTCTTAAATCCAGGATCCCAAAGCCTTGCATTAGCAGAAGCATAACTTGATGACATTTAGGTCCACCCCAACAATGATAGGTCCACAAAATGTCCAGGAAATAAGATGGTTTGGGTTTTCAAGTTATTTTTGTTTCAATTTAAATGGTATAGGCGTGACACAAGTATAAAAATGTTACAGGGAAAAGAAGTGCCTCTACTCTTTCAACGTTATCTAACTATTCATGTTGCAATCAACTGCCCACATTCCTGTTCAGGTTCTGGCTGTATTGGGCAATATCTCAAATACTTGCCTTTTAAAAAAAAATTTAAAGACATTTCTTAAGGGTTATGTTAGAGGGGAAGGCTAGAAAAACTACTGCTTCCCAGATTTCACAACACTATTTCTGATTCTCCTTCACACTTGCAACCCCTTTAAGGAATCAGCATTTTCAGCATCGCTGAAAGCAGCTGTTCTCTAGGCACAGTTTATAGACTTCAGGAATAACAGGAAGTCAGGAAAGGTCTCTGCCCTCAACAGGTTCTTCAGATAATTGGTAAGAAAAATAAAACCCTATCTGTTTCCACAGTCTTTTTGTTTGTATGTTTGATCTGCTTTCAAGATTTTTGGTCTTTTGAGCCAGAAGCTCACTTCAATTGTATGTTTGTTCAAGCTTTTACGTCTTTGTGTCAATTTATCCCCATTCTCAAGTGATGCTACTGTAGTCAAAACAACAATTATTTCTGTGTTCAGTTGTTGAAAACTTTTAGCTACTTCTTTCCCTGTCTGAATTATGCTCACTTTCATGTCTAACAGGTACAACACTGAAAACACAGGCAGATCTGAGGCAGCTCATTGCAGAGCAGATGGATGCTGCTGCTGCTCTTTCAGACAAGTTCCATGTAGTTGTCACCAAAAAAAGAAAAAAAAATCCATTTATCTGTCTTCTGAGTACATTTCACACTTTGAAGCATTTTTGCCATTGGGAGTAACAGAATCCCTAATTGAAGCAGAGCTGGTATCCTACTCTCATGTCAGTAAACAATGCACTAGTGAAAGCAAAAATATCACGAAGTTGGCAAGCATCCCTCTCGTGTGCAGCACTCCACCTTCCTGGAGAGCATGTGTGCCAGGGGCTGAGGCTTAAAGCAGTGCTTCAACAGAAGCCTCAGAAAAAAACAGAATGTGCTGAACTGCTCCCCAGAGAATTTATAATCAAGTAAACCAATGACAAAACCTAACAAACTGAAAATT
The DNA here is from genome assembly GCA_013397865.1 of Struthidea cinerea. NCBI lineage: Eukaryota > Metazoa > Chordata > Aves > Passeriformes > Corcoracidae > Struthidea > Struthidea cinerea. The sequence continues at coordinate 773,043 of VZTI01001471.1, forward strand.
ACTTAGAAAACATTTCATAGAACTTCAAAATCAGTCAGGCACAGACTCCAGATTTCCTGAGGTCAGTTCTCTGTCTCCTTTCCTCCCCTTGTTTTATCTGAGATGTGCTGGCTGACTCATCTCAAGGTTAAGTAGTTCATAACGCAGGACAGTGATTTGATGCATTTAAGGCATCAAACGTGCAGCAGAGTAATGAAGCACCAAAATCAGTAATTATAACTATTAATGCAGAGTAAAGGTATTATGACCAAAAATACACACACACAAAAACACACACAGAAATCCCAGCCCGTCCCAGCCTAAGGGGGTTTTTGTATCTGAAGACTGGATTCCAAATTCACAAGGATATCAACCGTCTACATAAGCTGCAAATGAAATGAAAACCTGAGTTAGGAATATTTTTTAAAATTCACAAGGCAGAAGGAAAGGCGTAAATACTTCTGCCGAGTAAGCGACTTCAAAAGACATTGTACCGAAAGCTCATAATCTTAGCCTGCATTAACATAACACAGTAATCCTTATGAATGGTATCTTGAAAATTGCAGAGATTCAAAGCCTGCTGACAGAAGCCAGATAAAGCTCAGACCAGCAGAGGTCAGGATACCATCAGGAGTGTAACCAGGAGTCTAATGCAGGAGCATCACTGGATGATTATAAAAACACACTAGACTTGCAATTTAACACTGACTCCATAAACACCGTTTCTATGCTGACACTTTGAGACAGCACGAACACAATCTGGGACTGAGAACTGAGACACTATTTCTACCAAATAATTTAAGGCTAACTACAAAGCCACGGTGAATCAGAGCTTCAAAACACATCTACCACAGTAGCTGCAAGCTGCCTAATATTTCTGCTCAGAGACTAACCCCCCTGCTGTGTCCTTCTGATGGAAATGAAATTATACATACACTCACTGTGTTATCAAATGTAATGAAACATGGCAGGAAAAGGCAACTATTTCAGGCTGTGTACGCAAAACCACACATGAACCAAGGCAAAACAAAAGAGACTTACAAGTTCTATTCTTTTACAGTAAGCATCTCTTACTAGCTTCAGGATGTAACTGAAGATCAAAATAATTAATTTTCCGAAGCACTGCTGCTCTTAACACTCAGAGAGCTGAGCTGCCTTGGAATAAGTCATTCCATCCTTTTTCCATGTATTCTACTGATTTATGCACCCAAGAGGGCTAACTTAAACTTGCAGCTTTAAATATTTTATCTTGAATTTTCTGATCTGATTTGGTCTTGGAGATAACAACAGACCCGACTGACCAAGGGGAAATATCAACAGCAACTAGGCCCAGACAGGCAGAAATTCAGTTCCCCATTATTTTTATTGCTTTCCACATTCCCAACACATCAGTTGTCAAACTACTTCTCCAGTACCCTCCAGCAGCAGAAGGATTTTTGGACTAGGACCTGCACCAGCTGCCGACAGGACCTGCATGTCCAGAATACACCCGGCTCAGCAACTCAGCATTACGAGGGAGGTCCCCACACTGTAGTGGCAGCAGGGTACTTGTCACCATTTCCCAAAGCAGCAAAACACCCCACGCTCCTCAGGACGGCAGTGCACACCTCAGCGTCAGTGCCACCACCTCGCTCACAGCATCCATCCCCCCCGCACAGCTGATGGCAGCTCCTGGCACAGGACCACAGCTCTCACTCTTTCAGGGCAGAGCTGGGTGTGAGCTCTTAAGTAGCTCCATTTCCTTCACTAGGTCATACAATGGGCAAGGAATATTCACATCTCATTGACAGGAGCAAATACGAGTGGGCCCCAAGGGATCTGTGGGAGAGTTAATGTGGCCTCAAGGATGACAGTTCTGAGGGGACTCAGAATGTGCTTCTTTGGAAATGTAAATCACTAAAATGCTTCATCAACTCATTCCACAATGATTTATATTGTTTAAAGCTGTAAATCTGTAAATGTTTACTTCCTAGTAAAAAAAGCTGGAGGACAGTGGACTTACCTTTTCTATCACCGCATCATGGACAGGAAGCTCCTCTGGACTGAAAACAAAGAAAAAGTTTATATTAGTCTTGGTTAATCTTGGCACAAAATCATTTCTGCATAGGTTCTTACAAGTCATCATTTACAGTAGCAATTTGTAGTAACAAGTGAACAAGAATTTTGAACTGTAAAGAAGAACTAAAATTTTTAAGTACAGAACTAGGATTTTAAATCAAAGTAGTTGCATAACTTAAGAAAAACATTGCATAGCTTAAGAAATTTTTTTTTTCTTCTGTAAAAGCACCTCTGCTGTATTACTGAACTGAAATCCAAATGATTTTTGTTTTGTCTTATTTGACCATACTACTGTTAGCTGATTTACAAATTAAAAAAAAAAAAGTATTTCCTCCTTTACCACTGTGCTCAAGGAAAGGCACTGAGACTTTGCTTGACCTAGGAGAGTTAACTTACATTTTCTCAAAACTACAAAACTCAAAGTAATCAGGAGGAAGCAGCAGAAAAAAAAAATCCGTTTTGTTACTAGGTACCTAATTAATACTAAAATTTAAAGTCTTTTCACTTCTCATCCTAAGCCTAAAAAGGCAGATAAGGAATTGAAAGCTTGAAAAGCAACCTTTGACCAGATACATCATCAGACTTTCCATTACCTTCATTTCATTCTGAGACCTCTAACTTCTGTTTTTCTTACCAAAGAACTTTGTGTTTTTCCTCTCAAAAGTAACTGGACCACCTTGCCACCAAGTGAGCCTGCCTTCCCCTGCAGCTTCTGAAAACACAGCAGCTCAACTGTAAGAAGCAACTCCCTTCTGCTCTAGAGGTCAGATAAATAACACACCCAATAAAACCATGTTTAAAAGGGACTACAACACAGGAAACACTGGAAATACTTTTTAAAATTCCTACTGAGTCTTGATTATGAAAAAAAACCTCATACCTACATCATTATAGCTTTTTATAGCAAGGCCATTAAACCCCAGTACTTCAGACCTGTATCCACTCTGCAAGGGTGACCTTGGCGAAAGCTACAGAAGTTAATGCTTCAGTCAGCGTAACAACACTCTGATGCAAAATGCTTGAATTGTATTCAAACTCATTTCATTTATAAGATGCTGTTTCAGATTCAGAAGATATATCTGAATAAAAAATACAGAATAAAGAAATATATTTGAACCACTTAATCTAATGGAAAAGCTTGCTCCCATCAATACCTTCACAAAGACCAAACACAAGTCAAAGTTTCCAGTCCACAGTCCAGAAATTAATTTTAAAACCAAAAGACTGTAGCTTTTGAGCAGCATTGCAAAAAGCATAATTCCTTCATTTAGAAGCACTTAACTAATACCTGAAAGTTCTCTTGGTGAACAACACCAAAACCAAAAAAACTCTTGATCAACATCTAACACACTAGAAATAACATCTAGTCAGTACTATTTGTAAATTTTAACAGAATTTGTATTGTGCACAGTCTCATATAACTAAATCAAGTAACTGAAAGCAGGCCCTTCGTATGCCAAATATCACCTAGAAATTCAGCTTATTTGAAGTGGAAAGAAAAAGCAAAGGGGAAGAAAAAATTCAATTTAATACAATCTGCTTGGGGTGGTGGTTGTTTGGTCTGATGTACAAAGACTGCTAGGCCTTCTCACATCACTTAAAATTTCAAATTCTTTAGTGACAGTCGCAGGCCCTGCCTACCCTCCACGAGCCTCCCACAGCAGCCTCATTCTTCGCAGCCCTACGAGGTCACACCAGCAGCTGCCTGTGCACACAACAAACTCTTTTTCCTCCAGTGCTGCCTGCAGCGTGCAAGGCAAGGATCTGACAGCTCCGCATCCCTGCGGACTCCCACTGGCCACAGCAGCTCCTCGGCTGAACTGGTACCACTTGACAGCTTATCTGCATGCTGGCATGGAAGCTGATCACATGAAAGATTAATCAAATCTTATTTTTCACAAAGGGAGAATGAGTTTTAGTGATTTATTAAGAAATTGCTCACTGCTAATTTTGGGAGTTACCACCAATGTAAAAGAAAAGGCATGGCTGAACCTCCTGAGCAGGAAAAGGCAGCCCTCATGTCCTGGGAAGCAGACACTAAATTAATCCAACGTCAAATTTATGCCCACACTGCTCGTTATTTTTTCAGCTGTACAGCTCTGCACTAATACGACAGAGCTACACTGAAATTCCACAGCAGCACATTAAGGCAGCCCCATGTTTTTATTCCACACGACGATGCTGAGCACCAGGCAAACAGCACAGAGGCCAAACGAATCGCCCTGGGCTGCTCAGTAACTCGCTGGACATGCAGGAGCTCCTGGAGATCTCCCTCTCCATTAACGAGATGGCACCAACTATGCCCATATACTCATATGTGTAACTATTAAAATCTACCCTGCAAGGGTTGAAGGAAAGGAAGAGCAGGCACACAAACTTTCTCAAGCCCCTAAAGGTATTTTAAATAAATACAGTTCCATTTAGTGTACATGTTTTCTATGCAGAAGAATCTTAAGAGGTTTTTTTTATTATTAGGTAGGAACAGACGCAAAATCAATTGATGTCTCTATGAATCTGTTACTTTATTGTACCTTCTATTTTTTCTTTATAATGATGCATCTTCCCCTTCCTTTCCCAGCCCAGCCAAGCCAATCTAATATTGTTACACCTTAATTATTTCTTTTAAAAATGAATCTTCTCCAACCATTCCCAGTCTATGTAAACTTGCATTTCTCCATGGTGTTTATCTGCATACTTCAACAAATAATAATAGGAAGTAGTAAACAATATTAACATAATATAGCCATATCCTGCCCTAAGATGACTGTTTTCCTTTAATAGCTCAAGTAACATGCATTTAGGGGATACAGAGAGAACAGAACTGATTAACATAATTAGCTTGCAACCATACAATCCTGGATATCCAAAAGAGGAGTCACAGGGATGCTTTTAACTGAAGTCATGAAAATAAGGTCTCACTTAGCAGAAACAAGATCTTAACACTCTGCTGTCCGCACTAAAGTAAAATCTGAACTAGGTAAAGTCAGCTGTTGAACGAGCCAGGAATTAAGAATCACCACACCTGGCCTGGGCCTTGCCATGAAGACAAGAGCTCCCAGCTGCAGCCACACGGGATCCCAACAGCAGCTCAGGGCTCCGCCTGCCACTGCCAAGCAGCTCTGGAGTTACAGCACTAAGAGAAAGGGCTGGAGATCCTGTCTACACATCTAGGAGCTGCAAACCACTGCAAGATTAAATCCCAACTACAGTAAGCTGCCTGACAGTCATCCTACTAGGATGCTCCTCAAAGACCTCTCACTGGAAGAAAGTAAATACTGGATTCCAAGGTTTGACTGGAACTTAGGATCTCCACCCATGGTCCTCACTGGTGGTGATCTGCAGCACCAGCCCAAAGCCATCTTTTCCCATCTTTCAGGCTGAACTACTTTCCACCTTCTGGTGAGAAGGTCTCTATGTTCAAAGACACAAGAGTTCATTTATTGGACTTGACTGAAAATGCCTCTTTTTATTGCATTGTAAGGGATGAATGGATCTTACATCTTTAAATCCACCACGATGGCTAACACAGGTTTTCATGAATATTTCAAAAAAACTTAAAAAAAGAAACTATGTCAAATGCATAAATATCTGTCACTTCAGAACATTAAATATGCAGATCTATGGTTTTGACCATTACAGTATGTGTTGTAATTAGCCTCCCAGAGTAACAGTGGTAGTTGCAATAAATTGAAAAGTCTAAGACTTAACAAGCTTACAGTCCCCTACCCACTGCTGCAGTTTAAATCAGTCATCTTTAAACAGCACTTTGATGTATTTGTTCAATACAAACACAAGGAAAGACTTTCTTGTATTACACACTCAACAGATTTATTCCTTTCCTACATTTGTATTTAAATCCCAAGTATGTTCCCTGCTGAGTCAAATCACAGAATTTTCCTGTTTCTAGTTTAGCTTAAGAAATGTAAAGCCTCCTCTGTTTGCAGCTTCAGTTGAGGGTGGAAGATATTCAGTGCAATAATCAGCAACCTTAGTGCACCAATCACCCCAGAACTCTGAATTCCAGAGGATCAATTCACTTCTTCATATGAAATTTTCACTGGGGAAAAAATAAGTGACAAAAATTGACCACAATAAGACCAAAAATACTACAAAGCTTAATTGCCCAAAGAATTGTAATGTTCAAAATCTTTTGGTAAACTGTACTTTTATTTCTCAATTTCTATTTCAGAACACAGCACTTGCTTAAAAACCCTCTCTACTTGCTCTAGTCTGTCTAACCCAGACACAACTGGCCAGGGCACTGTGAAGAACTTTGGGGCTCGTTATTAGGAAATGTTTGTGCGAATAGCTGTGATATACGCAAGTCATCTAATAAAAAAAGTCAATTACATGTAATATTTCTATATTACTGAACTCAGCATAAAACAACCACTAAAAAAGTTTAATCCTCATAAAGCCTGTAAAGCAGTGCCTTTGCAAAGAATTTTCTCAAACTATTCCTCAATTATTTTCTCATGCTCACCTCAAAGTACTCTAAAGTGCAATATTATCACCTTGTACCACTGCACAGAGTTTCATTTTAAATGAAAAATATTTTGAAATCTGGTGTCACATTTTAAACATAACATAGGATAAGTTTTTTGCAGAACACTGATTTTCATGGTCTCATGGAGTTAACCATAAAGAAACAAATGCTGTGCATTCAGCTTGTCATTTGTGATGCACTGTTAAGTTTTTTAATCCATGAGGAAAACATATTTGCTACTACCCAGGAGACTTACTTTGAAGGAAATATAAAAAAAAAAATTTAAGAACCAGTCATTTGTATCATTTTGAAGCTTTCATGATCAAGAAATTTTTGAGTGAAACATCCACAAAAACATTAGTAAGGTATAAAAGTCAAAACCAAAAGTGATGCGAAATAAATTTTTAGGAGTGATCATGCATAGGTACGGTATGAGGGGAAGAATTCACTTGACAGGTCTGAACACAAAGAGCTTTAGTAAAAATGGAGTTGTCTTGCTGTACAACATGAAACTCAGATTGCTGAATAACAACTTCCACCATTACAGTATCCAGATGTATTAGGAAAAAGTAAAATCTTCCCAAATAGGTACAGTTTTACATTGTGTGATTTGTCAGGAGTGCGTTGTAGGAGTCTATGGCTTTACTAGACACAAAAAAATGAGTCTATTCACACTGGGAAACCAATTCTACAGCAATAACCACACTAACAAGGTGTTCTATTAGGTCTGCCTCCCCCTCAGTGTCTGATTCATGGCACATAAAGCTGTCAGGGCAATACGTCGTATTATGGATTTGTACAACAGTGCTTTTCAACAGGATCACACCTTCAAGGTAATTTTCAGAGGAATCCTGACTATGAATATTGCTTTAATCTTCCAGCTTTTGAAAGGAAATTAAAGCAAAAGTGTTATTTTCAAAACCAATAACATATGGAAAACACTTCTGAAAATATTAAGGACAAGGTAAGAAAGCTGTTGTTTTTCACATACAAAATTCTATGGCTCACTTCCTTCTTTGTATTTCACAATTTACTTACAAACTCACAAATTTGATTGAGTCTGTCTCTCAAAATAATTGGAGCTCTGCTACTGTAATCATCCACTTGCAATTTTCACTGAACAACCTCTGCACAGTATGGGGGTAGTGACTACAGCAGATTAAAAAACAGCTTTCAGAAGTTTTGTTAAAATTCATAAGCAAGCCAAAGCAATTAATTAACATATGGGATAAGCCAATGTGATATTCCACAATATAATTATCAGGAAACATGCTGCAAGAAAGAATTTAATGCTGGCAAAAGGTTGGACCACATGTGATTTTGTGACTAGGTTTTATTTGCAATTATTATTTGTGGATTCTGTGGATTTTGCTGCCAATTTGCACAGCACAGTGCCATGAACATGTAGCTCCTGTCCAGAAAGTCTCAAGCAATACACACTGTGAGAGATGAGATAAAATAAAATCAAAAGTTTTATCAAAATCAACTAAATCTCAAAATGGTGACTTTTTAGTAAAGTACTTTGCTGCACAGGAGATGATAACTTTGCTGCAATATTTTTACTGCCAATACGCAAAATCAAGAAATTAATAGAAAAAAACCATAGAACTGTGTTTTCACTGCCAAATGCTAAAAGTATGTGTTTTCCTGTGTTGCTAGTGAAAAGGCGTGTTCTATATGCAAACTTGAAAGTTTCCCCAGCTTGGAATCAGAAAACCTTTGAGAATATCTATACTCTGCTTAACTGAGTATAGATATTTCTAGGGATTTTTGATGTCACTTTAATTGTACATAAATGAACACTGAGGTTAAAAACGTCTTCTCAGAATCACGTTTTTATAAAGATAAAAATTAGTCTAAGCTACCTTAAAATTCTCTAGAGTCTAAAAGGCAAATGAAAGAGAATCCCTTGCTTCTAATTTACATTTGATAAATGTCTAAAACACCTAGGATTTTCTCCTTAAACACATATCTCCTGCTTTGAAGTACTGCTTGAAGGTTACTTCCTGTGCAGATCACTTACACCATAAATTAACAGCGATCCATGGTTTGCATGTTGGCAGCTTCATCTGCATTAAAATTCATGCACTATGCAAAGCTTATTTCAACATAAATTAACTAAGATGGTATTGTTTCAGCAATATATACTTGTTCACTGCTGAAGCCCACAGAATTACATACCTACACTTGCTTCTTTCAGGAAATAAACTTCAGTGGTCTCAAATCCCGTTTTGGTGGGTCCTTCATTGGGTCTAGAGTAGCAGCATCTTTGCACTTCTAAAAACTGTCCCCTCTTTTAGCATCCTTAACAATCTGTGCCAGTGAAACGCGCTCTGGCCATTTCCTACATTCAGTTACTTTAATCTTCTATAAATGCTAAATTTAGTAGGAAATATACGAGGTAATAATGATTATGCTAAATACTTATGTTTTAAAGCTTAAGCAGTAACTCAAAACCACTGCACATCGCTTTATGAATGTTGTATAAATTAAACCATATTAACATACTCATTTTTTTCAGTTCTGCTACCTAATAGCTCTTTTCATAAAAGGAAGTACTTTATGAATTCCTAGTACACAGTGGGTGATCTTTTACTCCAATCAAGAAGTAACAGCTGTTAACAAAAAAACACATTATTTGTCCTTAGTTGGCAGAATTATCCTGCAGCTCATATTTGTGTTTGCCATCAAATCGGCAGGATTGCATTCACCTCATTTCCTTCTGTATCTGCAGAGGATTGCTGAAGTGACAGCCTGGACTAACTCAGCAGAAAGAATGGATATAAAATTCAAATTTCAACTCTAGTCCTAAGAATAAGCTTAGAATAAAGCCAAGCCAAAGAAATGGGTAACATTGTGACACAGTTTTAGGAAGGAAAAAAAGACCATAGCATTCTGAGTTACAGAAAATAACAACAGAACACTTCTTCCTTCCACAGGAAGGACCTGCATGAAGGGAGACTAAGAGAAGAACCACACACTAGATCACCATGATAAGACAAGGGGAAAGGGAAGACAAAAAATTAAAGAGAACATCATCTTCAATACAGTTGCAAAAAAAAATTAAATTCACGGTCCAAGTCACAGAAAAATTCATTGGTAACTTCTAGACACGTAACTTCAAGGCGCTTCCTCCTTCTCCTGGTGAAGTCCTACCACTAAATACACAAGTGATGTGCAAATATATACAACTGTAAAGCTCACAGGTTTACTGTGAGCTGAGAGAAGGGCTGATTCCTCTCCCTTTGTTAGGTCTGGTTTAGACAATTTTCCTGAAACAGCTTTGAATAAACATCCAATTTTCGCCATCAGGCTGACAAAGAATACTTGTGAAAGTAGCAAGCATGAGAAAAAGTGAATAATAAAGGCACTGAAGAGTTCCTCATGGTAACCAAAACACCTTCTAAAGCAACACTTCTGACCACATGCTCTTGCAAAATAAGACCTCGCTTTAAAGAAGAAAATGCTGCAAATTGCCACGGACACCTCATGATTTTGAACACAAGTTCAAATGCATTCATGCAAAGAGAAGAGTCACAACACAACCACTACCACGAGTGCAGACAGATTCAGAGAAAAACATTCACTGTCCATCAAGGAAGCAGAGCTGTAAACTCAGTCAGAATGGACAGGACTAAGCAAATTTTACAGCAAGTCCAACGTACTCTTCCACTGTCAGGGATGATTAAATAAAATTACCTATTTACCCTGGTCTCTGACACAGCCTCATCACTTCACAACTGCATTGTAAGCACAGATTCATTTCAGCTAATCAGGAATTCCATAACTGATAAATAGTGGGTTTGCTGTGTTTTCAAAACAGGTCTTGTCATACAAAAATACAATTAAAATATTATTTTAAAAGTAGTTCCTGTGGAAGCATGCAAAGAAAAAAAAAAAGAAAGGATTCATCTAATGCCAGGGAGATGGACCTAAAAAAAGCATTTTGAATCTCAATTACTAACCCAAGAAAACTACCACTTCTCTTCTTAAATAAAGATAATATCCTCAGGGTATACTAGGGCAAAAGGAAAGAATGTTAAATAGAGCTGAAATTTGTGGTTGGGGTTCTTTTTAACAGCAGTTCCTCAATATGATTAGCAATGAATATTTCGCAGCAAAATCAGTCAAGGCAAGCGTATCACATATTAGAAGGCAGAATCCATGGCACATAAAGCAGATCTCCAGCGGAGAGAAGAGAATTCAGTGGAGTTCCCATGGTAAATCTTTACAATGTCACACAAAAGTTCTAGACAGTCACAATGAGGCATATTCATATATTTGCAAGAAAGAAGAGAAACACAACTTTCGTCTAAGAAGAGAGATCTGAACTTTTTTTTTTTTTAAATATTTGACTTTGGCAGCTGAAAGAGGCTGAACTTGGCACACTTCTTCCCAAGGGAGGGAAGAGTTTAGCCACTCTCCCAACAAGAGGGTCTGACCCTGTCTCACAAAGCTGAGAAGAGGAAAATGACAGCAAGTCCCTGCTGAATGACCAGGATAAATAAAATGCAGTAAGATTCACATTTATAACTGAACTGTTAAGAATAAACACTTCATTGCTATTTTAGCACATCACCACATCACTTAGCATGTTTGGCAATCTTTACTGTGCCTAGAAAATTAAGAATTGTGGCTCCATGTCACTGTGAACAGTAACTTTGAAACTCTTCTAGTAGCCTTGGAGCTTCTTCCTTAAACTCCGATGTGCAGATTTAATGGCCTTAAAAGGAAATGGCCTTAAACTGAGACAGAGGAAATTAGATTAGATATTAGGAAAGAATTTTTCACTCTTAGGGTGGTCAGGCATTGGAACAGGCTGCCCAGGGAGGTGGTGGTGTCACCATCCCTGGAGGTGTTTAAGAGGTTTCTGGATCTGTCACTGGGTGATGTGGTTTAGTGGTTATGGGGTTACAGTGATGGTGCTGGGTTTACTGCTAGACTTAATGATCTGAAGTCTCTTCCAACCCTGATGATTCTATGACTCTCCTACTAAAAATCTGAAACTAACATTATATAAAATCCCTGTTTTTTTGAACGCTACTTTGATTATTACCAAATTACATTAACCATGCTTCTTTTATTAACTGCTATTACCCAAAATCTCAGCACAACTTCTGCTGCTGCCAAGAACCCTCAGAGACCTGTCCTTACAGCTCTTATCTGGAGGGAACTCACTTGTGTACCCACCCAAATCAGCAGGGAGTGCTGGGCAAGAGTTATTGCTTATGGACATGCGGTTCAACAGGCACATGGGAGAAAATATTAACGAATGCACACAGAATACTTCAGAGACAAGGACTATCTTCCAGCAAGGCTACATACAAATTACCAAGAAAAAGAATCCAAGAGGGGATAACCAGTTGCTCACCATATTGCTCCCTATCACACAGTTCAGGGTAAAATAATAATACTGGAGAACAAAATAAATCAATAGTTTTATTTGGAGACATTTAATGGAGTATCTCAATCCTTGACTGAGCTCTCTGTTTCTTTGCTCCCCTCATTTTTGGAGCATGCTGTAGAAATGCATTAGAGCTAATAAAAAAATGCAGTTTTTTTAAAGAGTGAAGTTTGATGGAGAAGAGCAGGTAGGTCTCTATCTCAGCAAAAGAAATAATAAATTCTGGTATTTGAAACGTGCCTCTGGCAATGTGATAATCTCCATCATTAGCAAACTATTCTGAAAACATGTTTGCTGCTTTAACAGGCTCATGGGATAAAGACTAAGGGTATGAGTCACATTCTCAGCTGCTGTGAACTGGTACCATTCCATCAGAATCAGCACAGAGCTACTGTAAGAGCAGCACAAGAATCTAACCCAAATTTTGGAGAAAGCCTCATGAATGAGGTGAGGGACAGACCACATCCATATTTTCTACCACTAGTACTTCTATTGTACCACTCTTTATTCTCTAGGGGATAAAAACCCCACATGAACAATCTTGCAAATAAACCTCCAATCCACCCAATCTCACTATGCTGATCCTGGAATATTTATCACCATAAGATCATCTGCCACAGTAAATATACATCCCCAGTTTCCATTTACTGAGCAGGTTGTAAAAGCAAAAACATGTTTAAATTGAATCACCCAAGTCAGACCACAAAATCTAACAATACTGGTTACTGCTATAAGATAACAATTATTAATATAAGTTAACACAAATCTTGATAATAACAAAGTCTGGAAAGAACTCCTATGGTGCAGGCTGAAGAAATAAAAGTACTTTTTAATTTTTTGAATCATGTTGTGGCTGCATTGATTTTCACAGCTCATCAACGAAGTTACCAGAACAATTCTGTTACTGGCATTCATCAGGGAACAATGGAAAGAAAAAAGTTCTTGGAAAGTTGCAGTAAATAAATTGCAGTTTCTTCTGCCATTTCTACTTCCTAACTGTTAAGGTCTGAACACTCAAAACACTTTCCACAATGTATTAGTCAGAGTATTTAAGTCAGAATCCATATTTCCCAATGAGGAGTAGTAAAATTTGGATTTGAGCTGTACTTGCCCCAAATTCCAAAAACCAATATTATTTTTATTTTACTTAGAAAAGCAAAACTGTGATCTTGAACAGTTTTGTTATAAAAGAAAACTGAACACCTCTCTCACAGCTGGGGGATGTACAGAGAGAGAAATATAAGAGCCATCAAAAATATATACACACAAGGATGCTTATAGAAGACCACATAATATAAATCCTAACTGCTAGCTAAAAATGAAAAGTGTGGGACATTTTATTTTTTTTAAATACTTTTGCGTGGCCACCATCTGATTGAAAGACTGAATTCCAACAGGTACCAAACAAATGAACCTGACTGAAGTTTCTTCCTCAGGGGGATGTTGTTTAATGCTTTACAGATTTCAGTACAAAGCCTCTCGGGACCTGGAGTGCATTGACCAGGGGTATACTGGTGTGGTGACCTAAGTGCAGGAAGATGCTGTTCAGATTGGCCCAAATTTTAGCATTCTGTGCCATCCTAGGAAGACACTGGGGCCGTTTGGCTTATCCTGCTCTGACTTTTGGCCTGGTGTTGAAAGGCTCCAGAGAGGATCAGCTCTTTAAACTGGTGTTGACCTTCACAATTGCAAAATGCTGTTCTCAGCTTCTACCCTACTTCAGGATCACATACAAAGTTTGGGCTGTTTTGCAAACTTCAATCAGACAATGCTCTTGTGACCATTCAACTTCAACATTATGTGGAGCAGCGAGGAAGGGGAGGGAATAAAGCTGTTTTGCCCTTGTAGATAACTGGAGAGTTTCACAAAAAATAAATACAAGGATATATTAATGAAAAATACATCTTTAAGTATGTGCTTCGATGACAGTCAGTTAAAGCTTAAATTCTTATTTACTTATAAAAATATTGACTGTCATTTGAATTTCTTGCTTTCTTTTACTGTGTTAAGACCTTTAATAACTTTTTAGCTATAAAAATAACTCTTAAAAATGTCACTTTTAAATAGACAAATCAATATAGATATTACATAAACTGTCAGTTCAAAGAAATAAAATACCTTTTAAAACATTCCTAGTTGTAGTAGGGAACTTGTCACCACCCAAGGAATAAGGTATTTATTCCAGTAGCTTTTTTAACCATTCCAAAGCAGCATCAAAATCAACTAAAGAATTCCAGGAGGGGGAAGGGGAAATCCCAGATCCTGAGGCATTACTGGAATGCCTGCTATGAGCTTCAAGACACTCTGAAACTCCTTTAGGTTTTTTTCCCTGAAATTATTCCCTTATCAATGACTGCTAGAAAAAATGCAAATAGGAGTATCTACAAGGTAAAGAAAAGGGCTGACAAAAGAACAGTCCACAATAAAAACACTGATGACATTTACTTTAAAATTTAGCCAGGTTCCAAGACAGGACAGAGACGAACTGATTTTTGGTGGGCGCAGTGTCAACATTCACACAATGCTGACCAAAAAGATACAACATATCCAACAAGAGGAAAAAAAAGAAAAAAAGAAAAAACTGAGCAAACAAATCCCTTGTTTTTTATGAATATCAAACACATTCTGCCTTTTTCATTTCCAAAAACAGCTAAAACAGTTTTTGTTATGACTATCTGTGAAGAGATCTTCGGCATTTCTCCCATTCCTAAAATATTTGATTGCAAAAGTCATCTATTACAGGCTAAGGCTTATCTGAGCCCTACAGGAGTCCCCTGAGATGGTCTGCTGGACTTCCATAAGCTACAGGCACAGCACGAAGCACCCATCTCCTGCACTTCCTAGAAAAGAATATCCAATCTTATCAAAACACTGGCAGATTGTATATACAGACACTCATGCTAGACTTCAGAGGAAAAAATGTTCCTTTTAAAATTGAATGGCACTTTTCACATCAGCCTGACTGCTCAGCATTCCTGCACTATCACATGAAATCAGCAGCAGGATTTTTACTGGAAAATAAATTGCACTGAATAAGGACCATGACTGAGGTTTTCTGGGGAAATTATATTGGTGCTTTTTTTTTTTTCTTTAAATATTTTTAGGTTTATTGGTAACCACATTGCACTTGTATAAAATATGCTGGTCTGCTCTGTCAATACTCGTGGTCACGACTAAGACAAGCTCCCTGACATGGGATTCTCTGAAGGAAATATTATGAAAGTGAAGAGTGAAGTTTTAATAGGCTATTCCATGTAATAGGAATGCTTAATTCACTTAATTGATGTATTAATTCAATGTACCATTCCATTTATACCAGGCAACACTGAGGAAGATCAACAGCACTTGGCAGAAAAAAGTCTGTATTAATTAAGAGGAACAATACTAATTGGAGAGACAGAAGAGACACATGGAAGAGGGTGCTGAGAGCATGACTGGAGATGTACTCCCAGTGGGAGGCACACCATGCCCGGGTGGGGAAAGACATGTAAGACAAGGAGCAGAAGGTGAAAATAAGTAAGAAACCAGGAGCAGCAGAAAGAAGGCATTATGTGCAGGAGCTCCCGCACTGCCTGCCACCTCACCAAAGGAACTAGGGTGATCCAAGGGTAACCACGACAAAAAGCAAGGGAAGTTTGTCCTGGAGGCAGAGGGGAGACAGGTGTTTCCTCTAGGTGCCTGTTAGAGCGTTACGGTTTGGAGTACTCCTACCCAGCATCCACAGCAGCAATGAGAATGTCATGTTACTTGGCAGTAAATTATGAAGGCAGCAGCTACTAAAAATTTAAGACAGTATTGGGTAAAGATGATTCTGACCATTGTAAGCAATAAATACTACAACACTTAGAACCAATCAAAGATGCCAGATACATCAACGAGTCTTATAAGAAGGTTAAAGTGACATATTTTACTCGAAGGGAAATGTCAGATCCGTATCCAATCACAATCCAATTTCTCCACTGTTTATTAAAGGTACCTTCCCTCTACCTCTCAGTCTGCTCTCTGAAGAAAACCTGAGCCCACTTCTACAGGTATGGCAGGAAGACAATAGAAGCATTAAGTCTTCAGGTTCCTCAAGTTTACAAATTCCCAGTTTAACACACAAACAAGGACAATGGGACACCAGAGGAATTGCAGATCTAGACCAAAACTACTCTTTTAAAGTCTCTGGTCTTCACAGTTCTCCCATCTTCTACCCAGTGGCAAGTTACACAGGCAGCCTGAGTGCTTCATTCCCTCAAAATTATCTTTTCTACCCTATCAGTAATCAACTGAACTTTGAATGCCCCTTCACAAAGCCAAGAAAGGCTGCAAAAAGGACACAGACAAGGAAAAAGAGAAAACTACTGATAGTAATCAAAGCCTATTGTACTTGAGAAAACAAGCCCTAATTTTCTATCAGGTTCCTCACACCCAGCACCCTTCTGATACAAAAGACGTCTCTCAGCTACTCAATATTTAAGATGTCAATACAAGCAACATTACAAATCCCTGTAGACATTAACTAGGGCACCGTAAATCTGGTACTGCCCTCAGATTTTGTTTTCAATGTGCACCAACCTGTTTGCTAATTTACACTGTAAACACCTGATAGGTCGCAGGGAATTGTGGCTCTCAGGGATGATAACCTTTTGAGGCTTTTGGTACATCCTGCTGCATTTCAAACTCTCAAAGAACAGAAGTTTCTTTCAGACGCAGCAGGCCCAGTATGACAGCACAGATGACCCAGACCATAGTTAAAACCTATAGTGCAACATAAATTGTCATTTCAGGGCAAGACAGTTGATGTATTTATCCTAATTATATTTCTTCTATTAGGAGAGATTTTGCTTCTCAGGGAAATAAAAATATCATTTGCAATTAATTTATCTTAAACAATCATAAAGCAGCCTTGAGAACAGTCCCAGGTGAAATCTGCCCTGTAACAAGACATGGACAAGCTACAAATAGGCACAATTAGTGAAGAGATTATCTGCATACACCGCTAACCTGTGCAGTCTTTATGTAATTTAAATCTTGCAGCTTTCATCTCTTGAAGTTGACTATATAGAGAATTAATTCTGCATTGGTGAGTAAAGATGTTCCTGGGGAAGAGGTCTCAGGTAATGACTGACAGCAGCAGCAACTGGAGAGGACTTGAGTAACAATCTGCTATGCCTTACATATTAAAATGCAAGTATCCCAAAACAAGTAACAGGGAAAGTTCAGGAGTTCTCAAAGATACCGAAGTCAGAGGTGAACCCTGCAGTGGCTTCCATTACTTCTGCCCAAGAAATAAAATAACTCTGACATCCATTCTCCATTAGGAATGCTACAACTGCAGCTACAACACCAGGCACGTGGTGCTGCAGCTGTGGTTTACCAGCACAAGGACCTCTTTGTGTAAAACAGATCTCTCTGAATGTCACACATCAAATTAACTCACCCCAATGAAGCACAAGCAGTCTGCAGGTAAAGATGACTTTTTAACTGACAGCTTGTAAAAACAATGACATTGCAAAATGGAAGGAAGAGAGGGAAAAAAAGCCCCCAAAAACCAGAACATACACATCCCCCTTCCCAATACTATAAATTACATAGGTATTGCTAAGTTTTCCACTTATCACTGATTTTTCTGGATTTAAACTGCATTTCATGTATTCAAACAAAAATGCCAAACACCCAGAACATCAGAGAGTCCTAATATTATCAAAAGTAGCAAGTCAGCTTGTGTTCAGTTTCTGCAAGCTGGATATTTACACCTGCCAAACACAAAAACCCTAATACAATTTAATGCTCTAATCTTCTATTTGCCAAAAAGGCACAGATTATGTTACAACGGAGGCAACTACAAGGGAACTGCATCTGGACTCTGCCATTTTCCAACTTGAAGTTAAGATTCAACATTAGGTCCCAAATCAGCAGAGATTTCAGTAAGGTTAAAAAATATATACAGCCAAAAGATATTTGAAGGACTGAGACACACTGTTGCTTGTATACAACCACTGAGTAACCTTAATGTGTTGGCATCTTTTTAAAAATAAAAATTTTAACAAAAGTTTTATAAATCCGTCCAAGAACTTCAAGTGTGTTTACATCCAACTAAGACATTCACAATCAAAATTTATCTGCAATTCAGCTTGAAATATTTTTTTTGTAGACTATCAATTTTCATTCCCGAATATTTTAAAACTATTTTAAACTATTCCTATTTTAAAAACAGGAATTCTGTTCCCTATGCAGAATCAAATTACAGAAATAAAAAACCAGATAGAAACTGAACTGAAAAGCAGAGTGAAAGATTAGCCAGTAGTAACACTTACAAAGCAGTTTCCAAGATATCTATTAAAAGGCATAGTAATACTTTCACCAAACAGGTAATACAATAAAGAGCCTGAATATTAATAGTAGCAAACTTTTAATCTTATTTTCTTTACAAGCTTGCTACTTACTGTAGAAACCCAAATCTGTCTGTGACTTTGTAAAGACGGTAGTCAGCATCTTCCCACGGTTCAATCTGAGCACCCTCACGTCCCTAAAGGGAAAGGAACAAATAAAAAGCCAAATGATGTTTTATGACACAATAAATTAATAAAGTAAGACAGCATTTAACCACTCAAAGCATAACCTTTGGGACATGGTGGCAGGAGGTTAGAAGAGGGGGAGGAGAACACCAGTCCTAAACTGACCAGACAGGAAAAAGGAGAGCAGCATACCTCTCCTAGCCCTCACGAACAGTATTTTCATCACAGGAAATCTCTTTTGGTCACTGCTGTACACAGAATACATTTCAACCAGAGTCATAGTAATCCCACACCTGTTGTTAAACGCCACAATAATCTATCACCCCACAGAGCGCCTTCTACTTGTTTCATTTTCCAAGTCAGGTTTTAGTAGCAGATCACCTGCAAGAGCACATCCTGCAGACAGTCCTGAATTACCATCCATGCTGACTTGCAGCAGCAGTCAAACAATGCAACACTGAGTTTTCGCTCAGTGATGCCTTCATTCATGTCCCACTCTTCTACTCCAACTGCCAATCTTGCAAAAGGTTTGCAGAAGTTTAACTACATTTCAGCCCTATCTACTTCTGGTATGGGCTATGCACAGGTTACCGGGTATGAAATCAGGCCACCACTCAGAACACGAAGTGTATTGGGTTTGTGTGGCCAGGTTTTAGTAGCAGGGGGCTCCGGGTGGTTTCTCTGAGAAGCTGCTGGAAGCCTCCCCCACATCCAACAAGAGACAAAGTCCGCCAGCTCCAAAACGGACCTGCTGCTGGCCACAGCCCAGCCCATCACTGGAGCAGGTTTGGTGGCAGGACTTGTGACCCCTTGGGGAACTCACACTGGAGCGCCTGTGCCTGAAGGACTGACCCTGTGGGAGGGACCAGTGCTGGAACAGCTCATGAGGAACTGCAGCCCATGGGAAGGACCCACACTGGAGAAGTTCATGGAGAACTTCAGCCTGTGGGAAGGACCCCACACTGGAAAAAGGGAAGAGTTTAAGGAGACAAATCCCCAAGGAGGAAGGAGCTGCAGAAACAACGTGGGATGAACTGACCACAGCCCTCGTTCCCCATCCTCCTACGCTGCTTGGGCGGAGGAGGTAGAGAAAATTGGGAGCAAAGTTAAGCCCAGGAAGAAGGGAGGGGTGGGGAGAAATGTTTTGGATTCAGTTTTTATTTTCTTATTATCCTACTCTGATTTGATTGGTAATAAATAAAACAGATTTCCTCAAGTCAGGTCTGCTTTGCCCATGACAGTGATTGGTGAAGGATCTCTCCCCGACCCTTATCCCAACTCATGAGCCTTTTGTGGTATTTTCTCTCCCCTGCCCAGCTGAGGATGGCAGGGACAGAGCAGCTTTGAGGGGCACATGGTGTCAGCTAGCCAGACAGGAGCACATTTTCCTTATTCCATGGTGATGCACTCACTCACCTGACCACACTGTGCAAACATCAGTAAGTCTGGCATATAAAACACTTCATGAACTCTACAAACGAAAGTATTGCTCAGTACTCCAATGACACTTAAAAAGTCTGTAAGTGGGACAAAAATACCTGACTACAATGTAAGCACTCTAGGTACACTCTGTGCCAGGCTTGTTCTGACAAGGGGTCCAAGAACAAACATGGTATGACCAGGGCATTTCATTAGTTCTCCATAACAATATTAGAAACCATACAACTCACTCATCTTTTACTTTTTCTGCAATGATTTCAGTGTTTCTACTACTATAACCAAAGAATAATTAAATAAAAAGTAAAATGAGAGTCTTTCTGATCTAATAGATACACTGAGCATCCTCAAACCCCCCACTTTCACCACTTCTAATACAATACACTACCTGAAATAGTCCCAAAGTAACTTGCTATGCACCTGAAAAATTATTTGATTGAGTCATTATCCAGAATATCCCCCATGGAGTGAGAATTTAATTCACCCAGAGGCCAGTGTGTCATTAAACATCAGATTAGTACTCGACAGAGTATTTTAAACAACAGCTAGGTGGAATCATGATTCAGTTTTTAAACAGACATATTACTAAAATTCATTATAAAATGTCTTTTAAATGATTAATAAGTTCACTTACTCTGTCATACTTGGCAACTATTTCTGCTCGTTCCTGGGCAAGTTTGATAGCAGCATCCTGCTCAGCATCTGCACCTGCAGAGGAATTAAAATAATGCAGTTCAGATTTTCTCCCTTGTGAACAAAGAATTGCAGCCAAATAGTTGGAAAATCAACTTCAGGGAGACTACTTCAATGGAGAAATGCCAAAACTATTGTGTCAAAGCAAAATATGACCTTGGTGCATGTCTTGAATACTGCTCAAAGCAAAGTACAATTACTGCACAGTATCTTAATTGCTGAGTTTAGAATATTTCTGATTTTCCACCAAGGCAGATATTAAATACAGCAAAAAAATAATTCTGCACAACCCACTAAATGAAGGACTGAAGAAAGTACTAAAAGCCACTAGAGCTGGCAATTCCACATTCTAATAGTCAAAGAAAGCCGAAACATTCACTACTGGCTTAAAACAAAAGTGTGAACTATTTACAGGATTTCTAGAGGTATTAGAACACTGAAGAAATACTGCATGGCTTCTTCTTAGAAATTGCCTAAAACTTATTTCTCAGAAAACAAGGAAGAGTGTTGCTACAGTGTCAGAACTGCAACTTGGGCAACCCAGAGCTGGAAGAAGTGTAAAGATATGACAACAGGAAGGTTGACAGGCAAGAAAAAAACCAACGTGTGAGTAAGCATTGGACATGAGGACACTGCAGATGCAGCATTTAGTACATGAGTGGAGTTCAAGTTTTGCTAAGTTCTGTTCCCTGAGCAGAGATCACCTCTAGAAAATGGACAGGAACAGAAAGCACCAAGAAAGGAGAAGTTGCTGTTTTGAATATCCAACAACAGCGTGTACTTCAATATCCCAAATGTAATTATATCAAACCAGTGAGGTAAATCAGCCTTAATTAGTAAGTTTGTGAAAGATTCACGAGTTGATTTCTTTTCATTATTAAAAAGCAATGAACTCGGATAAAGCAAGGCTTTAAAAAGGTTTAAAATATATTTCAACCTAACACTGTTATAAAAATAACTCCAAGCATGTGTTTTTTCCTCACTGTCTAATTCATGGCAACATAATGAACCTCAAGAATTGTACATACCAACCATCTGGGCCATGAAATAGAAAAACAGATCAGATATTACAGTTTTCTATCATATGACATTAACACAATTATTTGTTCAAACCTAGCGTTCCTTTAATAAAGTTTGCCTACATATTTCTCAACATTTATACAAGAAGCTGTGCCAAGGTGGCCTTCTAAGACATGTGTTAGAGATTTAGCATGGTCTCTGCTTGTTTTCACTCCAAATTTCTCCGGGGAATGCAAAGAGAACCTCAGTATGACCCACCACAGACACAAGCACCAGCATTCAGACAACAGCACTGCTTGTCCCAAGCCTCCCCTAAGGGAAAATCTGGCTGCTTCTTTAAAGCTTTCATTTATGATTCCCAGAAGTCACACTTTGTTACCCTCACCTGGTCCCCTTTTCCCGGCCAGCATCATTTCCCAATCATGTTACCCCTGTTTATTAGCAAGGACACAGAGCTCTGTCATTTTTTCCAGTGTGCAGCAGAACCAGCACACATGTATTTACACAGTTATTTGAGGGAGAAAAAAAAAAAAATAGATAATTCAATCTGCTATATTTAGAAGCTTTACACCTCTGAGCCACCACACCGATAAATAATTTCCTCCCTATAAGGTAAGAGCTGAGTAGAATCATTGCATGTTGCTCACACTTTGGTTTGTCCAAGCAGGACACTGCATCTCCTGTGCTTTCAGGTGCCAAATCCACATTTATTCCTAAACCTGAAGAGGACTCAAGACACAAAGCGGTTTGGTCTCAGGTTTGCTTCTCTCTGACACAGCTTTACAGCCATTGCAGGGCTCTGTGACCCCGGCTGCCCACGTGAGCTCTGATCAAGACACAGCCCTCACACCCCACCACAGCCCCTCCCCAGCCTTGTCACACGAAAGGGCACAGACACAATTTCATGCCACTGCCAGGGCATTCCAGCACTATCTCCTCCCCCAGCACAATTACAACAATCTGGCTCTTAATCTTTACTAGCTGGCAGAGCGTGTCTACTGAACTGACAATGTCCACTAAAGCTACCAAATCAACACTGACAAAAAGCAGTGGATGAACCCTGGTTTTACTTTCAAAGTGAGAAGATAAAGGAACTGTAACCAAAATTAAATTGTGTTTTCTTTTGTAAGACAGATCGGTGCTTATAACAAGTCTTTACAGAAGACAGATTATGGGTTTTTAAAAAGTAAAATTTTAACTTCCTTAGAAACCTGACATTCCTTTAGCAAATTTAAGTACTGCTTGACCCTAATCTCCACTTCTCCAATGGACAGATGTGGGGGAGAAGCTCCCTTGTTTAAAGTACACCTGCTGCTGAGCTTCAAGAAATAGGGGAAAAGTCCTATCACTAGCTTCCAAGTAAAAGAGAGATTAGATTTAATTTGAGAAAGCGTGTAAGAGCAGCTGAACATAAGTGGACAATATAGTAATACACAATAGTCAGTACACTCACATAGTATGTAGTTGACACGTTTTAACAGAACTAAAAATGGTTTATATTTTTATTTTAAAATGTGCTCAAAAGGACATGCACAGATCTTCAACAACACAGACAGAATAACAGTGTAAACTGAAAAAAAGTTTAAACTTTTGCTTAAAAGAATGCCAAACTGTATTTGCACCAGAAAGCAAGTTCCTGATTTATGCTGAAAACGTGGCTGTGGCTTACCATCCCTTCCTCTGCATAAGCAATGTGTGAATCAAAATTTGGCATGTTCTGTGTCTCATGACAATTCAATTACATTTAGTGTGTAAATTATCATATTCATTGCCTTTAAAGTAATCCTCTTTGCTTTCTGCCAGAATCATCTTAACCTTCCAGCTGCACTGAGATAGTTCACTGTTTCATTAATCCATCAATACTGAAACCCCAGAAAACAGCCTGAGATAGGGACAAGAGGTTTTATTTTGAGAGATAAGCATTAAACATGATTTTTCTTATAAGAGGAAATATTTAAATATCTCCAACTTGGAAATTACACAGTGATTCCTGATAAAATAAAAGCTAAATACCGGAACAAGAAAAATTCTTCGGCACAAAAATAAATCACTATGAAATTGAAGACAAGTAACTGCTATCCTAAAGTCTTACCAGTTTTATTTGGTGTTATCTTAGTGAAAGCAGTTAACAATATGACACAAGTATGATTAAATTTACCAATTAAAAGTTAGCATTACAGATTTCACAGGAAACAATACCATTTCAGATGAAGTTGACATTAATATATAGTCAATTAAGTAGTATGGAGAACTGATTTGAACTAAAAAATGGGGAAATGTATTAGCAATGACCTGATGATAAAATCTCTCAATGATGGCATGCTAAATAGCACTTTCAAGTCCCCCCAAAAATCAGTCAGGCTTACAAGGCACAAGCAGCATGGTTAAAACCCTGCCCAGCAGCAATCATAGAATGACAGGTTGGAAGGGACCTCAAGGACCATCAAGTCCAAGCTTTCTTGGCAAAAGCACAGTCTAGACAAGATGGTCCAGCACCCTGTTCAGCTGAATTCTAAGTGTCCAATCTTTGGGAATCCACCACTTCCCTGGGGAGATTATTCCAATGGCTGCTCTCATTGTGAAAATTTCCAAGTGTCCTGAATCTCCTCAGGAGCAACAGATACAATGAAAGCTAAAAACACGTAACACTATGCTCCATTAATGAATGCTAGACTACCTGGAAGAAACCAACTGCCGTAAGTGACATTTAACAGCAAAACAACAGATTCAAGTAAAAATACACACTAGTAAAGAAAAAATAAGGTTGTGGCCTACAAATAGATGTAGAAGTTAAATTCTTACTATTAGCAAAACTTCTGAAGGATCCTACCTTACTCTTGCTTTCATGCCATCTTCTCCCTTCTGTTCTCCAGGGAGGAGAACAGCAGACACCAGAGAATCAGCACCCACAGACACCAGAGAATCTCGACCCAAAGACCCCCTATAATCCACCTAAAATCTGTAGCTGGGGGTAGGGAGAAAGTAGGGGGGAAAAAATTGACAATAAATGTAATTTAGTATTCACTTAAATCACTGAGCTAAACACTGAGGATCCCTCTTGCAGTCCCTGCAGTAATTCAGTTTTCCAAAATAAAGGAGGGCGAACTGGCAGCACTATCCCTTGCGTTTCCAGCAGTCAAGGAGGAGCTGAACAGCCTGTGACAGCCTGGTAGCACCCGGGCTGCTTCTGGTTGGGGTGGCTAACACAGATCCCATAGTTACACCTGACTTTTATCACAGCCTGGCAGAACTGAGCAGCTGCTAAGGGAGGAACAGCCAGAAGACAGTAAAACACTGGTCTTTCCCACAAAAAGAAAAGCTGCTGCTCTACAAGGTTTACTAAGTACCTGTATTTTGAAATGTTTGTCTAATCCTGCATGGCTCCTAATCCTGTTCAGCTACAGAACTGCAAACCAGTAATGCACAACTTTTTTTAAAGAGATCTCCATGTGCAATCCACTGAGCACACATCTCTAGTCCCAGCAAAAGCAGTCATGCAGCTTACAGAAATGGTCTTTGGGGTTCCTCACACTCACTAGTGATAATCTCTCCAAAACAGTCTAAAAAATGACTAGACAGTATCTCACCTGGAAAAGGTAACAACACCCAAGGACTAGCTCCCTCATTGGGGTAGTATGAAATGAGTACCACCGAGTGCCTCAGCGAGTTCCTTGCACTGTAGGAGGAGTAGGTACAGATACACTGCAGTGCTCATGCATCAGCAGCAGCATAATAAACTGCCTCTTACAGATGTGCCATAAATTTAAGAAGCATCATAGATTTGTTTAGGTTGGAAAAAACTTTTAAGATCATTGAGTCCAACCATTAGCCCATCACTGCCAAGCCCACCACGAAACAATGCCCCCAAGTGCCACATCTACATATCTTTTAAACACCTCAAGGGATGGTGAATCCACCACTTCTCTGGGCAGCCTGTTCCAGTGCTTGACAACACTTTTGGGAAAGAAATCTTTCCTAATGTCCAATCTAAACCAACCTGATGCAATTTGAAGTTATTTCATCTCATTCTGTCATTTGTTACCTGGGAGAGGAGCCTGACCCCCACCTGGCTACAGCCTCCTGTCAGGGAGTTGTAGAGAGCAGTACATTTCCCCCAGGATAAACATCCCCAACTCCCTCAGTCACTCTTCATAGGACTTATGCTCCAGCCCCTGTCACACCTCCATTCCCTCCTCTGGACATGCTCTAACACCAAAATGTCCTTCTTGTCATAAAGGGGCCAAAACTGATTCCAGGATTCGAGGTGTGGTCTCATCAGTGTTGAGTACAGAGGGACAATCACAGCCCTGGTCCTGTTGGCCACACTATGGCTGGTACAGTCCAGGATGCCACTGGCCTTCCTGGCCATCTGGGCCCACAGTGGCTCATGTTCAGTCACTGTGGACCAGCACCTCCAGAAGCAATGCCTCTTTCCATGGGGCTGAGGCTCAATGTACTAATAGCATCCTGTGCAACCTTATCCCAAATTCTGAAAAGAGATTTCTCCCTTTTTTTCTCCTTTGACCCACCATCACTGTCTCTCCAACTGCAGAGCACTCTAAAAACCACCCAAAAATTTAAAGATGTTAATTTGTTTCCCATTACTTTACTAAAATTCTTGCTTGCTTGCACATTACACATTCCACTGCACAAAGAGCTGCACTGGCACAAACTCCTGTCTGCAGGCACTACCACCAGCTGCTACGCATCTACACATTCAAAGCACACATCAGAGCAATAAACAAAGTCTCTGGTCATAGCAGAAAGTCCCTTAAATACTCAGGCTGTTTATTTTCCTTCCAGTTCATTCCCATAAACAATGAAATAAAAGCCATGACGTACACTTATTAGTATTTTGTTGTGGGTACACGATGTTCAAAAGGAACAATCTTGGTAAATACCTGCACATCGATACTAAACCTGCTCTGAACAAAAGGGATTAAGCGTCATTTATTATACTTTCTCTTCATGCAGAGATAACTTCTAACATAGAGAACTTTTAACATAAAGTGAACTAGTTAGTTAGAAAAGCAATCCCTTTCACATAGCAACACTTCCTCAGAAATACGTATTTCCAGACGTTAACTGAGCTACATTTCTTCCCCATTACACATAATTACACACTTTAATAGTATGAAGTATTTAAAACTCAGTTATTACTAATCTGAAATAAGACAGAAGTAAAACAGCACAATATAAACAATTAAAGACAGTACATAAAATTTTACACAACACTTTACCAGTCTTTAGACTGTCATCTTCTTCCCAGTCCTTGTAGAGCTCTGTTTTAGTCTTCATGAAGACTAAATATGGTCCGTTTGCTTCTAGACCATACTCTAAATCGGTTTATCAAAAATGACCCAGGGAAAAGTTCTCCTCCTCCACTTGCTGCATTTGCTCCACACAACTGAGCCACTTGACACGTGCTCCTTTTTCCAGACACAGCCCCTCTACAGCTCCATGAGCAGCAGAGGCTCGAACAAAGATGCCATTTGTTAATGCCAAGTGTCACGAAGGCACCACGCTGGTGTTCTCCAGCCCAGCCCACAGCCCTGCATTCCAGCTCGTAATAAACAAAAGGATTTGAACAAACAGCCTCAGAGGCAAGGGCTCCTGTGACACATCACTGTTATACTCTTGGGCAAGAATTCTTAATGGTGTTTTCCAAATGCTGCAGGAAAAGCATCTTACTGAAAGGACTTACTTGAAATGGGGCTTGAAGTACCCTCTTTCTGACTTATTACTTAAGAAACCACGAAATTAGGTAACTCTGAAAATACAGTTTAGATTTCTGTAACTGGCATTCCCTACTTGCAGGACGGAGATTTTACATATTTTCTGATCAAAACTCCTTTATTGTTCAAGATATACTGGGGACCTGAAATATCTAGGACATCCGGAGCTGGCAAGAACACTTTTGTCAATAAAAATACAAAAATTCAGGAGTGACATTGGTAGAAATCATCCGCATCCTGAAAACCTGAAAACCAGATCACCATACCAAATATCCCAGGACAAACAAATGAAGCCATTCTCCTGCACAGACTTTAGCCCTCACACATGCTCTCTCACACAGACATTCTGCTGCTATGTGATGCCTGCAGCCAGAACCAGCCAATTCCACATCCCAACCTAAGCAAGTCAGGGCACATACACTACCAGACACTTTGTGAAGCCAGCTGAAAGACGATCAGTGGCACTGGCACAGGTTACCCAGGGAAGCTGTGGAATCTCCAACTTTGGAGACATTCATAAGCTGGGCATGGTCCTGGGCAATCAGCTCCAGATAGCCCTGCTTGAGCAGGAGGTTGGACCAGATGACCTCCAGAGGTCTCTTCCAGCCTCAACCCTTTGTGGTTTTCTTGCACTCAGAGAAGTGTTAAAATGCCAGGAACGGGAGATCTGATCAAGTGTGTCGGACTATTCTTTTTTCCCCAGAGACTGAAAAAAGAACAGTTCCTTCAATTGTTTTAACCTTCCTCCCCATATCGTCTGGCAATTCCCCAAGCCTGGAAATGAGCAGCAGCTCCTTTGTCTTTACCACTGATTACGGCTCATGGATCCCACCCAAGCCCAGGTGTCAACAGTTTAGTCTCTGGAATCAGTATGAGTTTAGACTAAGCCAGTGCCATGTCCACCACCAGGCACATTTCCCTCAAAAGCAGCATTTTCTTACTGCTGGCACACACAGCAGCAATCCTCTTGCTACACAGAAATAATCTTCCACTTTGCTCATAACAGAACTACTGAACTGGTTTTGTAAAACCAACTGCTTTCTGTTTCCTTATTTGTGAGCGTGGTGAGGATGAAAACTCACAGCAAACACGAGCACTTGTTCCAGGTTAACTCACCACTTCACCACTTGAAAACAATCTGCTTTTTAATATCACTGCTGCTCTTCTACCACACACTACTCCCAGGCAGCAATAAGCCATATTACTGACAGATACATATATAGATACTGATATATACACACACTATAGCTACATTAGAGATATCTATACTGGTATTTCTCTTACAGCTCTCAAGTTTAGCATGTCTGGTTTTGTGGATGTTTTCAAGTAGACTTACACAGAGAAAAGGTATTTTGGCTTAACTGAATTTTCCCTCTATTTCAAAGAAAAGAAAAAAGCTAAAAGACAGAGTAAAACTCTTTGAAAAACAATATATTGCACCATGCATATGAAAATCAATATATTGCACCAAAAAAGCCCATTGCAACAGCAAAACACATGCGCCCTCCCCCTCTTAGTATCAGCATTCAGAGTAGACCCTATTGTAGTTTTACAGCATGAGGAGTAATGGGTAAAAAATAGGAAAGCAAAGATTTAAGTTCCCCGAAGAAACGTGACCAAACTCTCATCTTAATGAAAAATCAAGTTTCACTACGGCAGAACTCTTGCAGTTTTGCAACATCCCCTAAGAGACACTGCACAGTCACCAACGGAAAATGGTCATTTTGGAAATTAGTATAATTAACTGCTACTAAAAACCCTCTCAAATCAATTTTAAAGTGATCCCCAAAGGACTCAAAGTAAGAGCAGGGAAAACCAGGCAGCCCTGCTAAGTGATATTCCACAGAGGAAGCCTGTGTCAAAACATGAAATGAGAATTTAAGAGTCTATGTATTGCATAGAATTTAAATCAAATACTCTGTCTTGCTTTTAAGCAACAATGGACTAAAGGACTTACAGAAACTCTACCAATATTAATCAGTTATTGCAATATGTCCATCATTTTATTTTTAATAACACAGCCTTACTAACACCTTTAATTAATGGAGCAATAACTCAGAATAAACCAGCAATAAAACAGAAAAAGAACATATTCCAATAAAATACAACTTAGCCATTTACTTAGTCCTAATTTGCAATTTGTTTTTCTATGTGTTTCATGTAAATAAGTACACCTTAAAATTAGATCACTCCATCAGCAATGCCTACACCTAACCAGCTGGAAGCTGCAATTGGAATGCTCATGCCATCACCTACTACTGAGCCTTATGAAAGTTCCCACAAGGGTTACAAAGTGAAGTGACAAGATCTGGCAGGGTTCTACTGTAATTCCATTTTACCAAGTGTTGTGTGTGCAGTCGTGAGCCAGAAGATAATTAATTTAATGAAGGTTAACATAATCAGCTGCAAAGCCAGAAGAAACCATAATTGCCAATTTGCACCAACCCACACTGAAAAGAGTAAGCCCATTTTGAACAATACTCCTTTCTTGAAATAAAAAGAGGACAAAGCCAATGCACAACCCACCCTCCTGGCCAGAACTCTGTCAACACAACCTGAAACATTTATGGCAGCTCTTAATAGACTTAAATGTAAAAACTCAGGCTGGGTATAATTTGGGGCTTGCCAGCACGTAAAGACTGGTCTGACTTGTGCCACAACTAGCTAATGTCTTATGTCTAAGCTTAAGTCATCCTTTGTTCTTTTCTTCCCAAGGGTGTAGTTGGTACCTGGCCTTTTCATTACAATTTTTCTGTTTTCTCACTGCTATGAGAAAGCAGCATTGTGGCCACGATGAAGTGGTCGCTCACCTACACATTTGTCTTTCAGGAGATGCAAACACTGTGCTGAGCTCAGTCATGTCAGCCCTCCAAGCAGCTGTTCCAGCAGCGATGGGAGCAGATCTGCATCCCGCTGTTCCACGGGACACAGCAAGCCTTGTGTCTGTAACACATTATAACCCAGCAGCCATGGAACAACAGAGACACAGCCTTCATGGAAAAACACAGGAGGTTTTCTAGTACATGGAAATCATTTATTTTACGGTCTTCCACCAAAAGATTACATTTTTTAGAACTCCTACTGTGGCTAGAACCGATCCCGCTGTAACATATAATCTGTTTCTTCTATGGCTCATGAGTATTACTCCCACACTTCCCCTGAAATCTATGACCTTTCCCAGCACCAGCCCTAGCCATTGCAATTATGTCTTAATAAAATATGCTGCAAATCAGCTGCTGCATTAAATGGTAAGATCAGACACTTGACCTCAGAAGCAGTACTGACAGATAAAAAGCAGAAATATTTCAGGAATTTTACCCTCAACCTAATGTAAGTCAAGGCATCCTTCCACACCAGTGGCTTTTCAGGTACTGGTTATGATTTTATAAACAAATTTAGCTGAAAATGCCTTTTTTTTGATCCCTTGTACTTTAAAAGTATATTATGCCTGCAGTTCCCAGAGGCTTTTGAGAACTAAAATATCCCTTCTGTACACTGACACTGCTCATACTTCTTTTAACCATGACAGGCTACTAAACACACAAGCAAAACGATCCTTCACTAAGATTGAACATAGCAGTTCTCTGCAATAAATTTCTTCTTCGTTTTCCTAATGCCATATATCAGGATGACCTATAAAAATAATTTTTCCCAGCAACATAAATCAAAAGACCATTAAAAAGTTCTCTGAAATTCTGACATTATTTCTGACAAGATTTCGGATTTCCTGTTTTGAACATCATAATTAGTAGTAGAATATGACTGTTTTCACAGCAGTAAGAGTTGCAGTATCAATTTGAAGAGTAAAATGGTTCTAATATTTTAGATTCTGACACAAAGCAGAACATTTCGTAACACAAGCTATGCTTCCCACGTTAACAGACTTGTATTTAAGCAGTCAGTTGCCACACTGCACTAATTATGTTAAGTCTCCTGATTAATCATTTTTCTCTCTGCATTAGTCAAAATTAATGAAGCAAACAATACTTATATTTTAAAATTCAGCGTTAATGATGTGAACTCTATTCCCAGTTTAAAACATCACCAAGACAACACTCATACAGACTCTGGATAAAGTTTTTTTAAAAGGAGGCGGTTCTTAATTTTTGAGGAACCAGTTTAAAAAAAAAGTAGCGCTAGAGAAGCTACAACAGTTCTCTAGTTATAAAATTTCATTTATATTGGTATCATTTTATACTGGCTAAAATAAAAAGGTTTGTTCTTCTACACACACAAGCTTTGAATACAGTGACATACCCACAGTCCAGCTCATCATTTAATTACACAGCCGATTTAACTGATTACAACAGGAAGAAAAGGAGGGTTTGTTTCTGTAATAGATGCTATTCTGCCACTTAACAAGACTAAAGAGCTCCGAGCCAGCTCAGAAAAACACCAGCTCTGACTCAAGGTGGCAGGAGTAGAACTTGAACTCCATCAGGGGGACGCAGCAGCAGCTCCCCCGAGCTGCCCAGCGCCCACAGCCTCAGGGCTGGCACCGAGTTGTTGCTCAGCTGAACAGGCACTGCCCAAACCTCGCTGGACCCTGCGTGAGACGGAAGAGGAAGCGTTCATAAACAAGCGATGGATGAGCAGCTGCTGAAACCACCGGCTTTTACTCCCCAGCTGCACATGTACTACCAGGCTACTTTTCTGCCTTCCCCTGGAAGAGACAGCATGAAGCACACAGGGATGAGTCCCTGCCCAAAAGCGTGAGAAAACCTCCCTGCTGCCTCTGTTCACACCTAAACCTGAGCCTCCCAGGCGCCAAGCTACTGCTCTGCCTATGCGGGCACAGCCTCTGCATGGGGAGACCTCAGGATTCATTTTCATACTTTAAGTTCAGCTTCACCCCAATACACAACAGGAAAAGAGAGTCTTTTAAATATTGTGAAAGTTGTGGCAGGATGAAAAAGCATTTCTTGCTTTATTCCAGCAACAGCATGTTACATGAGTTACACTAGTTACT
Organism: Struthidea cinerea; assembly: GCA_013397865.1. Lineage (NCBI taxonomy): Eukaryota > Metazoa > Chordata > Aves > Passeriformes > Corcoracidae > Struthidea > Struthidea cinerea. Next base: position 805,327 of record VZTI01001471.1, read on the forward strand.
ACAGGCTGCTGGACAGACTGTTGTGATCCATACCTAAGAGTGTGGATCTCAGGCATCCCTCCATCTACCACTGGGATACACTGAAGGAACCATCAAAAATCACAGTAACAGCGAGAGGAGCTGCAAGGCCTTTCTCTGTTCGACTTTAATTATCATCTTAACGTACTTAAAGCATTTCACCAAAAAAAAAAAAAAAAAAAAAAAAAAAAAAAAAAAAAAAAAAAAAAGGAGTTACATGCTACAGCTCAGTTCACCGTAGCTGAACAGCTTTCTTCAATTACTCTGTCTCTGAGCTATTCATCTTTGAGAAGATAAACATTTTAACTGCAGTAATACCTTAAGTACAAATAGGATCCTCTAAAGGAATCCTCTGAAAAGTCTGAATGGCACCAAGAAGCTCATATGACACTAAACCTTCTCTTGGCGGCTCTCTGGTAAGTTTGAGTAAGTCCACAGAAAGACATCGAGGCAAATTTAGATACCTGCCTGCTTGTATCGGTCATGTCTACACAGCAGAGAGCTGCTTTGAAAAAAACCTGAATAACTAACTACTTACAATATCTGTCATTCATTTAATTAAAAACGAAAATGACATTTAAGTGAGGGGAAAAAATGCTGAAATCCCCTCTGAACATTTGAAATCATCTTAAGTGTCAGGCAGCAGTAGATCCATGTTTTTTATGTTTATAAAGCTGTTATAGGAAAGGCTGGAGGAGTAAGCGACAACCAGATGAAGGGTAAACAAGTTTGTTGAACGGCAGCAGAAACAGGGGAAGTTTCTTCATCTTTGCTGCGAGAAAAGGAAGTAAGTGGTAGACAAGAAGGTTCTGTTGTTTTCAGTTTCGCTGACTGAGGGCTGGTAAACAAAACAAAGTAAACAGCCATGGCATTTCCCATGCGAAACAGGAATTAGAGCTTCCAAGGCTGTCCTGTGTGCATGGTCCCAGCCCCAAGCTGAGGGAAAACCCAGCACAGCAGCTGCAGTAAATCCCAGTGCCATACCCACCAAATCACAATCAGGTTACGTTCATACTGCTAATTAGCAATACCAGTATGAATTTGTTCACCTCCATCTCGTTTGCATCAGTTAAAACCTTTGTCAATATAAAACAACTTCAGAGCTTGGATAAAACAACCCAAAGCAGGGGAGAAGGGGGGAAGAAAAAAGATCAGAAACTTTCTGGCTGTTTATCTACAGAACACTGTACCAGTCAGAAAACCTTCTGCCTACGTTATACCCACCACCTTTATTTTTTTTTGCTAGAGGAAACACTGAAGTAGATTTTAGATGTAATCTGTCCCTAAAACTTAGGACATTGTGACAAGAAAGGTCAGGGTTTTCTTTTTCCCCAACCTCTGACACCAGTTAAGCACAGACAACACTGAGATGTCAGCACCACTGAGAGGCAGGCACAAAGCTGTAGTAGAAAAGGACCATAAAAGAAAAATGAAAAGACATTTGTTTGAATAGTTGATTTTAAAGGACAGTACAGGTAAATCAGAATTTTCCAAAGAGGTTATAAATCTCCTTCAAGTAAGAGAGCACAGCAAGAGGCACCATTTGGCTCATTCTGGGGATACTCTGAAAACTTTTTACAAATATCCAGTGTTGACATAAGATGACAATTACTAATTTATACTGCTGTTGCACAGAAACAGTAATGTTAATAATCAGTGCATTAACAGGCCTATCAGTAACACTTTCTTTTTATTGGCTTAGAGGAAGATAAACACTGAGGTACTTCAGTGACACAAATCCACCATCAAGTTTTCAATGCTACTTCTCTCAAAGTCAGTACTTTTATTTCAGTACCGATGCAAAATGAAGAACTACAAACACATACTGTGAACACCTTCACAAGTTCCTATTGCAAAACAAACATGAAGTTAATTATAGCCTAAGCCTTATACACAGGCATCGAGCAAAAAAATCCATTTGTTTATGCTGAAGTCAATAATGCAATGAACCTACTAATGAAGATCTGTTAAAGAAAAAAGCCAAACCAAACAAAAACCACCCATAACCCAGAAAAATCTATTTGTTACAGATTCTCATATCTCAGCAGACAATTACCTGAAATTAAAAAAAGCAGTTTTAAACTAAGTACACTGAGAAAGTCTACTTCATCTAAGGCAAACACTGATGCAATACTTTGGAAATCCCTATTACAGGTTACAAGCATTAGCTCTAGGACAATACACAAATAGAGCCTTTTATGGATTCCAGTCCAGCCCATACAACCTATTTCATTCCCAATAGACCACTCTCAACCTCTGCGAATTTCATATCCCTCACAGAATCAAAATCCACAGGAAGAGTCACGACTTGGTCGAGCTTGTGGAGCTGCATCTGGCAAACAGGATCCTGTTCCCTGGGAAAAGCAGACCCACTGCAGAACCCTTCCCTAGGGCAGACATGAGCTGTCCTCTCCAACAGAGAGAAGGAGGAACAGCACCAGCTGGGATTTAAACACAGATCCACCCACTGTCTGCTGTGACTTTAGACAAGCAATTAAGATATTCAGCACTTTGGGGAGGGTTCAAGTTCTCATTTGAGCAGCTTGGACAGACCAGGAGCAACCGGGCTGACTGGTCACCCAGGCATGACCCAAACATCACAACCCTCACAAAACAACAGCTTTGAGCTCTAAATAAAACCAGCAGCTGCAGAGAGAAAACACAGAGGTCAAAGCTCTACATATGCCTACATGGCCTTTAAATCCTCTTTTTGCCTTGGAGAGGTAGACACAGTGGTCAGGCAGGAAACCTTCCCATGAGGTGTAATACTCATTCTGAAATCCATCGAACTCACATGAAAGTTCAGCAAATTCATCAGTGAAATTTTAATCAGTGAAGTTAAACCCAAAACTACTTGCAAGGGAGAAAACATATTTTGGTTATGAATTGTGGTTCCCTCTTACCACTGAAGACATTTCTTCAGCACATGTTAAAACGATAACTTTGCGTTTCTGATGTTACTACAAAGCCAAAGCCTCTTCCTGAAGCAAGGAACTGTAATGCAGTAAACCAAAACCATCTCTGCAAAGGTATTCCCAAAAGGTCTAGCAGTGGGATGGGAAATGAAGAGGATGAACATAATGACTGTTCCTTTAATTATAGAACTTTGGAAGGATAAGGAGCTATCACTCCAAGGGCTTCAAACTGGACGAAAATTCAACAGCCTCTCATCAACGCTTACCTCTTCAGCAGAAGTACAGTTGTCATCTGCTGTCACACAAGTCTGAAAGTGAATGAAAAGTACCAAATATTTCTCCTGTTTTAGAGTTTTCTGCAACTGTTAAATTTAACGACAAACTTCTTGTTATGACAGCAAGTTCTTGAAAGAATTTACAAACAACTCAGTCTCCCTTAAGGCTGGGGGGGAAAAAAAAATATCATTTTCAACTTAAGTTTGTTTTACTATAATCCACACTAAAGAAAACAGCTTTTAGGGTGCATTAGTCATCAGTACAAACTTTACTCCATGTAAACAGTGAGCAGAATTTCTACACTTTCTCCTTCTCTAGCTCACTTTATTCCCTGGCAGAGAAAAATCCAGGGGTGTAACTACTGAACACTATAAAATTACTCACACATACTCTATTTCCAACACCCACTGTTTTGGAAGAGCACACAAAACCTAGGCATTGACAACAGGAACAGTGTTCACATTACTGTGGTAACATGTGCCATAAATGTAGAAAAACAAAAGCATCAAAGAGTACTTTGTACGTGAGGTACAAGAGGCTGCTTAATCCCAGGGTAACAGGCCACCTCAGACACGTTGTTGACAGGCTTCTCTGAAAAATGAGTCAGCTGCACACCCTGGGGAAGTTCTCTCTCAATTAAAAAAGTATCACAAACAGCCATTATTCTTCAGGTGCTATTGAGCCCAGGTGGTGTTTCACTGAATCACCAGCTCCAACACAGACCACGTCACTTTTTTTTCAGATAAGCAAAGGCACAAGACAAAAACATGGACTCGAAACTCAGCTAATCAGGCTTTGCTAAATTAAAAAAAAAATCTTTGGTGGAAATACAATGAGAGGCTCCCCCTGCTTGAGAGGTCCAAATCTATTCCGATGCTATGGATGCAGGTGAAGGCTGCAGCACTCAAGAGCTCCAGGGCTGATGGAAGTACAGCCCAAGCACTGCTGCTCAGCTTGGACACTGCGACCTTCACCCTGACACACAGCGAGGCAGTGACCTGTGTAATTGTTTTCCGGTAATGTAACACCTTCTGAGACTTGAGAAGCAGAGCAGTGAGAATTTAGCAGTCACACCTAACGGCAGTACAAATGCAAACAATGTGAAAAGAGGATACAGAAAGCAGGGGTGGAGGTGGGGGGGAAGTGTGATGTTTTATCTAAGGAATGACATTCTAAGAGGGTGATGCACAAAATTACTAGAATACAATTAGCTGTCAAGTTAAAGCACGCAGGGGTGATCATCAGTAAGGGGTATGAGATTACAACACTCCATCAAATCTGAGTACCAATTTTCCCACCACCTTGCACTTGCTTTCCTCCTTCACACCTGTATATTACATCAGCACTATTTGGTATCTCTCTGCTTACACAAGCAATGCTGAAATGAAAGAAAAAAATGTTGAAAAAGCAAAAACCTAAAGGAAAACTCATGGAGGCAAAATATGGATGCAAAACAACTGCACGTTCTTAGAAAGACGAAGAAGAAATAAAAGAAGTTGGAGAGGAATAGGCTATGGCACAAGTTAGTGTGAAGAGTCTATGAACTATAAGTAACTTTGAAAAGCACAATTATTCCCCAACACAGAACTGAGAGTTGTGAAAAACTTATCAGCACAAAAGGAATGCAATACGGTATAAATTACCTTATTTTTAAAAACTTCATAGTCACCTTTCAGGTACTTCCAAGTTATAAGGATATGAGGATATGACACAGGGAACTGCTGTATTTATAAGCTACCGGGATGGTCTGACTGCCTTATACAGCTCCTACAGGGCCCCTTCAGGGCAAGGGAGGCAAATTTCTTATTCTCACACTGCAGAAGTAACTCAGTGAAATGGTATGTCATTACTAGTATGTCATTACTACTCCAATATCAGGCAGTTCCCTGATACATCAGTCAGCCATCAGAATTTTAAGTTCAAGCTTCTTAGCTCATATAAATACAATACCAAATATTTACAGCCTTTCACATGAGACTGCAGGATTTAGCCCAAATTTTAATTGAAGGACTTTTCACATTTGGCTCAGAATGAAGAATGCTTGGGAAACAAGCTCATCTGCAGGATTTTTAATTGAGGAGGAAAAAAATAATTTAAAGTTATAAAAGACCTGAAATAGTGTTCATGTTACAGCAATTCTGTAATGTCTTTGTATTAAAATAAATTATTCCCAACTATGGAGCTCTAAGACTTTTTTTTTTTTTT
>VZTI01001471.1:810816-854174 GCA_013397865.1 Struthidea cinerea
CTTCTTTAAGTTTTTAATTGGAAACCAATGTTTTCCCACTAATCAGAAATCTGAGCTCAATTGATAAAAGCTGCATAACAGATAAAAGGCAGGTAAAAACAGGTTTGAGAGGAAAAATAAAAAAGTATTGCAGAAAAGTTGTTTTAAAAGGAATCAGAAATTTCCAAGGCAGCTTAGTCAAATAAACAAAGCCCAGACCAAACTATTAAATAACAATTCTACAGAAGCAGGAACGATTCAGATATGTCAAATAAATGTTGTGTCCCCTTGTCCACCTGCCCCCTGCAATCACCTCACATTCAAGTATATTCTTATTTGTTCTAATTCGATTATCTCTTCTCCAAGCTCCTTATATCTTGAAATTATATCATAGCTAGGATGCAAGGGATAATTTGTTGAGGTTTCCTTAATGGCAACAATGACTTCAGAATTTCTAACACGAGCCAAAATTGCTCAAAAAAAGTCCACTGGCATACCAATAAATACTGTTTCAAAACCAACTGCTACACACCAGTATCTGGAAATGTTACAAAGCTTATTAAATTTTTAATTTTTTTTTTAACACAGACAGATTTTACCTAGGAGTACATTAAGGGAGCATAAAGGAAAATGCAGGAGGACATCATTCAGACATCCAGTCCTGGATTTACAGTGCTTGTTGACCACATCGTTGCTCTTTGTCTCCAGCCCTGCTGGAAGTTACTGCTCCGGGCAGAGCTGGTAAACAGGATCATGTGAGTGCACTGCAACCCACGGCAGAAAAGCCCAATGCTGAATTTGCTCAGGCTGCCATCACCAGCAGCTTCAGGGAACCTGGACTGGGGAGAACTCACAGGAACAGTGGCCTGTAAAGTTTAAGTCTGTCCATATCTTCAGTGTTGCTGTAGTGGGTTGACCCTTGGCTGGCTGCCAGGTGCCCACTGACCAGCTCTCACTGCTCCTACTCAACAGGAGAGGGGGAGAAGAAAAGAAGAAAAAGCTCATGGATCAAGATAAACAGGGAGGTCACTCACAAATTACCCGCATGAGAAAAACCTACTTGGCTTGGCGAAACTAATTTACTGGCAATTAAAAATAGTATATGGGTCAGCCCGTAACACTTGGATTTTGCCGCTCCTTAATCCTGACGCTTGTCCCCGTGCTCCAGCATGCAGTCCCTCACAAACTGTTCCAGTGTGGGCCTTTCCCATGAGCTGCTGCTCCTGCCAGAAAACCTGCTCCTGGCATGGGCTCCTCTTCCAGGGCCATAGTTTCTGCTCCAGCATGGGCTCTCCACAGGCTGCAACTTCCTTCAGGGCACATCCTCCTGCTCACTGTGGGGGACTCCAGGGGCTGCAGGTAGATCTCCGCTCCCTCCATGGACCTCCATCGGCTGCAGGGGCATAGCTGCCTCACCATGGTCTTCTCCAGAGGCTGCCAATGAATCTCTGCTCTGGTGCTGAAACACCTCCTCCTGCTCCTCCACTGACCTTGGGGTCTGCAGGGTGGATTCCCACGTATTTTTCTCTCTCTCCTCTTCCACAACTGCTGCACTGTGGTTTTTAGCATCTCTTAACTATCTTATCTCAGAGGTGCCAGCAGCTTCACTGATGAGCTCAGCTTTGCCCAAGGATGGGCCTGTTTTGGAGCAAGCTGGGTCTGGCTGTGTCCAACTCAGGGGGCAGCCCCTGGCCTCTTCTCACACAGGCCACTCCTGCAGCCCCAGCTACCAAAACCTTGCCCTGTAAGCCCAATACAGAAACTCTGCCATTAACTGAGCACTTAATCTCAAGATGCAGAGCATATAAAAACCCAGGTCATAAATGTCAGTCTTCAATGCTTTAGTGCATAATCTCTTGATCCCCTTTCTGCCCCTGAAATATCAAGCCTACCAGAAATTCCAGTTATTTCCAAGAAAAACCTCATTAGGCTATTCTATCCAATGCCAAGATCATAAATCTGGCATAAAAGACTCCTGATGTTCCACACAATTCTATAAATAGCATTTTAGTCTAAATTGGAAGAGCGCTTTGGAGCAAAGCTCCAGATCATCTCTATTTACTGCTCTTCAGTTTGTGCTGGGAAGCGACTTGGAAGTATGCAAAGCTGGATTCCTTCCAGGTTCGACTATCTGGGAGATGCACTCCTACCTCCAAGTTATGTTCTACCCAAACTATACCGCCAAGGTTTGATCTACCCTGGAAAAAACTGCCAAAGTGCAGAGGAATGTTGAATTCCCAGCTTTCCTCTCTCCATCTCTGCCTCCAATGCCACGCTCCCTGCCAGCACGGACACAGTCCATGAGCCACTGCCATGTTAAATGCCCAGCCCGGGCCTCAGCACAGTTGTCCTTTGATTTGCCTAAGTATATTTGCTCATTCCTCCTTTTAGAGCTTATCTGCACTATTTATAGAATGGCTTTACATTCTTATTAGTTGCCAGACAATGATTTTTAATACATGTTCCATCACTACAAACACTCCTCTGCAAAGCTTTACACATTATGTAAAACAGGCAATTATCACTGCACAGATTAGAAGGTCATTCCAACGCCTATAAACTAAAGAGTAGTGGAAATTGGAGTCTGTGCAGCTTATTTTCTTTCTCACCTATAGATTTGGCAAGCTCTAGAGTAGCATTCATCCCACGTATTTCAAAACCTAGCCAGGGTACTAATTCACGGCACAGAATTGACAAAAACATATCTTTGATTTGTGCAATGTGTGATCCACACTACAGTCTGCGAACACAACATTTTCTTTTACCCAGTGATGTGACATGGTGACTTCAAGATTTGATGCAGCTGCAGCATAGATGGGGAAATTTTTCAAAACATTTAAAAGTCTTTTCAATGTACAGCTGTCATCAGAAAAAGGAAAGGATTAGTCAGGTTTTTTTCTTTATAGAAGGAGAAAAATTAGGACACAGAGCAATGGTGCAGCCATTTATATATCACATAGCCAAGTGCAATGCCTGAAATCAGCAGTATATTGCACACTGGGGAGCCCTGAAAGCATCCCAGAAACACCCAACACTTGAAAGTGATGAAGAATTGTTCCACCAATCCAAACAATGTGACTTTAAATTAAACACAAAATATTTCTCTAGGAGAGATCACAGCATATTCAAGTTACCAAAGTCCCTTCATTAGCACACACAGTATTTCCTTTTCCATCAGCAAGAGGAAGTCTCAGATCAAGGCAATTTCTCACATTCCATTTGAGATCTGCGAACTGCACTATAACCACGTCCTTCAGACTCCTGCTATTTTCCACTCAAAAATGAGGTTTAGCAACAAAAGCTTCACTTCCATTCTAACTGTGACAGGAATCAGTAAACCAAAATTATTAATTAAAACTTTGAAGGATCTATTTCTAAAAAATAAGCCTGAAACTTAGCCTTAACCTCTGTAAGATACTTCTGACTAACCGGAGATAAAAAAGGGCTTGGAGGGTACCCTGTAGTCAAAATAATGTGGGGAAAAAATTCGCACATAGTGATATGGTGAAACTTGCCTATTCACATTCATACTCCCCTCCAAATGCTTACATATTCATCTTGCTTGGTGTATTAGGTAAATCTCAAAAGAAAAATGTCTCATCTAAACACAAGGAAAAGAGAAAACAACTGATTTCCCCTTCAGTTTCCAGGGAATAAAAGTATTTGCCAGTCAATAAATGCAGAAAGTTTTGTGCAATCTCATTTGCCCACAAAATTTACAGGACTTTGCTATTTGCTTTTGGAAAAATAATAGGCAGAACGGTTACATCTAAACACTTCATGTTCAGATACAACTGGTGCCTGCAGTGGTGCAGGGAGGGGAAGGCGCAGCTATCACTTACACCACTGTAACATGAATGCTAAGAAAGAGACATTTGATTTTTAGATCCTTTAATAGAAACCTATTTTTCAATGATGAATTAAAGCACAGGGAAATAAGGAGATTGCTTTTCCTGGTATTCCACTTACATTCCATTAATATCTGCATTAGACTGTAATAGTCCTACAGCTAATGTGCCACAGGAGTGGAGCATCCAGATTGTGATAATGTGTTGTTTGGAAAGCACAACAGTGCCAGACAAAAAAATCACTGTTAAAAAAAGAAAAAACAACACACCAAACAAACAGCAAAACCAATTACCACACACACAGTGGGAAGGGAGGGAAAAATATCAACTGCAGCACACAACTTCCACTCCCCAAGGATGTATGGTTTCAACACTGTGAATCAGGATGATACCTGGCTTAAAAGCTACAAACCCCCCAAGGTCTTCAGAACACCCTGAGACTAAAGGAACAGTTAAATCCTATCTTGCAGAGTTGTTGCTCAAACTGCCAATTCCATGTGAAGTGTGCACTCAAGCTGCTCCCAGTGGAGGTAGAGAACACCTTCAACGCAGCAGTGGTATCGGGCAAACAAGAGTATCCAAAGTCCACAAGCTGAATATCCATGAGATTTCCCACATGGACAGAACCTGCTCACAGGAGCTGTGGCCAGTCAGCCCAGACTCGTTTTACACCAAAGCCCACTTGCACACATGGAGCCCTTGCGGCTGGCAGGTCCCAAGATTTATACCCTGGCTTGGGGGGCAGAGTTAAGTGACCATGCCGCCTGACACAGGGGTCGTGCTCTGGTGCACAATCAAGTGCCTGCACATCTACTTCCTTTTGTTTGTTTGAGTGTGTTGACATGCAATAATGCTACAGAAAATAACAGTAGGGGAAAAAACCTGCATCACCTGGGACATGATGCAGAAGGGAGTAGAATCTGTTCCTTGAGGAAATAATTTTCACCAAGGACCTGCCCCCTCCAGGTACTGCTAAAAATGCTTCGTTAGCTTCTTTATTAGCAAGGAGACAGCAGCAGTCTTGGGCATCTGTGTACTTATTTTCTCATTTCCACCAAGAATTTAATTAACTGACATGAATTAAGTTTTCTGTTTGATCTGGAAATTCAGTTCAAATTAACATTTTTATGAATAGTTTAATACTAATGCTGACAGACAATTTCCTTTAGAAGAAACTGCTTGGACTTACAACCAGAAGGACGAAATAGTGGAAACTAATCCACTGAAAAACCAATATTTTTATTTGCTGTTAGACAAGATTAACTAAAAAAAAAAATTGCTTTGATAGCTGATTAGAGAAGTCTGGATGCTTTCCTTACAAGCTATACCAAAATATCTAAAAGCTCAACAGGACAAAAATACTTTGAAGAAGCCAGATAAGATGTCCAGGGAAGTTGTGAAATGTCAATATACACCAAAGCACTGTCTAAGCCACCCAACTGCTATAATTATCTGTTGTACAAAATGTCCAGCTGGGACCCTGTCACTTTGAAATATTCACCACATTTTAAGTTACTGAAAACAAACAGGCAAAGTTATTAGCACTTACCTCTGCACCACTGCTTAATCATATCCACAGCAATTTAACAAACAAAATTGTAACCTTTTTAAGCTTTTTGAATAAATTCTGTACAAGCTTCCTAATTAACAAACATGGACATTAGCACTCATATTTAACATTGGATTCCAAATTCCATAAGCATGAGGATAAAATACTGAACACTTAAGAACTCAATGCTTTAAAAAAAATTAGATGATCCCTCATCGCTTGAAGCGTGCACATCTCAACAGCACAAGTTTTTCTTCAAGGAAAGGAATATACTTGCTCATGTAAAGTAACATCAGCATTACCCTTTGACAGTCAATAAGATGAAAAAAGTTGTACATGCTTGCAACAGCATATGTACAATTGCCGTCCCACCAAAAATCAAGATCAGAAAAATATGTTTGCCTGAATTATGAAAATGGACAACAGAGAATGAGGCTTGTTTTTCTAGATCCTTCAGGCAGAGCTTCTCGGCCTTTCCTCAGAAGTCTACAAATGAAAACTAAAATGTCTTAGTTGTAAAATTCACACACTGATAGAAGCACAAGAGCCAGTAGAGAAGGAAAGGCACAGGACACAAACACCTTTTTGCCATGTTCAGATCCAGGCTTGAGATCTTGGCTCTACTGCAAACACAGAGGACAAATGCCTCGGGCAACACAGAATCGTTGTCGCAGCTGGAGTATCACTGAAACCAGAAAGCCAAATATACTCATCCTACCAGCTTGAGCTCAAAACCACATAACCCATTAATCTTCCCAAATGTTAAGCAAAAACTTGAATGAATCAGTAACTGTCCTCTTCTTTCAAGGAACCTAACAGATTCACCTTGTTTTCAGTTGCCCTTTCCACCCTGCTGCCAGGTCCCTCCTCCTGCAGCGAAACCAGGCCAGAGTGTGCAGATCCCCACACACCACACACAGCAAGTCAGATCAGCTTCAGTAACACCAAAACAGATGTGCTGATGTACACAGAACTGAATTTCTGTCCCATCTAGCAGAAACATCACTGCAAACCTGTTGTGCTCTTCCCTATTACTCTAACTGCACTGTTCCCTACTTTTCCTTCTTTTTCAAACCTACTTGTATAGGAGTATTTTATGTTAAGCTCCCACATTTCCCACGTGCTACAAATAAGCATGCTAATATTGTATTTCAGGAATATTGAGAATATTACAGTTGAGAATTCATGGGTTTAGGGTCACATCTTCCCAAAAATAACCCCAAGACATAGCGGAATAACAAATCATGGTAGGAAGCCGAAGATGAGTTGCCTCTTCTGTGCTTACCTGCTTGTAAATTACCTCATTTCAAGTGACTAACACCACTGCACAAATAGAGAACAAGTAGTGCTTCTTTTCTCTGTAGTTCCTCCACAGGTAAATGAATTCTAGCTGTCTGTATTAATTTTGTTATGCCACAGACCAATTCCCAAGATACAACATCTACAGACTTTGTTTAATGATGCTACCTACCTAATAACCAAATTCACAGACACTAAAGTAAGCCATTAACAGCTACATATGGTGAAGCAGCACCAGGACCTTTCTTAATCACTGCAGCTGGCATCACACGAAGGAGAAGAATAAAATTTCAAACAAAGTACAAAGGCAATAAAATGTCAGGATAAGAAATTCAACAGAAAAGCCACAACGTATGTGCATCCCATGGAAGTTACTACTATTTAAAGTGAGACATAGCAAATGCCAGCCAGAAATAGAGTCTCTTAGGTAAAAACACTCTACATGAGTCACTGTGTGTCCAGCTGTGCAGTGATCCAACTGTATTAGCACTTGCTTGTGTCTATATCACCCTGAGGTGAATTCCTCACGCTCCAGCAGAAGGAAGTCCCACCAGCATTTCGCACTAGCCTCAGCCAGTGGGAACACTGAAAGAAGGTTGTCCCCATGGATTCAGTCACATCCCACTGCTGGCTCCTCCTTGGAGCTCACAAGCACCTGAGTGGAACTGCACCAGCAGGTGGATTAGTTAAACTGACCAAGGTTACAGGAACTCAACAAGAACAAAAAGTACCATTTTCCACTCCAAACCACTGCATGGCTACATAAATGCAGGTGAAGCACTGTGGGGATTTGAACCAGGATGAAGAGGAAAAGTGCGCAGCAGGGGCAAGGCAGGAGGAGTCATTTGTGCTGGCACTAATTATTTGTGAAACCACAGCTGAAACTTTAACACAAATAATGTGAGAAGAACTGCTGAAATACAGTTAAATTCTGTCACACTGGTAGAAACTTAACCACGGTAAATTATTAATTGAAGCTGTATACATGTACTGATGAGCTGCAGACTACAATACATTATCTTGACTGCTGTGGGCAGAATTTCATATTTAATGACAAAAAAAAAAAAAAAAGAGATTTAACTCCCTGCTTGCAGCTTACTGAAGAGCTCGTTAATTTTTATTAACTTGGCTCTTCTGGCCAGTCTCCTTTAAAAAATGAAGTAATTCAAGGACAGGTATACGAGTCTAGAGAAACCTTTACTTCTAATCCAGCACTTATCAGTTAAAATACTCAACCTGGATTATAACAGTATTATATGAAGAAATAAAATAAGAAATTCAGGTAACCCTGGAGCCTCTCATATGGGGCAAAATTCTCAGCTGTCCGTGCAAAGATGTTACAACAAACAGAAAAACCAAGTGATTGAAGAAAGTTTCCCATATTTCCCTAGATGCCTCAAGGGAATGCATTTGATTTGAGTACACTTTTCCCCTACTATCAACAAAGGTAAAGAGAAAACACCACGACTGCTTGATGTGGGACCTGTATTTTATTTTCTCCATCTTGCAACTAATCCTCTTAGTCCATGCCCAGAGACACAAACCAAAAAAACGCTGCCTGTTTTTTGTCAAGTCTAAGTCTGAAATACAAGGTACCACCACGGTACTGCCTGCAGTGAATCCAAGCAGTAACTTCCCAAGTGTCATTTATTGCTGGAGAATTTAAACATAGTTATCCTTAGCTGGCCCAAAATTTACACATCTTGTAGGCCCGAACAGTCCAGTGACCAAACATATGCCTCCTCTTGCATTCCATTAAAAAAAAATAGTATCAAACCAAAGTTTTCTCTCAGATTTCTCTCTCACACTGAAATACTGCATTCCTTTTTAATTCTGTGATTTCAATTTAGTTGTCCCATCTGCTGGAAGTGTTTTAATACAACGTCTCTTTTTATATCCTAACATCAAGGTGATGTTGCCAATTAAGTCCTGCTGTAGCCATCTGTAAGAGGAAGAGGGGAGGAAAGAAGTAAACGTGAGTATTTCTTCATTAATTTTAAACAATTTGGATTTCAACCAGGATTTTAGTGATTGGAAAAAAAGAAAATAATTAGTAGATTTATATTCTACACAGATTTCTCTAAGAAAAGTAACATTTGAACCATTTTTAAAATTCAGAAAGGTTTCACATCTCATGAAATGTTTGGCTTCGAATTAGAACACCTGTCAAGAGAATTTTATACTGGCATGATTTATCATTTTATTCAATGCAGACTTTCAGTTTCATAAATAAAGTAACGGCAACCTTTTAAATTTCTTCTCAACTTCACGTTCACCTTCAGAGTCTAACACTTACAGAGTGTAACACTTAAAGTGTTACCCCTCTGACAATAAATGACTAGTGGTAATTTTTTCCTCTAATGAATCGGGTATTATCTAAATATGGTAAGAGTCTGGAGTTTCCCTTAGTTTCCCAAAAACTAAACCCATAAAAACCAAACTATAAACTCTACACACTCAGCTTCACTGCAATTGGAAGACTATAGAAAACAATTATAGAACTTTTTTCCTAAAAAAATTGAGTAATTCAATTTTTAAACAGTACAAGATTAAAAACAGTATGGAAACGTGAGACATTATAAATCAAAACTTACTGTTTGGCTCACTTCATGTATTCACTAAGCAAGCCTCCCAGGCCTACGGAAGGATTTTCTGATGTTAGCCTCAAAGTCAGACTGAAGACAAAACTAGAACCGCAGGTCTTGCACTGGGAGACAAGGTTGATACTCATGCTCACACTGCCTAACTCTTTGCAGGATTTAGTCTTGTAAACCACCTATTTATCAACCTCCTATGATACAGAAAATTAAATTTCATTTAACTTGTGGCATAGGTCACAGCCACAATGGACAGACTAGCCAATGAAAAAACAAAATTAGACTCCACAACTCTGTCAGACTGTTCAGCTACCCCATCAAATCCACATTTCAACCCATGAAGCATTAGTAATGGGGTTCTTTTAAATGGCATTCTGCAGGAATTTCTTCTGCAGGGATTGAATTTTCATCTCCATAGTAGCTGTGCTTACTGCAGACCTTATAACAAGCTTCTGATATTGAATGATGGATGCAAAAAGACACTCTCTTGGCTATTAACTGTGCTTCTAAGCCTCAGTCTGAAAATAAATCTTGGGAAAATTGGAGGGCAGAGGAATCCTTTCCCCCACAACCTTATGTACTGTTTATAAAAACAGTTACATGGTTAGGACCTTCAGTCTTAAAGAAGTTTTTAACTTGATACTATATATGAAATAAGCAATTCATACACTGTGCTCCTACGTAACATTTACCTCCCAAGAAATTATACTCTAACGAAAACACTTTTTAAAGGGAAAGAGGAGGATGCGCTTGAGGAGTGGGATTTAAAATCTTTACAGTTTAGTAACACCAATTTGAAAGCACTTTGGTAAACATAAACACTTCACACATCATTCCCCAAGTCTCAACGGATTCACCTCACATTCACAGTGGGCTTCCTAGCAACTCTTCTTTTACAAGTCCATTTCTCTATTTACTGAAAGCAATACTGAGAATGAGTCATTTCTGCAGAATACAGCCCTTCATGTACCAGATGCCTAATGTTGTATGCTGTGAAGAAAAAAACCTAATGTCTACTCAAATTACTGTATTTACCACCAAAAACTGTCAGCATGTTGCATCTTTTGTAAATGTTTTATTCAGAATACTTGAATGGTTTTTAATGTTAAGATCTTAATATTGCTTGTCAAAATGTACTACCAGCTTCTAGAAGAGTTAACAGCTAATTAGCTCAGTCAGTAGCAGCTTGAGATACCACCCAAACAATGACCAAAATTAATGTCTTTTAACAAGGGAGTAAAAAAAACAGGAAAAAAACCCCTCAAAGCTTTAGAAGTGAGAAAGAGCATTTCCTCATGTTTTTCAAAGCTTTCCCTTTCAATTCCATTGAATCTGCTCCTATAAATAAGTATTTTTAAGGGTTTTGGTGTTACATCTTTTTGAACAGTTCTTACAGCAGCTCTATAAAAATCCTGCCTGACTAGCGAGGTACATGCAGAACAGACAAGCAGAACTTCTGCCCCCTCGTCCTCCTCTGAAAGCAGCACAAATAAAAAATGAACAGTGAGCAGTGCTGAGGTCAAGTAATTCACTGGGATGAAATTATACAACTCTTGGAGGGGATGTTCAACCAATCACTGCAGAATCTAAGGAAGTAATTAGGAAGCTTGCCTTTTTTTCTTTCAGAATAAGAGGGTAACAGCTGAGCCCAGTTCTACCTTCACTCTTTTTGTTTACTTACAGAGGTGTTTCATTAACTGACTTCTACAATTAGAGCAGCCTGATGTTATTGATGAGTGGCTTGAAATAAAGGTACTTGCCTATAACCACACGTTACACATAAGGGCAGAACAGAAAAATGACACAGTAACAGGCAGACGCTGTAAATCTTAAATTATTCACAACCTATTCAATACAAAATAAGCTGGTCCTAGAAAATTACTTCTAATAAGAAATGAAATTTTTAAGTTATCCCCACAAATTATTTAGTTCCTCTACAAACCAAATATTTAGCAGTTGCAAATAATTAAGATGTAAAAGAGAAAAGAAGTGTTTAATCAGTTCCTAATTAGATACATGTGCCAGATACCACAAAGGATGGCACTACTTCAGCAGAGAAAAAACAAATGTTCAACACACTGAAGTAAACAAGAACAGCATTTAACATCAATAATTTCAAACAATCATTGATTATCTCAAGCAGTTTTTTGTAAACTTGCAAGAGGCATTTTGGATTTTGAAGTTAGATGTAATCTAGAAATAATCTAATTGTAAAACCTAACCAGCAGTGCAGCTGTGTACTTCCAGTCTCTTTATTTCCACAAGCATTAAAGAAGCCTATTTTTGCTCTTATACTCATTTAGAGCATTAAGACTCTAAAAACTATTTTGATGGGATTATACAGAATACAGCTGCTATTTTCACAACCTGAGCTCTCCTGACAACAAAAATGTTTTTACCACAAAAACAAAAAGGTAAATCTTTAGTACAACAGTAACAGTTACACATGCTGACAAACTCAGTTATCACCATAATAAACGTCACTGGGATTCTCTTTGGGAAAGCTGCAGTCGCAAAAACTATAATAATTAGGCTTAATATAGTTCTATGCCAGAGAATGGCAGCTGTACATGCTACAACAAAGAACATTTTTAACTATCGAGTATGCAGTTTAACTACAACCAAACTCCAAAATATTTCTGATTCACATCAAGTTACTGGGAACACTGAATATATATCCCAGAGCTGCTCTTACCTTTCCTGGCAGCATCTGTTCTCCGTCTTGCGGGCGACACCAGATCCTTTACAATCTGTAGCACTTGAATCATTGCTCGTTAGCAAGATCAAAGGAACAAGGTGCTCCTCTAAAATTCCAACAGGTTTCATTACTACACCTTATTACATGGCTGTCTTCAGTATGCTCAAGCAAAACTGATGCAGGAAGAACTCCTCTACCTTCACAGGAAGATTTCTGCCTGATGACTCTACAGGCTGAGGTGATGGATTTAAAGTGACTTCAGCACAAGGAGGCAAAAAAACGCAAGCAGTCCTAAATGCATTTCTACAGAGCATTTTAGAATTATTTACTGCAGAGAACGCATACTGATTTCTCTAAATAAAGTTTAAAGGAAACGTTCACAAAGTAGCTAAAGAAAAAAAATCCCCCTTGAAATGACTGCCGACAGATGCAGCCTGCTCCTCTAGGCTCAGTAACTAAGAAGTGTGGCTGCATCCTCTTTTCAAGTCAGTCTCAATTCATGAAATTTCACGTAATGCTTAAAGAAAGACTCCGGTGCAGTGCAGTGCCAGCATCAGACCCATCAACAGAATTAAAATTAAACCCACCCTGCAAAAACTCCATCAGGCACAGGCAAGCTCCTGCTAAAGACAGTCACTGGGTTCCTTTTCTCCCCCCTCGAACAGAAACCTCTGACACCCTTGTACGTGACAGGAATTCTCACACACCGGGAGGCACGCTGGAAAGCCTGGGAGTATTTCAGGCGTTCTCTCACCCACCACCAGAGGCCCAGAGAACTATTTCAGCAAAGGTATTGTCATTACTTCTACCAGGTAATTTTAGGCAGACAGATTGCTGTATGTGCCCCGCAACATTTTTAATGCCATTTGGAAAAAGTACAAAGGCCCTTCAGAAATGCCTTTTGTCAAAGCCTCTGCAGAGCTAACCCCCCCCCAAAAAAAATCACGAGGAATCATGTTTTATGTGATCACTTTAAATAACTGTCAGGCCTGAAGAGGCTCAGTGAACACTTCTTCAGAAAACTGAATTCCTACGCTGCACTGCGAGGCCTTGCACACACAGAGATAGATTTAGGAAGCCAACTACGTGTACTGAAAACCATAACATTAAAACAAACCACAGGCCACATGCTCCGGCCTTTAGACCTTCTGTTCCCATTGCTTAAGTGTTAGATTGGGAGGGGGGGAAGAGGTCATCTCTTTCTATTCTTCCATTTCCAGCTGCTCATCAGAAGCACTTCAGATTTTAAGATTAACTGGCGTATTATCCATGTCTATGTCAGTCTCTAGACTCACACAGAGCACAGGAAAGACAAACTATGTCTGTTATGTCAGTCTCATCCACAGCCTGCCCATTAATCTCTGCCAGAAGGAAGAGCAACCCAAAGTTCTATCGCATTTGGTTAGGCAAAACAAAGACAAGCAAAATCCTTCTCCCTGCCAAGCTGTCCGATTTCTTCTCCCATTCAGCATTCAAGTGTCCACCCAAGAGGAAGCCTGTAGACACAAGCTATGTGCAACTATGACTTATCCCTACCTGAAAAAGGATTCTTCAAAACGTTACAGACAGAATCCTCAACTTCTCTATATTAAGAATAATTTCTAACTCCTGGACCTAAAGTTAAATTCCAGGTTTAAGACCAATGACTTTATACCTAGAGAGGTTTGGAGAAGGTTACTACAAGCAGGCCCTTCCAGAACAACTGTAATTTCAGGACATTTAAATAACATGTGAAATGCAGGGTTGTGCAGCAAGGTTTACCTGGAGGTCCGTTATTTAAAATTCCAGTGCTCAAAATTGCTGTTGGAAGAACTTTTTCCATTATTATCTTGCCATGATGTGTTTGTTCTTTATTTAATTGGGTAATCAAACAACTTATCTTCAAGTCAGAGATATAAAACTAAACGAGTATCATTACTTGCAACTGTATTGCATTGCAAATTTTCCCTAAAAAACTGACTTCTAAGTTCATGGTGAACAAAACACAACTACTACAGAACTACTAAACTTTCAACAGTCCTTATATAAACATATTATGGATAGGAGGAAAAAGGAAGAAAACAAAAAAAAAGATAGTAAGGTTGAATGAAATATTCAGTAATAACATCCACTCGGCCTTCCAAAGCAAGAATATACCTTGCAGATCCTACAAATGATTTTTAAATGAACTTGATTATCTCATTTCTACAGCAACATTCTCAAGTGCTGGAACAAGGAGAGGACGGTGGACTGACAAAGACCAACAGTTGAGAAGAGGCAGCAAAGGAAGAAAGGACTAGAAGGCACGACTTGTACTTACTTTTCTGCAAAATTATTTTAAAATTAAGAAATTAAGCACTTCAGTACCTATTCCCAACTGCAAAAAGGAAGTCATTCCTTTTTCTTCCCAACTATCCCTTATCCTGCTGGTACAGGTCCCAGTTCTCCCTTTTAAAGAGAGACACAGAAGAACTTCAGGACGGGAAGTCATTTTCACCCACACCTGCCTTCCTCAACATGAAACAGTTTCCAAAGTTGGTAGGCACAGTAGTTTCCCTCTCTTCTTTGTTGCGACAATTGGCATGTAGAAAAAAAATGCAAAAACAAGCAAAGCCTTAAAATTAATTCAGGAAAATGTAAACAACACTCCATGTGCAATGTAAAGAAAATGGTGCAAGTCTGAAGCAGGCACGATAAACAAGAAATTTCAACAAATCACAGAAACTTTATAGAATTACACAATAAGCTTGGTGGCTGCTATTCGTCTTTTCTCAAATCAATTCATACACCCAGACAGTAACACTAAAGCTGCTTTAGGATAGAGGCAATACCAAAAAGACTTCTAGAAATAAAACACACTAACTAGTTAAATTGTGTAATTTCATATGTTACTCATGAGTCAGAACTTGGTTATAGTTCACTCTTATCTTTGACTGATACTGAACCAACTGATACTTCCATACAATCTGTCACTGCAACTGCCACCTCTCAGACCACACATCCTGACATAACACCCACTGTGGGCAAGGATACACCAGATGGAAGTTCACAGCAATTCTGACACAGATACACAAGGTGAACCACAAAGAAACCATGTCATAAATTTAGTGTAACAATTTGAGAATATTCTGTTTGAGGAAAAAAAAGTAATGCTACATATTCAATGCATACAACATGGATCTCTGCCAAGCATTTTTCCTCTTCAACAGCGAGCTTGTTAAGCAATATGTGCTTGATGATGTTCTTGGATTTTGCTTTTCTTCCTTGATTTCAAAATTGTAGGGAATACAGAAATCATGCTCATGTTATCAACCTGATGAAATACATTGGAATTGGAAGGAGCAGTTAACAGGATGGGATGGATCACTGTGTACAGCCCTTGATCTCTCCTAAGCATAATAAAAAAAAATGACCTGCATCCTGATTAGTCAGCTATCATAATTCAGAATAAAAATGCTTCCGTTAACATAATTCTAATTAACTGATCTTTGGAAGCAGTTCTTTTTCATGAAGCATATTGCCAGGAGATAACACATTTACAGCACAAATGATGCTGCTGAAGGTTGGCTCAGTGGGTATTTGTTAAAGGTACTTGACAGGGGGTGGGGAAGATCAGAATTTAAGTCTCAGGAAGACAATATTTTCTCTTTCAGTCTCTTCTACTAATCTGTAATGTTTATATATTCACAGCATTCTGTCTAGGCTATTAAAAAACCATCAAGAACCCTAGGGGTATTCCCAGGCAGCATTGCAGCTACCCCAAAAAGCACCTGCTTGTTGTGTTCTCATTTACAGAAAGATTTACAAGCTACTAACAGAAAAAAACCCCAACCCACTGCAATGGCTTGAGGGCTTTCATTCATAGACACAACAGCCCTGCATACATTTGAGTTGAGATATAAAGTTACCGTCACTGTTCTTTTTCCATCTCATACCAACCTGAACTGTCCAGAATTCAGATATTCTGCACACAAATTATTCCCCACATCTCTGCAGAAACTTGTGCAGGTCTGGCTTCATTATTCTACCCTATGTTCCCCACAGCCAGAACTATGTCCTTTTCCCTACCTACTGGACTCCACCGTTGGTTAAGATGCCAAGCTCTCAGGCCTGACACCCCAGGGAATGGAGAGCCCACAACAAAATGGCCAGGAAGGTCCCAGCCCAGGGCAGTTCTGTCACTAATGTTTCAGTGGCATCAGGACCAAGCCTTAAGTCCTCCAGGAAGCAAATAAATACATGAAACACTTCTTCTGGTGTCTCCAGTTCTGCGATAGAGCAAAGTCTGACGTTAGAGGAAGAAGAAAAGGATTTACAAAAGAGCAGGGTGCATTTGCCTTTTGGACCCTCCTTTCTAGGCTGTTACACCCGGAAGGTGTTTCAGCACGGTATGAGTCAGCAGGGTTGTCCCGGCAGGGCTGTCTGTAACAGGGGCTGTAAAAACTCCAGTACCATCCAGTGAGGGCAGCTGCTCTTAATGAACCATTGGAATGACTGCTTTAAAAGCTGCAGTTTCAGAAATCACACATGGCACAACTGCTTCACCATCCCTCCCATCTTAGCAAAGGGGCTCAGAAAATGAAGACGATTTTCCCATCAGGATCAACTACCTCACATGTGGGATAGAAGTCTTCAAGAATAGACAAAAGGATTAAGTAAATACACGTCAGGCATGTTAGCTGGGAAAAGATTCTTTAAATATCAAATAGAAGGAAGAGTATATTATAAGAACATTTGCATAGTCCCTTACAAAAAAAACAGCTTATTTCTTGCAAAAACAATAAATTCAGATAAAGTCTATCCAGCAGCTAAGGCAAATACCTTAACTATCCACAGAAACATTTTGTTTTATGATACTCCTCTCTGACTTTTCCTGTCACAACAGGTCTTCAAATTATTTTCTCAAAACAATTAGGTATTGAGCTCTAAGACAGGCAATATATCATAATAAAAATTATTACTACAGCTGCTATAAAGTAGGTTATCTATTGTTTCTCACTAATATTTTCAATTAATTTTCCAGTCTCTGAACTGAAGCCTACAGTTTTCATTAAGTTTTAAATAATCTATTGTATTTGGAAGAGAATTCTAGAGTTCCAGATCAATAACTAACTGTCCCCATAAATCTCTGAAACTTTAAATTCATAATCTTCATTATTTTCTACAGATCATTCTTTGAAGCATGAAAGAGGCAAAAAAAAAAAAAAGAAAACCTAAATCTCTGAAGAATTCCTATGTGAAATTGTGATAGCCTTTCTTGTAAAAATGTTTGCACCAGTGATACAACTCCATTTATTATCCAGGGGCTCATTTTTCAAAAATGACTTCTTCTCTTTATGCATTTTGCAAAGCATCCATAAAAATAAATAAACATCCTCACCGTCTTCTCAATGGTCCTTCAGAGTCAGTAACTGCTTAATCCAACAGAATTTGCATCCACTTAGGAATATTTTTTTCTTCATTTCCAGCAGGTTTGCTACCAATTTTAAAGCATGAAACTGCGGCTGCAGTTTTTAAAAGAAACTGATGCAGATCTATGAGCCTTATTTAGAAGGCATCTTCTTGGGAGCAGAAAGTAGCTTGATCTAAAGGCTAGAAAAGTAGTAATTTCGAGAGAAAGCTATTTTTTTAAAGTCTGTTTTTCTTTACACTTTAAACATACAAGAAAGCTGTTCATTAAATTCAGATGATGGAAAACTTCAATAAATGGTCAATGAAATTAATTCTACCTATTCCAGGAAAAAAACCCTATAAACCCAAAATAGAAAATTCTATAACTGGGAAATAGAGAAGACAGGAAAACACAAGGCCACATTCTACAGACCTTACTGCACATAGTGAAGGAAAGTTACACATTGCACAACCCCATCCCTGCTCAATGCTCTCACTGTTACCCTTCTTGCATCAGTTTTCATGCCCTCAGCTCTTGCTACAACACATTCTGCAAGTGGATCTAGACTATAACAAGATAGACAGCAAGTTTCCCAGAGAGCCACAATGAAGCCAAGGGAACTGCCCACGTAGATCACTTTTATCACCCTGATAACAGACACCAGACACTAACGGAGATCAGTTATCAGAAATCTGTGTTCACATAAGTCTTGATGCACTCTCCCAAAAAAAAAAAATCTACAAAAAGGAAAAAAGCATGTCTAGATGTACAATTTATTTTTTCTTCCCAATGTCTTTTATACCTGTCACCTCTGTGAGAAAAGTAAGGGTACTGCTTTGTCTTTGCTCACATGTTTTCTGTAGAACTGTACCACCAGATTTAGACATACAAGTGCATCTAAACTACACAGTTTAGAAACAGTTCAAAGGGTTCCAGAAGCTCTTAGGACCTGGCAAAAGGAATAGCTCAGGCTGCAGTGCAGAATTCCTTAGATACAGAGGGACTCATGTCTTTTGGGTCTATGTGACTAGGATTGTGTTAAGCAAGCTACAAAGTGTTACGAAAATGAGTAAGAGTAGAATCACAGATTCTTATTATGAATCTTCAAATTAATTCCATTGCTTTCTCCTCCCCCTCACACCATGCTCTTCAAAGGCCAAATGGTCACTTAAGGCTCATGAACTGGTCAAGAAAGCACCAAAAAAGCAAATGGAATTCCACCACCCCAGCCACCCCCCAAAAAAGGTTGTAGCTAAGTAATCCATTTCAAAAAATTGATAAAATAAGGTTTGGTGGGGTTTTTTTAAACAGAAGGAAGAAAGAGGATGGTAGTACAAGATCTCATCTCCGTGAATGCACATACCCCACAGAATTTCTCAGTCTTCCTCATATTAGATGACAAGTTTTCATACAGCTTTAGGTGCAAATGAAGATTTTTCTGAGGAAAAAAAAGTTCCGTACTAGAAGTCTCAAAAAGAAATCAGACATTAATGAAGCTGCAATTACAATAAAAAAAACTATTTTACATACATATTCCCCAATAATATGCAGGATTTCCTGCACTTGCAGCATTTCAAACAGAATATGCAGCAATTTTACACTGCCTGAATTTGGGTCATGGCTGTAGTGCTAATCAACAAATTTATCTTAACCTAAAGGATATTATTAAATGTTCTGTCAAACCTAAGCACACAGAAAGAAGCCAGCCACACTAGTCATTAAAGGCTTTTTTTCAGTTTCGCAATACTAAACAAAAATCGAAACTATTACTATTCTACATGTGCTAATACTGAACCCAAAGTACATTCATTACTTTAATCAAGCAAAGACTGATAAAACTGAATACGTGTTCAATTCAAAGAAAGAAGAAAAATAAAAACTTTGCTTTTAATTTAAACCCTTACTTGGTTTCCTTTTGAAGAGGATATAAATGGGACTAATAATCTTGTACCTCCCTGAGGCAAAGAACTACTAGAAAATTCTATGCACTGCTATTTGTTAGTGTGATTAAATCCTTCACTGCATGTACACTTCTATGTTGGTATTTAATCCAGGTAATAAAATGCAGCTGTAGAGAGGCACCAGGAAGAACATTAAGCCTTATTAGTCCACTGCAAAATACATACTACTTTTATTAAGCCCATGTATTTGCAGGCATAGTTTGTGCAGCAAATAGTACATGAAGTGGCTTTCTGTCTCTGCAAGAAAAATCAAAACTTTTAAAACAAGTTCTTGAATACTCTGTAATAGGCTAATTAACACTAAGGCAGCATCTAATCCCAAAAATGCAGCCTACCTTAGTGGCGAAAAAGCTATTATGAAGAGACACATTCAAAGGAAGAACAAATTCAACATTTCAAAAGTAGCCAACAGCAATTAACCCAAAGGTCACACAGAGCAGAAGGGACCCACCCTCCTTTAAAAGAAGTGTACCTGGGTCTGTTTGCTTCCTGCAGTTGTGTTCTAATGGGAAACACCATTACCTGTTCACTTCTAGACTTTACCTCCTGCTCTCCTTCTACATTCACTCAGAAAATGCAGTCTTTCAAAGCAAATTTTAAATAACGTGTTTTAAAAATTCAAGCTTAGCACTTGAATACGACAATCATGTTAACTGTGACTACCTAAGGTTAATGCTAGAGCTGTATTTGAGATGTTTTCTGACTAACTGGCTGGTTGTGGCTACCTTTATGGTTATCTCTGTTTTGCCTCTGTTCTTACAACTGGATTTATTTAGTGCAAATTTGCAATGAGCAGGTCCCACTTTCTTCATATGCAGTCCTCTTTCCCATAAAAACATACACATGCTTCCACTATTGAAAAGTTCTCCTATTTCCTCATCAATGAAAAAATGGTGGAAGCACCTGGGTATCTGATACTTCTTTTGTCAGCTTCACCTTAAGACAATCACTTTATCAAAAAGAAGAATGCCTTACCTACTTATTCCATGAGCAAGAACAGAGGAACCTACTAACATTGTACCAGTTTTGGCAGATGGAAAACTGTCGTGTATTTACTGTTCTCTATGTTCTCTGTAGCTGTAGAGGATTTAAAATCATGCAAAGTTTCAGCCAACAACTGCCATGGTTCAGACAAGAAGGGTCATCACTCTACCCAGTATTACATTCAGGCACTGCAGCCGGGACTTTTAACGCCCACTGGCACTACACCAATGCTGAAGGAACAGAAGAAGTGCCGTCATCCCCCCCTGCAGTGGATTGATCCTTGAATTAGACCAGTCAAGTGTCACTGAATGACACCCAGGTAACCTGGCCTTGCTATATCATCCTATTTACCATGTAAGAATGTACGGTGTTAAACAAAAACACAGATTGTGTTAGTTCTCCTAAATGGATGTTCCACTTAATGATTGATTGCATTAAGAAGAGGGGAAAAAACCACTCAAGAGCCTTACAGTGAGTTTCACATAAACATTATTTCTTTTAGTTTGTTTTAATGCATGAGGAATAAATAAATATTGAAATGCCACTAAAAGTGACTCATTAGCCTTTGCTCTAAAAAGAAAACTTTCCTACCACATACTTAAAGCAATACCTACAAATATTTTTGTCACTGCTTCTGACATAGAAAAGGAGGGGAGGGGGCAGGGAAGGAAGTGAAGAGGAAATACAAAGCAGACTTGTCACTTTTCGATTTGTGCCTCATCTTTTTACATCACGCAATAGACCAAATTTCTTCTCTCCTGTCCTCCAAGACCAATCCTGACATCCTTCAAGCATTCTTACAGTAATTTTCTGCAACTGGGGAGGAGAGGAAGCTAAAAGCTTGTCTATTTTGCAACCAAATATAAAATAATATGAACTGTAACTGCTCTGAAGCTTACAAGGCAAGCAGGATCAAGCTGCCTGAACACAAGCACGGCTGTAGCACAGCATCACTTCAAGAACTCAGAGCTGCAGCCCACAAGTGTCACCTCCAAACCTAAATTTGGGCGAGTGCAGGGAAGGAAGGTTATGCCATTGTACTGTTGGTACAACTTGGACACAGTAGCATCACAAAATAAAACTCCTTGTATAATGCTGTACAAAATTCTACTAAAAAAATTAAAAAGAAAGAGAAGGAAAAAGCTTTATGTTGAATGCAACAGAACATTCTGGTGAGAGACTTACTTCCCGATGTCCCTAAAAATTCTGGCAAGTCTGACTTGTGCTCAAAAGAGCTCTGAGTAAGGCTTTCAGCACTTCACCACAGAATTAGGCAGGTTTTCAAAGAGCTTTTCAAGGCTAAAACAGAAAGACCACATTCAAGAATCCTCTCCTATGGCAAACCAAAGTGCTTTATTAAAACAAAGTGCCCTTTTACTCTAGTGATCTGTTAGATTAGTGACTGCCCTGGCCAAAAGCACTGAGGTTCTACAGCGTGTTGGTATGCCTTCCATTCCAGAGACCATTATTTTACACAAAATAAAACTGGGAAAAAAAGGCAGAGAAGTAAAAGAAAGAAAACAACACATCACACCAACTTCCCAAAGCAGAAGAACTTGGGAGTGCTACATAGCTTTGTGCTTGGTTCAGAAATTTTGAGCAGGATAGGTCCAGGTTTACCAATAGCCTTGAAAAAATTCCAGTGCTCTCTTGCCAGTCTCCCACATAATTCTAGGAATTAAAGTATCTTAATTATGGGGGAGAGGGTCCTTTGCAGTGAGAGCTAAAACAAGCCTTATAATCAGCTGATTGATAGGGTATCACCTAAGTGCAGCTGCTTTGTTACCACAAACATCTGCAACCATCCTTGTAAACAGTGAAAGGATAACAGGCTGGATAGTTTAAGTAAAGAAAAGATCATAAACTTAAACAAATATGGAGCCAATAATCTTGCTGACATTACTTACATAACCCCACTTCTGGCAACAACCCCAAGTATTTTCCAACTGTGTTACAAAACAAAGGAGTTGTTTCCTATCAGAAGCTGGGTAAAGAATGTCAGAATGGTTTTTCTTGAAACCCAGTCAATTTAGCTTAAAATAACCACCCATCTTGTAAATCAGATGTTTTGTTTCTTGAATATGAACACGAATAACAACATAAAATGAGACTGCAGCTCAATTATTTTTCTTATCTGTGACAAAGTTACACCAATGAGCAGCAGTGCTTCACTTTTCCTACGCAGTGGTGCATATTATTCAATCATTTGTATGGAAAGTGAGAATCAACATGATTCACGACAGGCAAGGAAAGTCCTGTGAACACCTCACCTAACACTGCTGCTGGGAAAGTTCTTCTTTTAGTCCATTTCTAATCCTTCCTCTGATTCAGCTGTTTAGTGAATTCTTTGATTCAACAGGAAGTAACACCACCATTAGGGATCTTAAAACTGCAGCCTCTATAAGTCCTCCTGCAGTAACTACAACACTGTTCTGTGACTACGCAGTGCCTTATGCAGAGAAGGGGACGCCCACCCAAACATTTACATTTGTAACTGTTGCTTTTCGTCTGTGTTTTAGTTGGGAATTTCTGCATCCTTCCCCCTTTGGAATGTACTTGAATACCACCCTCAATTTATCAGAGGATGAAAAGGATCTCAGAAATATGAATTGCTTACATAGTGGCAGATACTTGATACTCACTCCAGAGAACAAGGTTACAGTGTTCTTGTGCTACGCACTCTTTCTGCTGCAGGAGCACCAAACACCCACCATAAAGGCATCATTGTGCAATGTTCTATATAAAGGAGCACAGAGAGAGGCCCAAAGACTAAGGTTTAAATAAAAAACTATGTAATGGGAGAATCTTATCATGCCAAAGGCATGTACTCCTGTGTATGCCAATTAGTCATAATAATTCAGCACTCCTTACTGGCCATCAATCAAAACACTGAGGCAGACAAATGTCAAAAGATGACTCTCTTTTATTTATAAACACATAAATAAAAGAATTTTAATATATTTTATGTAGATATGTAATTTGTAATATAAAGAGAAAACAATTACATAAAATACATCACAAACAAAACATGTAATGCATGTTTAAATATACATAAATTATTATCATAACCATCTTTCTATCATCCTTGTTGTTTTGGACACACACAGCTAGAGTGTCATAAAGTAAATAATTTGTAAACAATCCAACCTTAATTTCCAGTACAAACGTGACAGAATAAATGCAAAGTGCCTTAAAAGGACACATTTGGGGAACAGTGTGTGTATACAAAAAAGACTGGAATTCCAACAACATTAATGATAGCAATTTTCCTGCCACAGCTCTCCTGACAGCTGGAAACTAATAATAGTTTCCTGCCCGTGCCAACATCTTGGTCTACAAACAGAAATTACATCTCTTTAAAAGCAGGTGTCATGTTGCACTAACTTATTTAGAGAAGCCACATCAACCTGCCAGGAAAAAGCCCTAATGAAAGAAGATGGATTTGAAGTCCCCTTTACGAACAAATAAATTAAAAAATAAATGTAACACCTTTTAAAAAATGTTCAGTAAATGTATCTGAAATGTATGCAAAGGATTTTACAAATTTAACTTTACACATTAACTAATTTAAATCAAACAGTAAATGTTATACAATACCTCTTTGTTAGCAAAGCCCTGTAAAAAGTGACACTACTGAACTTGACTCTAACACCTGCAAACACAGCTTCTGGATGTGATTAATATATTTTTTGATACCTGCAACCTCCTGCAAAGATGCAGCTTCACTTCAGACTATACAGATTGAAGACTTACTTCATTCAAGTAAATACGTGACAGAAAAAAATTAAAAAACTACTTATCTGCCTCTTTGATCTAAAAATAAATTTTAAGTGCAAGGGAAGCAACAACTTACCAGTCCTAAATATCCTAAAAAGTGACCAAAAATAAAGGAAGGATTATGAAAACAAATTTAAAAATTAGTTTAAAATCTGTTTAAATACGGACAAATTTCAAAAAGCTTTCATTTGTGTTCTGATATATTTAAAGAGCTGTACTATGAGCAAAAAAAAAAAAAATCCACAGGGTCTGAGAAGCTGCATCATTACGTCAATTGAATAAATAAGAAATCCAACATAATAAAATGTGAATATTAAAACAAGTAAGTTTCTACTAACATGCCTGCATTTCCCCCATGTGATGCATCAGTTCCGTGCAAAGTATTTGGGTTTATATTTTATTGCTACTCATGCACCCTGTGTATTCAGAGCAGCAGTTTAATTACAGTATTGGTAAGAAACTGGGTCATCCAAGATCTGATTAGCCCTCTGGAGATGCCTCTCCTTGCTTAGCACAGAGGAAGCCCAAGATTACTACATTCCTGAACAACTTAAGCTATAGTTCCATACACACTTCCAGCAAGGGAAAAACAGCATTTACCAGAGTCTCACCCACAGATCACTGACCCTCACCCCTGCACTGCTCTCCCTGCACGGCAGCAGTGCACCCATGGATGCAGCTACCTAGGCAAGAGCTTAGGGACCCCACCTAATTCCAATCAGCCTCATGAACGCTCCTGTAGCAAGGAAGAACGCAGGAATTCAGGCAGGCAAAGGACACCGCCCCCATTACCGGCACGGGCAACATTTTAAAGAGGTCATGAAGTTTTAAGACCCTGAGGTTCAGCCTTGGCTCCTACAGCCCATATCTTTCTAATGAAACTTCATTCAAAACTTCTTTGTCGAGACCATACAAGTTTCTGTAACTCATTAATTCTGACCTCTGAATCTGTATTTTGAGTCAGAAAATTATCTCCAGCTCAGTTACTGACAGTCTCACCATGTACAAGCTGCACTACGTAAAGAGGAGATAGAGCAGCAAGGGGCAGTACCCCAAGAAAACAGATCTGAAAAGTTAAGAAAACACAGAGGAGTAACAGCGAAGCAAGACCAAGTGGCAAGTTCTCCCACTACAAGATTCCAGAGCCAAACAACATGTATTTTTCATGCTTCAACATCCCACTATAAAAAAGTTAATAGTGTACTACTACTGATCCAAATTCTCATCTGTCACTACAGTTACAGTGGTAAATTCCCTTGCCAGCTTCAATAAAAAAAGAGGAAACATTAAATAAACACTGATATTAACAATGAAGCAATTTTTAGGGGGTCAGTAATATACGGCAGTTTACTATTTAAGAGTCTTGTGGGTTTCCTTCTTTTTCACATAGCTGAGTTGCAGGGAGGTTACTATTATTTATCTGTTAAAAATTTTTATAAACATATCACAAGTCTTCAAAGCAACCTTTTCCAAATCTGTATTATAGCTCTTTATCCCATATTCTACAATTCTTTATTATTCAGAGCTTCAGTTTTTCATAGAGAATTACTATTTCAAGTTTCAGGAAAGATAACCCAGGAGACACAATAGCTTCTTCTCTATTTCTCAAGTCACAGTATTTATAAAGATTAGAAGACAATTGTGCTGTGAAATCACAACAACAATTGTGAAAACACTTCACATACTGTAGCTTCAAACTTGCACTTTATGAATGGCTTTCAGGGTTCATGATTCAAAAATACAACAAAAACTAAGCATGTAACATAATAATCTGACACCCTTTAGCTATTCATTATTATTTATCGTTGAAGTATTTTAGTTTATTTCTAAGCTTTCCTTCCCCAGCATACAGTTGTCTCAGTGAATCAGAATCTAGACTTTTTCCTTTCTTTCACTCAATCTCAGCTCACTGCAAAGAAGTGATGACTACAAAGCCTCCTAAACCAAATCATTAAGCTTTAAAATGATTTGCAACACTTCACCCACAATACATAAAATGCACAGCCACCTACACTTCAGGTAAAACAAACAAAAAGTCTATTTCTCAGTATTTATTTTATGAATAGTTTGACTTGGTCCTCAGTTCACTACAGACTCATTCTAACACGCTAGGAGGGGAGATTCTGGTTTGAGGGGGGAAAACTGAGCCAGCCTTAACTCACAGACTTTCCTCAGCACAGGAAGCTTTACAGATGCCCAGAACACTTTCCTCAACTGCAAGCACAGAAATAATAATGTGTAGAATGGTTTGGGTTGGAAGGGACTTTAAGATCATCCAGCTCCAACCCCCTGGACAGAGATATCTTCCACTAGACCAGGCTGCTCCAAGCCCCATCCAACCTGGCCTTGAGGGACTCACTACAGCACTGCATCTTTACCTGTTATGGCTGGCCTTAACATTTGTTTTAATTCCCAAGTTCATTGTTCACGAACAGGGAAACTGACAGCCAAAAGTATTTCTTTACATACATTACAAGAACACAGAAGGAAAGAAAAAAAAAAAATCTATTTTTTTAGAAATCCCAAAACCATAAGGTTCCTCTGTGAACACAAACTAGAAAGCCAGAGCTGTAATGAGAGGTCAAGGTATGTAACCAACCATCAAAACAGAAGCAGCCTTTAATCACACTATTGTGGGCTTGATTTGAACTGGTGAAGCAAAAACTTCCCCCATCATTTCGAGGCCACACCAACCATTTGCAGAATGTAAGACTACATTGCACAGCATCTCTCAAAACACACAAAATGTGTTCCTACATTCAGTCAAACAGAAAGCAAACCTGAACTGATGACAGTGAAGCACAAGGAAGCAGGTAAGCTTCACAACTGCATCCAGCATGAAGTTTTTGGTGTGTAAGAAACAAAACTAAAAGCAGAAAGACAAAGTCAGGAAATAAATATTCTGTATTATAAGTTGGTACTGCATCTTAAACATTTAAGGGGAAAAAAATGAAGATGTTAGCAGCTTGTTGCAATAGTGTGCACTAACATTTAGTTTCACTGCAGCAGCTCAAATAATTTCACTGTACTGACCCTTCCTCAAAGGAGAAAAGCACAGGAAAATTCCCAAAAATAAAGAGCAGAGTTTATAATATTAAGAATTTATCATGACACTACACATTTTCTGGCCACTAAAATGTTAGTATCAGGAGAAAATGTAGATTAAACCAACTCTTTCTGTGGTGGGACATTCTAGGCAGGTTGTATCCACCAGGATTTCTCTGGAAAGTTATCTTTAAATACAAACCCTTTAAGGATATTACCTCAGTGTCCTATAAGGCACACAGTCAAAAAGCACAATTTCAAGTACAAATCTGTATTACACTTATTTATGAAAAGATATTTATAAAGCTATTCTACAGAAATAAAAGCCTCAGTTTTAACAGATTTTTTGTATTGTCCTACAACAAACTACCACCACGAATGGTGAACTTTGCAATTCTGTCAATGCTCTTCCCCAGCACAGGGGAAGATCCAGTACATGATCCAAACCATGCACTTACACACCTGGTAACTATCAAAAAAGTTAAACAAAAAAGTAGTTCTTTCATTCACTTTCAAAAAAAAATACACTGATCATTGGCTTAAAAATAAGCATGTGTGTGCTTCATAAGTACCAGGATATTAACAGATTTACTTCTACAAGCTATATCAATAAAATAATAATCTTTATGTAACTAATGTTATATGGTAAGCAACAAATATTATATGGTAAAAATTATTTAAGCTACTGAAAGCAGTTGGCAAAAAACCCAAATAGATATGATCTGCCTGTGAATAAATTTAGGACAGATATTAGAAAACTGATTTAATCATTTTAGGACTTAAGAGTCTAGCACAGCCCTTCACAAAGAGCAATGAAATACATATTGCATCAAGTACTTCACAAGAAAATAATGAGTAGGATTTGATAATGTAGCCTGCACGTAACAGCATTCCGGAGTTTTTACTGGTCTTCTGAAGGCTGAGATTACCTCATTTTAGATAGATTTTTGGTTTGAATGATACTAGGTGATGCACAATTTAGGAATACTAGAGACTCCCACCATTTTTAATACATCTAGCTATTCCAGGTGCCCACAGATTTTGTAAGCTCACGTGTACAGAACTATGCAAATAAATGCAGATTCATAAAATATGATACATACCTTATTGACTGAGATATTTAGGAAAGAGGAGCATAAAACTAAGGACTGTGCTTATAGTTCAAGTTTCTCTCAAGTAAACCATAAACTAAGAAATTCAACATCAGCCAAATATAAAACATCTAATCTTCTCTAAACCATTTTTTTTTTCTAAAGTGGCACTTTGTGTTGTGCCCTTGAACCCCATCACTTAGCACAGGCTTAGGCATCCACTCTACCGCAGGAGTGCAGCATCCTGCATTGAAGAACGTTATTTCTGACCACCACAAAAAGTACTGCCAAAATGTTGTCTTGCATTTGAATAAGGGTCTTCATTCTTCGTAATGAACAGCTGAACCCTCCAGTCTGGAATCAGCTCAAAATCTGACCAAACCAAGCATGTTTTGCTCTGCCTGTAAAACCAACATCACCACAGCAGCATCCTGGAAGTCACACTTAACACAGCAACTATGAGTCAGTTATTTGTTATGTTTAAGACTGTACATAAAGCAATGACAGCACATGAAAAGCTCTGTAAAACAAATGACGATTCATATACAGTGTTTGACAAATCAGGATATTCCGGTACTTGAATAACTGCCTGGAAAATGGTCCTCTACGCAATACAGAAAATAGGTTTAAACATCAGAAAGTGAGTGTGAACAGCAGTATGAAAGAAAGTAGAGATACATCTGTATAAAAACTAAAATAGTTCTATCTACACTAGCATGAACCCTATAGTTTAGCAATTCTTTCAGTCCTTTTTTTGGTGCAATTTTTCCTCTGCTGCATTTAGCAAGCATGTCCTTCATCTTTTTTTTTTACTTCCAGTTGTCAAGAACAATCATTTTTCATGTAGTTTGCCAAGAAATTTAACCAACAATTTTCTTTACTCACTTCCTCCCAGAAACTCAAATGGCCTTATTTCACTAACACAGGATATAATTATCCTATGAACAAGATGCTTTTTCTTCAGCACATTCAGCACAGTTGTGTCAAAGTTGAGCTACATTACAAATACAGTTCCTGTGCAAATGAAGTTTTATCCTTATTTCTACATGAGGCAAGCCCAAGTAACATTGCTGACAAAAGGTGCATTAAGAAGTTTCACATCTGCAAAACTTATGAGACCTTTAAATACTCAAAAGAGTTCACTAAAAAGAGGTTATCTTACCCATCAGATATGGCCTAAACCAAAACTTCCAGTGTCTTTCATCTGTTTTTTTCCACCATAACAGATACTAAGTCACAGTTTTCTATGGCTCAGATCATTCCAATACATGCCAAAATTCCTTTGGGATCAAACCTCTATACTGGAATTTGAGTAACTTTTTTTTTTTCCTTGTAAAATGAAGTCCATTCATTTTATGTTGGATTTTTCCCAGTTATTTTAATTCACTAGGCAGTCACAAATTTTGGAGTGCTTAGCAAACCCAAGGCATTTTCCCCTCAGAGTTATATGTTTTCTTTATACTGAATAAAACAAACATCAGCTTGTTACAGAACTCAACTTCTTGAAAATGAGACCAGACTACAAACAGAGAAGTCTTACAGAGCACACATCAATCAAAAATTTGCAGATTACAAATGGCATCTGCCGAATCTCAGTTTTATTTGGTTATTTTTACAGGACTGAAGACATAAAACTAGTATGTATGTTTTTGAAGAATAACCACCTCCCAAAACCTACTACAGAAGTACAGTTTTTCTAAACTGGAAACTAAGGGTTTTTTTTTTTTTCTGAAAGAAAGAGATCTACTTACTCATGACTGGAAACTTCTTTGTATATAATCCAAGACAGGTCTGGAAGCAAGGTATTTTGTTGGACAAGGTTTCTCAGAGGTATACATGTCCTGAAGGTGGGAGAAAAATAAAAATACAAATAATTTTTTCAACTTCAAATCACTAGAATACATGTTTACATATCATATAAACAGTCTTTCCTGCTATCTTTTCATTCTCTGTTAAAAAAAGAAGGAACACAAAGATGTGTTTGCTAAGACTGAGGAGCTTTACTGCTTATAGATACATTTTGCAGTTTATTGACTCGAAACGTGCACCTTCTTCTAGCAATCAAATTATAAACTTGTGTGCATGTGCTACAAAAAAATGTGCAATAAAAAATAATGTTTGTTATCTCTTGGGAACAGTTAAAAACTTAAAAGTACAAGACTACAATATCGACATAGTAACTGAAAATTCCAAAGTACTATTTTCCTTCAGCAACCTCAACTAGCAAGAGGATGCAAAGAAACACTCTTCAAAACACAAGAAATCCAATTAAGATTACTAAACAAGCACAGGTTGGCATGGAAATTCAACACTTCCTCCTCAGAAAAAAAAACTTGAAAAAGTTACCCTTTCCAGCAACTATAAACCTACAGTTCCATCAATTCCTCATAGATTTCTAAAAAGGACAGCCAAGTAGGACAGATATGGATTCACTAACAATATGCCTGGCCCTCCCTAAAGCCAAATATAGAGGACTTAATCTCCAACAATGACAGCACAGCAAGTACATTTTGAAAAATTTATTATATAATCTCCCTCCTGCTGCTAAAAGCAAGTTTATACAAGTCTGATAGAACAGTTAAACGAAAGCAACTTCACCTCACAGCTGAGATGAAAAGAAGAAATCCAACATATCTACTAAGCTATGAACATTTTCATCTAATACCTGCACAAATAGAGACTATCTGTAAATTCATATTATGTGATAAACTTCCATTTTCAAAACCAATTAGAACCTCCTGAACCTCACCACCTGTGCTAATCCAGCCAGATAATATCTTGTGCTGACTCAGATTTCAAGTCTCAACTCTCCTGATCTCTTCATGCATAAAAAAAAGCAAAGCAAAATGCAAAAAGACATAAGAAGAGATGCAACTTTTCCTAAATTATTACTTCACATAACATTCACAGGTCTACAGCACATGGCAAAGTAGTACAGGAACTACCACAGGACACCACAAGAAGGTTTCTTTATCAACTGCTAAAACAATTTAAAAAAACATAAAATAAACATCAAAGCCACGCACACCACGAAAAAAAAGAGATCCAGCTGCCAAAAGGAAGCCTTTGGTAAAGCTGTAGACTGAAAATTACAACCAACTTTTTTGCACTGAAAAAGTAAAACAGGGAAGAAAACAGCTGAAAAAATCCACACACAAACATTCTAAACAAGCAGAGATGAACACAAAGCCATGAGATGCTACAATCAGTGAAGAACAATTTTAACTGCAGGTCCTGTCAACTTTCCATGAACGTCTGCTAAATTAAATATTTAACCACACACAGCCCAATCAAAAATGAAGTGTCTGTTAAAACATATCATAAGAACTGCAGCCTTGTCAGCTTCCTCTTGATTACTGGTGTCAAAATTAGCACATATAACTTTCATGATATTTAATTATTTATTGGGCTAATAACACCTATTATGTTAAGAATATCAAATGGATCAAACAGACAGACCTCAAACCAGGTCCAAAGCACTTCTGACCACAGCTTCACACTACCTTTGGGCCCAAATTCTTCTTGAATTATGCATAATCAACTGGAAGAGTCTCCCATTCGACTTGATTTTCCAAAGGCATTATCTCACCTTAGTTTTGTAAGTATGAACTAACAATACTTTGCCTCTGAGACATCGTGTTACACGACATTTTATTGTGTGTATGTACAGGAAAAGGCTGTTCATTAGGAAAAAACAAAACAGCAGCTCTGAAAACCACTTAAGGCTAATAATAGCTTAATTATGCACCCTCATCGCTTATAAAAATCTTGTCACGTAACACTGAGGAAATGAGACAGGGATGATACAGAAGCTCTGTTCCACCTAAATGTGTGAAAAGTGAATGTTCCAGTGCACCACAGCAACCTGACCTCCAACTCTCAGCCATAAAGTGCTACTCCTGTATTGCCTTCAGTGTCTAAATATATTTTTTTAGCCATTGCTAGCATCTGTTTACCAAACAATGCAGACTTCTGGTAAATTCAGTTGTTCTTTGAAATAACACTACATGTGTATTTTATGTCAGTTTCCTTGTAAATAACTTTTTTAAAAAGCACAAAGTTTTGTCTTTCATCTGTAATTTTGACTATAGCAATAGCAAGCAGTATTGAAAGTCAACACTACCAAATATCAGACAGTCCCTGCTTTCTATTGCATTGCAGTTATCAACACCTTTTCCTAGGGGTGTGTGTTAGAAACCAAGCTGTTTTCACTTTGCTTTCTCAGCCAACCTGGTTTACTTCAATGCTTGCAGGGTCCTCTCTGGTACAGAAATGCTACCAACTACTACGAACAGAAAGAAAGAGTATATTACTTGTTGAGTGTCTTTCTGGAAGACACCATCTTGGAAAAACTTCTAATTCAAAACAGTGCCTGACACTCTCTCTGCTTTCCCTTGCAATCAACAAGGTTATAATAAAAAAACCACCAACCAGCAACCCACCCACACATACCTTTGATCTTTGTCTTTTCCTGAAGAGCTAACCCTTGTATTCCATCCCATGTTTCCTCTACTGACACACATCTACTCACTCTTGGGTGTATCACCTTCAGTAGCTGTGAAACTACTGGAATTTTAGCTGAGACTTGAAAGGAATACCTGCAGTGAGTGAAGCCCTTTGCAACTTCAAATTCACACATGCTCATAATATATTCAATTACCTGTTTCCATAGCTGGTGCCAGGTCTCTTTTTTTACCCAATACTCTGTTTCAGGATAATTAGCAGGAGCCAGATTGCAAGCAAATTACAGCATATTGTAATTCCATGCAGTATGACTCTACCCGGAGAAAAGACTTTCCTTTAAGTTGGCAATTAAAGGTTCACATCTAGCCTCTGTGTATGTTATTGCAGTATCTGGTTAACTTAGATGCTAAGGAGTCAACATTAAGAATTTATACCCTCAGTTCCCAAGAACCAGGAATCACAGGAGCAGCATGCAACTGCACTGCTTAAATACACAAAGACAAAACAGTCTAAAGACAGCCTGCCTTGCACAAATCAATATTTTAGTGTCATGTACCGTCTTCTTTAAACCAAACGTTACGGCCCCTCACAGAAAACAGAGACTTCAGAAGCACTGTGTTTTAGAGTTGCACAGACAACTGGCTGGCAAAACATTAAGTCTGAAATTGGTGGTTTCTGTGCTGTATAATCAGAGGGCAGAGGAACAGCTGGTTAAAAGGCAGTTCTACTAAACACTTATTTTACACTGCATCTCAGCTGAATTAACTTAAAAGTTATAATCAGAAACAACAAAAGTTAAAAAGGAGCAAAACTAAGTCACTTCAGAGCACAGCTATTAAAAAGAACATAACAAAAATCCCTAATATAGCACCAAGCTTCTGAGCATCCCAGCTCAGTACAATGCCCAAGACAGCACAAATGCACAATTCACAACAAAGTGGAATTGCTACTGTTCCAGAACCTACACAGAATCACTGACTGGCCACAGATGAGGAAGCACATGGAAGTACAAATGAAACAAGCCCAACGACACACCCTCCTTTGTTCATAGCAGGAATATTTACACTACAAAGCGTTGAGGCAAATCGCCTTTAGTTTCAGGCACTGCTGATTGGCCGCTGCGTTTAATACACACACGCCTGGCAGAGTTGGAGTTTCGACTGTCACACAGCAGCTCTAGATTGCAGGGCACGCAGCAAGCTAGAAAACCATAGAAAACAATTATTTAAAGTAATTATCCTAACTGAAATGATCCTCCACGAGATACATTTGTTGTGAACAGGGCAGATGTGGATTTGTTTTCACTCCACTGTAATTCAGTGAAAGCTGAAAATCAGTTCCCCTCATAGCCAGCTTTCAGTGCAGCTGCCTCCTCCAAAGCAGCAAATGGCACAAAAAGTTATTCTAGAGCATATACGGGTGAACAACTGGTAAAGGACTTTGGAGACAGTGACTTTTAAGTCACCACTTGACTCTCATTCAGCTAGCAGTTCAGTGGCTTCGGTAGTTTTCTACAGGCAGCCATCCACGCCACAGAAAGAACCTGAAACACCTGATAATAATTGGCTCTTTGCTGGCAGTCCCAGCGGAGACTGCGGGCTGGGAGAGGGCCATGGGAACCAAGGGCTGAGCACAGCCTGGGGGACGCCCTCTGTCCCAGCCCGGCACTTTCTACCACGTACCTGAAGAATTACCAAAAGCAGAGGCGGGAGCAGGTACAGAGAGAGCAGCGATGCCAAAAAGTCACATTAAAGGGCTCAGCCATCGAAATCCTCCCTACTCCTGACTAGGGCGGCACTGTCGCCTCCCACGTGGACAGAAAAGAGGGGCCTCAAGGAGGCCCCAAGTGTCCGACCTACAGCCGTGACTCGCTCAAGCACACACCCACAAACACAGGCCCCCCAGCCCCACTCTGACTGCGGCCCCTCACGCCGCCAAACCTCACTGCAACCTTACAAAGGGACCAGGGGCATCTCCACAGGGCTTCCCCCCGGGGTCCCGCAGCACTCCCGGCTCCGCCGCGTCCCGCACCCCCCGCAGCCCGCCACGCGCCGCCCCCTCCCCAGCAGAAAGAGCAGGGGACCTCCAAAAACACACACACCCCTCCGCTGGGAATGGAACAGTCCGAGCACCCCAGGACCCTGCGGGAGCCAGCTCCCGCCACTTCCACCTCCCCGGCCTAGCGAGGGGTGCGCGCCCCCCCCGGGGGAGGATGGTAGTGCCCGCCTCCCCGCAGCCCGGAGGAACCCGCCCGCTTCCATGGAGGGTCCGGCACGGCCCCACGCGCGCGCACGCCCGCAATGGACGGGTCCAGCCGGCCACGCCGGGGCCGCACAATGGCCGGAGCGAAGTCCCGGCTTGTTCCTACCTTTGCTCGGCTTCCTCCTCTTCCCGGGGCCTCCCTCCCTCCCTCCGCCGCCTTCCCCAGCGGCGCGTCCCTGCTCGCTGCCCCGGGACTGGCGGCCTCCGACCAGGAAGTGCCCCGATGTGACACCGCCGCTATGGAAACCCTCCCCGCCCCCGCCCCTCCCACAGGGCTGACCCATGGCGGCCGCCATCTTGGGCTCGGGACGAGGCGTGTGCCCGGGGCTGCGAGCTCCTGTGGGGAAAAAGGGGGGAAAAGGCAAAACAGGCCTCGTGCCGCTGAGAAGCTCCTTGGCTGTGCTGCATGAGCTGCCAAGGTCCTCCGTATGGACACCCATTCTCCTGTGTCCACTTCTGGGCTCCTCAGTATGACACCAAAAAGATCAGAAAAACTCCCAAACTCTTACTTTGTAGCATTGGGGGGTAGGCATTACTTTATTCCCAGCTGGAGTGCATAGCAGATAACTCCAGCCACATGCACTCCATTTCCAAAACTTTTCATTCACACATTTTTAGCAAACAAATTAACATTTGTTGGTTCTAAATTGCATACTTCTCTTCATTAGTTACTATTCTATTAGTTATTGGTTTCTTGCTTCTAGTGCTAATTAGTCCACATTTTTCAGCCCTTTTATCAGTTTTTCCCCAACAGAGTCTACAGTGCTCAGGCTGTAATGTCTTTCTTAGTGTCTTCTGGTTATTCCAGTATGTCCTTGGAGGGCCATAAATTTTGGATCCTTGGTGTCCTTTGGATCCTTTCCTTTGTTCATTGAAGGTTATCAGGGTTAGCTTAGCAAAACTTAAAGCTTCTGTGATCTAACAAGAAGTCTGTCAAAAGAAACTTAGTGACGTGCTGGCTAAAGTGGAAAATGACACTGCTGATGACTAATACACTGCTTTTGATTAATTAAAACAATTACTTAGAAAAAATTAATTAGGAAAGTGATATAATTTCCAACAATTCCTCCCTTTGGAAGTGATTTTAATTATTTCTTTCAAGATTATTTCCACTTAAATCCTTGAGTATTTGGCAAGACTTACTGCGATCGACAGTGCAGCAAAGCCAAGCAACTGGGATCCCTGTCCTGGGATGCAGGTATTGGCCAGAGGATCAGGAAAAGAACAGGAACTCTCAGCCTCTGGAGGCAACTCTTGTCAAGTGTGAGGGAAAGATACCTTTGCAAGGAAGACTTTTCAGTGCACCAAGACAAGTGGAACACCATGGAGGAATGTGCCTGGTGCCTGAGAGAATTAGCTGTGCTGGAGATAATCTTTTCAGATAACCAGTGATTCCCTAATAATCCAGACAGCGTCCAATGTACACAAAACGTGGTCATGTGCCAAGTCATTAGGAATGTTGGCATGGAAGGAGGGAGAAAAAGAAGTGGGCATTCTGGTTTGGCAGACTCCAGACATATGAAGAAACTATCTCCGCCCCATTATGGGCCTACATCTCATCCATGGAAAGACTGATGGAGGTTTTCTGGAATTTAAAAGAGGAAATTAAAGAGGGCCACCAGAAACTTTTAGAGGAGCTTAAAGAGGAAATTTTCAATGCCCTACCAGTACAGACGAGAGTCTCTGCTATTAGGAGCAGGCTGCTGCTCGAGAGAGAGGGGACACTCCATGAGGTAACCTGTGGTTGTACCTGCATGGAGAAGACATGAGGAGCTGGGATGGAAAACCCACCTCTGCCCTAGCTGCGTGGGTATGTGAGTTGAAAGGAGGAATGACTACCACAGGAAGCTCTTAGAGGATAAATGCCA
This sequence comes from Struthidea cinerea, assembly GCA_013397865.1. NCBI lineage: Eukaryota > Metazoa > Chordata > Aves > Passeriformes > Corcoracidae > Struthidea > Struthidea cinerea. Next base: position 847,610 of record VZTI01001471.1, read on the forward strand.
CTCCAGTTTCCTGTGGGCAAGCCCCTAGGCACAATAGAAGGGATGATGTTATGTCCAAACCTCTCCAGGCCAGGAGGGACAGGGATCATTCACGCAGCCAACAGATTGTCCTCAATGTGTAACACATAGCCACTGTCTAAAAACATCAGGAACCTGGGAAACAAGCAGGATTTAGAAATGGAGTTGAATAGAACACAGCTTCACATCATAGAATGGAAATGGAGAACCTCCCCTGTTCCTCCTGGAGTAGGGGACATCCCAGTCCTGGATGAGGACAGAATGATGATCCCAAACTCTCTCTGTGCTCCGCAAGGAAAGAGAGAGGCTGCCCAAATGCTTCCCAGCAGCACAGTCCCAGACAGGCCCTTTCCCTATGCTCCAAATTCCCTCTGTGCCCCAGCCAAAGGAAGTAAAGGAAGACATTTAATTGTTCCTTCTTTCTGCAAGAAAAGTTATTTTTGGAGTCTTTGGGACAACACAGCAGGAGAACTTCATGACTTGAAGATGAAGAGCTGGGCACAACTCTGCGGCTACACCCGCAGCCAAGTGAGAGGAGGAGAGTCCCTGGTGCCTGTGGGGAACAGAGAGCTCCGAGGGGTACCAGGAGCTCTGAGGTAGCATCCCACAAGCTGGATAAGGCACCCACTTAGTGCCATGTGCCTCTGAGTAACAACTCCAGGCCCTGGAGCTGTACAGAAGGTGCAGAACAAGGGATCAACATTACAACCAGGAGTAAATTTGCAATACAAGTAGTAAATTCATCTCATTTTCATTTATTAAACACAGATAAGATAGCACAATTTACAGCAGATCCAGAGTGATTAAATGCTTTATCAATCTCTTCAGGAAGACCACAAGCCTTTATTTTAATAGACCAGAGCAGCTCTGCCCTTTCTTTATTCCCAAAAAAGCAGCTCCAAAACTTCAATATTTTATAAGCTTAAATGCACTCAGCTGCTATACCACCTGCTGGGTTTGCTTTTGTTTATTTTCCCCAAAATGAAAGTGGTGGGTTTCAGGTGTTACTTCCAGCCCATCCCTTGCCTGATCATGTCCATGACATTTCCAGGAGCTTTGCAGAACTGATGATTTAGGCAGAGGCTTGCCTGTACATACATGGGAGCATCAGCCCCCACGGAGGCACTGCATTACATAGGAAGGGCTGTGTTAAAAGCAGGAGTCGGGTGGGACTTGGAGCAGCAGGGTTTGCCCTTTGCTTCACTATTTCTGCCTGCCTAACAGACTGTTTTCCTTTCGATTGGGATTGTTCGCTTGCCCTCAGCCAGTCCCATTGTCCACAGGCTCTGTTGGTTTGTTGAGGTTCAGGTTTCACCCATTCAGGCCTCTCTTCCTGCTTTTGGTGGCTCCTGCCATGGGAATCAGACTTGAGTGCGTGCAGTGCTTGCTGCCTGATGAAAGGGGCTATTTCTGTGCCCTCTGTCTGTCAAGACAGATTTTCTTAATTCTCCTTCCTTTTTTCCCAAATTTTCTGTCTCCTCTAGCATTTTCTTGCCTTTTCCCATTCACCTCCTTCTGTCTTATTCTGTTATTTCAATATTGTCTCATTTCTTTCTCTCTCTCCTTTTATACGTTGATTTATCTTTCAATATTCTTTATCTGTGAAAACTACACACAGAACAACATTTAATACATGTACACAGTACAAAACCCCTTTTTTTAAAGGTCTTCTTAATACCAAGTAGTTTTTCAGTGAACTGAAAAATATCACAACACCAAAAATGTGTCACTTACCTGTATATCCCATGTCATAGAACTTCCAAGATATCCTTTTCTACATTGAGCACACAGACAATGCACGATTGGCTGTCCACAGCAAATGCAAAATTCAGAAAGCCTGGCTGAAGAAGGCACATGTGGCTGTATCTAAACTGAAGCACAGGATGGGCTTTAAAACATGAATTGGGATATTTTCCTGAATCTGAGTTTTAGATTCTTGTTAACAGGATTTCATCCTGCTCCCACAGCAGGAGGCAAAGGGATTTAGTGAAAGAGAGGGAAAAGCTATAATCAAATCATACAGCTTTCAAATCAAGGAAAAGTAAACATAAAACAGGAGAAGAAAAAGAAGAGATAAGACAGAAGATCAGGTCTTATTGGCAATGATGCTCAACAAAACAAAACATCAGCTTCATCTTTTGTGTGCCTTATTGTGATTTTCCAGGAGAGTAGCTGAAAGATACATTTTTGTGAAGTGCAGATCTAATGTAGAGTTACAGTAAGACAAGGAACCAGGAATCTCATTACAGTATTTACAGAGTCAGCATTCAGAGCACAGTCACTATTAAAGTTTATTATCACTCACTCATAACCACCAGAATGTCAAAAGCAACTCAAAGTTAACAGAAATAGAATCATTTCTTAGCCACAAACAAATCTAAAAGCCTCAAAGGGAATCATTTTCATGAAGTTACAAGCGAATGAAAATGGGAACCTGTAATAAAATGTGTCGATACTCTGTGCTGTGATAGTATATCCTACAAAAGGTGTAATTACTTGTCTAATGTAGTGCAAAAGTTAAATCTTTATGACCTTTTCCATTTGCTGCTGAAACCAGCAGGAAGAGAAGTGTGAATGACTGATGGAGCAGAAATATATTCAGTTTGTTCAGGTAAAGCTCCTTGTGAAAGAACAAAATAATTTTTTTCCAGCAATGTGATATTTACAGTCTTTTCCCAGCTCCGCTTCACGTAGAATTTATGTAGCACAACGTGAAGTGGGGGATGCAAGTTGGACTTCGCATTCAAGCACGTTCTTCCCCCTCTGCCTTGAGCCATCTGTGTTCGGTCAGCCTCCTGTTCAGGGTAAAGCAGTGTGAAGGTTTCCTACGAAGCCTTAACTGCAGGAATAGCTTGCCAGGAAAGTGGAAGTCCTATCGTGCTTATCTTTTCCCTAACCAAGCCCATATGGCAACCGTAGAGTGAAACAAGACAACAAGAGGGTGGCCGGGCTCGCTCAAGCTGTTCCACACCCGTAAGGAACGGAGTTCGTTTCTCAGGGAAGGGCCATGCTGCGTTTCCCAGGGTCAGGCTCCCCAAACACAGTGACACGAGGTTACTCACATTCCTGGCCAGTGAAGAAAGTGTGCTCACAGATCCTGCTGAGGCTGGTGTTTACACCAGGTACCCTGTTTCATCCTGTAGGGAAGTCAAGGTCCTTGCACAGCCACCAGCACTAATAAAGGCACCCCTCAGCTTTGGCAAAGAAAGCCAGCTTGAGGCTGTAAAGCAGGATAAAGCTTCCCAAACGTTCAGCAAATACTTTTGAAGTGCAAACATGCTTTATCCTTTTTATGCAAGGAAGAGCTTTCTGAAAGGTGAGGCACCAACTACCAAATTACAGGCTGTTTTCCTCAAAGTTTCCTTACAATCCAGTAATTTACTATCACATCCAGAGATGTTTCTCCTTTTGTAACCTCAAGATAATAAGCAGGATTCAATCCGACCACACTTCAGCTCGATCAACATCATGAAAGGTGGATTTTCTTAAATACTAGGTTGAGGGGAAAGTGAATTTGTGCAAGGACACACATACCTTGAGATATATGAGCCAATCGGCTTAAAATGTTGTTTTGCCCTGACCTGACAAGACTTGCTGTCTGGCAACGCATAATCTCTTTTAATGTACTCCCAGGAAGGTGATGGCTGTTTGAAAACCCTTCTGAACTGCAGTTTATCTCGATGGCTGACACCTGAATAGAAACTACACAGCTCTGTGGAAGCCCCAAGACAAGCAGGTATTAATAGGAGTCTGTGTTGATTCAGGAGACAAATGGATAAGGGAAGACTCTGAATCAACTTGTTACAGGTTTTGTGCAGAAGTTTAAAAAATTGTGTGTCAAGGATTTTGAAGCGGACGCTGCCAGTGGAGACACCTATTTCACTGAATAAAGCCATGAGGCTTTGTCCTGCACATCAGGATGTTTTCCTAAGAGCGTGCTGCTCTCATTCATCTCCGTCAGAGTGATTTCAAGTTGTGCATTTAAGACTCAAGTAAGCTCCTTTGCAAACACTCTTGAGAATAGGATCAAAATGGGAAGAGATTACATGTAATCTAATTATGTTAGGTTCCATTTGAAATCCTTCAGTGTAAAAATTAAAAGAATACGACACAGCTTTGCAATGTGCTGTAGTTCACATGGAAGTGACATGAGCATGTGGAACTGAGGCAACGTGAGAAAATATCATGTATTGGGTATACAGTAGCGTTTGCTTTAAATAGTCTAAACCTCAGGACTGGAATGGTTTGGTGAACTAAAAATAACTTCTAAGAACTTTACGCCCTCTGTCATTAATGTGACACTGGCCTTTGCCTTTATATGAAAAAGCTGGTGATCAAGAGATCTATATCAAAAGGGCAGCATCAATCATGATGCTGGTTAGCAAGGTTGTGCCTGGGGCAGCACTGACCCTGAAGATTGGCAGCTGCTCATGGGACAGACAGTGAATCCCTGTTGCTGAGTGCTCTGTACATTTACACCATAATCACGTTCTGGTAAGGGCTGTAAGAACATTCATAGTCACTAGAGATTGTTTTGAGTAATTCTTCATTTTCACATTCTTTCAAAATTACATAAGTGAATTAAATGAACAGCTGTAGGATAAGAAGCAGTAGTTTCACTGAAATTGCACCACCTTGTGATCCACACTGAATCAGGCCTCAAATTATGTATTGAAAGTCTGATACTCACGAGTGCTCCAAATGTGCTTGGAGGGAGGACCAAGAAACCCTGAGGTCTCACTCCCCTCATTCACTGAGTGCTGCAGGTGATCTGGGGGCAGGCTCTACTTTCCCTCTGTATCACCACTAATGCTCTCAATCCATGTGTGATCAAATTTAGAGCTGGAATATGTTTAGTTTGTCAGTTAGGTTTTGGGATGGAGGCTGTCCTTCCTAGACTTGAACTTGAGCACTACTCAACTTCGTGAACTGTTCTGTGAGATTCCTCAAAACTGGGATTGTAGAAAGTTCTTCAAAATGTTTTGTCCAGTTCTATTTCCATTATTCTGAGTTATGTCAAAACTGGATTCAGAAAACAGGTTATTTTCTCCTTTTGAATTCAATCTATGAGTTTAAGAAGTTTCTACAAAATCCCCCTAAGAAGGAGAAGGTCAGATTTCTCTTCAGATTTTCCTCTGATTTTAGAAAATGGATCAACCTGGAAAATGCAGACCTGCGTTTTGGCCTCCACCACAGGACTCACGTTCTAATTCCACGTAAGTCTATAGATCATTTGCCAAGGATATTTCTTGCCCAATTCCAGACATTTGGACACATCTTGATCTCATGTTGTACTCTGGGTCTGATCACAGAACAGCAGCAGGGGAATCCTTGTGTTATGGGCTCTACAACCAAAAGAAACAAATACAGTTCAAACAATGAAATAAGTTCTGTACCAGTTGCTGGCCAGATGGTATTGTGAATTGTTATAATCTATCAGCAAAACAGAGGAAGGAAGTGTTTTAAAGCAAGATTATATTATTTTCCTTAAGTTCTTATTACGAAATCTTCCTGAGGTGAACTTTCAAAACTTGAAAACCCTTCCAGAGGGAATGAATGGAACAGGACAAACCGCAGACTTGCTGGGGAGTAGTTAAATACAAGGGAGAAGAATAGTATGCAGTGAAATAAAAGAAGAATTCATTACCAAGCTTTCAGTTTGGGAAGACACATGAAGAAAAATACAAGTAACAGAAAGAAAGAAAAAAAAAAGTACATAAAAATATATGGTGTTTCTATCCTCTTAATAATTCTAGATTGGAAAGCACCCAGGGTCTTCCCTCCCACTGGAGGGAAATAAGCCTGAAAGCTGAGAAAGCAGATAAGGCCAGCAGTGACATATTCACTATATAGGGAGGCTGCAATATGTAGCAACTTGCTGCCAGCAAAGTGCCTTGAGATCCTTAAGAAAAAATGCTGGGAAAATGCATTTTATTCTTGCTGTCATTTAAGAAACAAAATACATTCGAAAACCATGAGAAAAAATGTGTCTTAAATGAAAACGACCCCTGACCATTAAGTACACTCCAGTCAAATAAAACACATCCTGTTTTTGTAACTTTTTATACACAGCAGATCCTGGTCTGTATAGACTCTTTCCAGCCAAGGATTTGACCCACAGTTGAATTTTTATTAGAAGCAAGGGAGGAGGTAATGGAAAATACACGGTGCTGCTGCTGCCTCAGTTAAGATAAAGGGTGAAATCTGAATTTGGGAAAATGCAGAAAATGGAGTAAGTCCATTGTACTGTACCTCAACTAAAGTTAGTTGGTAAAAAGAGCTTAGAAATCCTCTGGCAGGGCAAACATAGCTACAGTATCAGTTAATTAAATGACACAAAATGCGTCACCTAAAATACATCCTGGACTTTCCATATAGTCAAGAAAATGTGTCACACAAGCTGCATCAGCCTTTTCTTGATAATTTTGTTCTGAAACATCTGCAGTGAGATAGAGAAGCACAGTCATGTTGTGTCCTGCATCAGTCACCCCCAGGTCTTTTCCATGGGAAAAAGCAATCATTGGTTCTCGCCCCCCCCCCCACCAAG
>VZTI01001471.1:854201-865651 GCA_013397865.1 Struthidea cinerea
TTTCTCCCCCCCCCCCCCCCCAATACCTTTATTGTCCATAAAGAAATTGTTTTTAATTCTTGTCTAGATTTTGTGGGAGAGCTGGGAAAAGCCTGGTATGTGCAGAGGCTCCAGACAAGCTGTAGATGAACGGGGCCACAGGTGTAATCTAACCACTGGTTTTGTGAGACTGCTTATCCAGAGTTCTGAGCTCTGCTCTACAGCCCGTTTCCTGCAAGAAGTCAGCAGAGAGGATCCCTTCCTCTGGTACCCACTTTGGGTGGGATGGATCTCACTTAACCTTAGGTTAAGGTCCCTATGTTGGCAGTGTATGTGCCCGTGTGTAAACCAGGTGTCAGGGCTCCCATTCTGGGGGCTGGAGGGCACTCAAAGGGCTGGAGGGCATGAGACAGCTCATTATACAACACTTAGAGCTGACTGGATTGATGCCACCCTAAGCCCCACTGTCCAGACTTTCACTGATTACACTGGAAAATTGCTCCATAAGTCCTTGCTCAGATCTGATCACCAGTGAGTGAGTCTGGAGCCCTCTCAAGCTAACAAGCCCCGGTGCCTCCTGGCCGCACCAGAGCTTCTGCAGCCAGCTCACAGGTCAGCACCTACATGCAGACACCTAAATTTAGGCATCTTAATCTGTGTGCTGAGTGTAACCTTTACATTAGGTAAATGAATCTGCTTCCAGACAACTTGGTAGAAACACAGGTTTAAAATCCAGATTTGAATGACTTTGATGAAGTAAATGGAGAGAAGTGTTTGGAAAATATAATCTGAAGTGCACTGAGAACTGAATATAAACCAGTACAAGAACCAAAGAGGAATCTGCTCTGTCTGTGTGGTATCGAGTCTTTAAATATACACTTAACCTCCTACTCAGCTGTTCAGGTGCCAGAACAGGATCTGCATTTGTAGAAAAAGATCAGGCTTATTAGTCCTTTACAGGATTATAAAGTTATCTATTTTTGAGTAGGAAAAAGACACTTTGACATTGTTCATCCATACTGATAAGAAAGTGTTTACATTAAAGATTCTTAAAGAACCTTTAAACTGAAAGATTCTTGGTATAAGAATCAAGGATTTACAGATTTTAGTGTTTTCAGGTGGTAGCATTGTGTGTCTATGTGTTAAACACTTGGCATTTATACAGAGCACAAAACATCAGACAGTCTATTTTTAACAGAGATGGTCCATGTAACTGCATGTTTTTAATGCTTATTAAAGCATTGTCATGCAATGACAATGAGTGTCAGACAAATACCTTGCAATCAGGCAGCACTCCAAATCTGCTCCTGTGTTCACACTGGATATTGCTGATAATTATCCTCTTCCCAATCATATTATCATAGAAAACATAACTGGAAGGGACACTGAGATGGGCTCATCCACTCCTACCTACGCATTCTCCTACCCCCAGCTGGATCAGCAACACCTGAAGTTTTTAAGTAAGTACACTTTTTAAAATTGTATTAAAATAATACCTTGTTCTTTATGGGTTTTGTTGCAGGATTGGACATTGCTTGATTTCCTTTTGGGGGATGGGAATTGGATCAAAGAATTAGGTCAAATAAACCTCCATATTTTTTGGTATATTTGTAATCTTGGACAGAATGCAGCTACAAATTACCTGCACATACAAAGAAAGGAGACTGGTTTTTTTTTTCCAGCTATCATGTTTGGACATAACTGGAAAGGGAACAGTAGAATTTGAGGATATGGAGAGGAGAATTATTCTTCATCTAAAGCCTGCCTCTTCCTACAAAGAGTAATAAAGTCTTCTAATGATAATAGCAGGTGTCCAAAAGCCAGAATCTATTTCTGAGTAATGTCAAGTCATGCAGGTCTAATAACAGGAACAGAACCAAATTACCCCCTTGGATGCATGTTAGTCTTTTTTTACAAATGAGTGGAAGCTGTAGGTGTGCAGCTGAGCAGGATGTAGTTCAGAGCCTGCAACATTCCTCATAACTGAACCCCTTCCCATGGTGAATCAGTGTGAAGCTATAAAAAGAAAATGGGGATTCCTCGAGACAAATTCTAATCCCTGCTGGAGCAGATGGAAGAAACTGACAGAGAGCTCAGTGTGTTACAGGAGAACTCCCTCAGCACCGGTCAGATCCTGAGGTGGCCTAGAGCTGATATAGTGAAGAAACAAGGGGGCATCAAAACATCTCATCAATGAGGCTGTGAGCAGCCAGATCTCATTTAAAACCAGCAATAGAGTTGCTCCAGTTTAGCATGTGGATACCCACCTTTAGTTCCTAAAATTGAGATCTGGGACAATATTGTCAACATAATATTGCAAATGTCCCTCTGTGTACTCTGTGCGTTTTACTCCTTAAATCTGCTTTAAAAGGAAGTTCAGAAAAAAGAAATTAACTATAGATGCTCTGGCTCATATCTGTACTGAGAGTAATCCCCATTTCTTGGGGACCCAGGTCGCAGATGGGGAAGAAGCAAGCCATGAAAGCAGCTGCCAAGGCAGGAGTGACAGCCATCCCCAGAGCCACTCTGAAGTGCTGGCTCAACATTCACCCATGTTCACTGGTTGATTGTTCCAGCCCCTGTGCTCAAAATCTCTTACATCAGCTTCATTCCACTCCTGGGACTGTTACTCCAACAATCCTCTTTTCAGTGTCTCTTCTCCTTTCTCTCTTCTTTCTGTTTTTATTCTCAAACTGGCTCTTCCATGACCAAGGTACTACATAACCTACAGGCTTGCTTTCAAATTACAACCTGCACTTTACAAACACATTCAGCTGGTTTTCTCCAGCTCTGAGCTTTTTTGGAGCAGGGAGTACAGTGTCTTCTGGGGAGAGCCTTGTACTTTCTCAGCCTTAGGCACTGGTGTAATAAACATGATTTACCTTCCTAATGTCTCTGTAATTTCACTTCTGTAGATTGGTCCAGATCTAAACAACTGATTAGTGCTAATGTGCACTGAAGAAAAGTAGTCGGTTTTCCAGTATCAAAAAGCTGTGCAATTATGTACCTCTGTAATTTTGGGAGCATTGTGGATCCAACATGCTGTCTGAATTCCTTCTTGTACTTCTGTGGCTCTGAGACTGCACAGATGATATTATCACAGAATCACAGAATGGGTTGGTTGGAAAGGACCTTAAAGATCATCTAGTTCCAACCCAGTTTGGATGGCACTGCATATTCCAAAGCTGAAAGTAGGTCTTCATGAACTGTCATGAGTTGCCACTAGCGTCAATGCTTGAGAATTGCTGTGCCAGGTCCAGCAAACCAGCTGATGGAAACCTGGTGACAGTGAAATCCGTAAGAACCCAGCCACCAGCTTCAAACAGAGCTGGGATTCAGCTGTGTCTTGGGGTGCCTTGCAAAGTCAGAAACTCTTCCATCCTCAGCAATTCAAATGAAACATTGTGCCACTGTCAACAACCAAATCTGTATGTTCATGAAAAATGAACTTGAAAAACTTCACAGCCACAATTTATTCATATAATCATATTTCATTTGTCTCAGATGTCCAAATACATGCTGTTCATCTCCCTGAAGGTTTCCTGCTGGGAATAGTAGTGCCAGCTGAGGCACCCAGGTTCCTAGAGCTGAACATGCCAAGCACTCCTGAAACAAGAAGAAATTAAAAAAAAAAATCATAGAATCATAGAATATCCTGAGTTCAGAGGGACCCACAAGGATCACTGAAGTCCAAATTTAAATGAATTTACTACTTAGGAATGGTCTTCTTTTGCATCCTCCAGAACTACACATATAAACACTGATGAAGGAGAAATGCAGGTGGCCATGTTTAAAAATAAGTGATAAATTAAACTACATTATTTCAAAGAGACCTAACCAAACCCTCGTGTTTTGCATACTGTACAGATCTAATTGAACAAATCATGTACCCAGATTTAAGTAAATTAATGTCAGAGGGATTAAGCAGGATGTAAATCCAGGAAGCATTTGATTTCCTTGCCTCTGATGAGAAGAGAGGGGAAAATCAGCATGCACGTCTCTCTTGCTGTCTTGTGAAGCCCAAGCCCAAATTTCTCATACAAGTGGAATGAAAAACTGAAAATAAAAACAAAGATAATCTAGTCAGTCAGCTGTTTAAAATAAATGAAACTCTAAAAATTCACTAATGGGATTAGTTCATTGAAATATTCATTGATAATTAGTAAGTCTGTTGCCATATTAAGAACCTTTCCAGTACTAATTGGTTCAGTTCTCAATAAAACAGATGGATAATGATGAAAATCTCTAGTTCATTGCAGTGTTGCTGTTGTGCAGGAGGCTGCTCATGAAAACAACGGTGTAATTTTAAATGTAGGAGTTTAACATGATCGTGAAGGTTATTTTAGCCTGGTTTCCTGTGGAAATATGATCAGACTGTCTGTCTCCTGCTACATTTAACAGCAGGCTGGGGTTCTCAGTGATCTTAAGTATCCACCTCTCCTAAAAACACCGATGGCCGGACAGAGACTGGAGACACAAATTACCACCTCAAATTAGAGAAGAGCCACAGAGTTCACTGGGCACTGCTTTGTCTGTGCCAAGACTGCCAAAAGCCTGCACTCTTCCCACGACAGCACATCTGCCTAGGGAATGGTCAAGAAGACTGAAGGAACGGAGGCAAAGCGGGAGGGCAGGCGACATGGAGTGTTAGGGATTTTTATCCAATCAACTCGGGTTCTTTCTTCAACTAAAGGACTAGTAAACACTGTTGACAGCTAATTTGAATTCTGTCATGAACTGTCACAGTAACCTGAAGTTCCCCACGTATGTAAATCCTCTCTCTCAGCGTGTCTGTGTGGCACAAACACAAACACCCTATGTCTCAGCTCCCTTCCACAGCCCATAGCTCCTGGCTGGATGAGAGCAGGGCTGGTTCTGAGCACCGTGTATCGATTGGCACACGTGTGCCCATGGATTGGTCAGGAGGTCACACCACAGAGAGCATCACTGAGCCTGTGCTGCAGCCTCTTCCTCAGGGCAAGCATTCATTTCTGTCTTTTTGTTCTGCTCAGCATAATTTTCCTGCAACTTTTAACATCTCTTCCAATCTCCTAGACAGATCCAGGGGACTGGCAGACATAATTTCCTGAAGCTTTTTCTTTTTCCTTCCAAACTAAAATCATTCTTTATTATAAAAATGCCCCTTTCAATTTGTGCATTAATATTTCCTAAACACAGAATAATTTTCTTTGCTCATTATGTATTACTGCTTCCTCTGCTTGGAAACAGGAACCACGAGCACTTTGACACAGAGAGTTACAGGATGTTTCTCCACGATATCAGACAGCTGTGTTGGATCAGGCCATCGCCCCTTCCTTTGTGCCAACACACTGTGAATTTAACATGTGTGGCCTTGATAAGATGAAAGTGTGTGGTGAGAGTATCGGGGCCAGCTGGATGGTCTGAGCCCAACCTGCTGCCTGGCATTTCCTTCCATAAAGAAAATGCACATGAGCAGTTGGCAGCTTTCCTGGTGACTCCTTGTCCTGCCTCCTGGCTGCCACGTCTGACACAGCACAGGGGAGACAAGATGTAAGATAAGGTAAAATATACACCATTAAGATATGTAAGTCACCACCAACCCGGTAATGGGCAGTGTTCTGTGCCAAGCCCCTTGCAAGAAATGTTGCAAGGACACATAAAAGCCTCCTCCTCCTCCTCCTCCTGCGCCAGTCTGGTGTGGACATGTCTGGCTTCAGCTTCTGACTGAACTAATTTTTTCTGGGACTTTGTAAACTTTTCTTCCCAAGGTGGATGTTACTGTCTGTGTCATCCCTGTGCACCTCTGATGTTGGTGGTGCCAAGGAACACCTATTAGGATTCTGTCATTCTCGTGCTCATTTGTAAGATTCTGATTTTCTTATTGGATAAAAACCCAGTTTAATTGGAAATAAGCATTTTCCCTGGTTCTAATATGATGGTTGTAATGAGATGAAAAGGATTGAAAGAAAATGAAACGAGCTGAAAATTGGCCAAGGGGCAGGAAACAGGTGAACCGAAGAGTCCAGAAAATTCAGTGCATTTTGCTACAGTAAAGCAGTAACCGGCAGAGGCAGGGACAAGCTGGGTAGAGGGTGCAATTTTGTGGTGAGAAGTGTCATTTGCAAAAGGGGCTTGGAGCAAAGCCAGGCCACAATAGTGGCTGTTCCCAAGTATGGACAACTTTAGGTAAACTTTTGCTCTTGGCCCCAAACAGCAGATACAAGTTACCTCACCATTCACAGCAATGTTTTTGTCTGTAACCACAGCAGAGAGACACTGACATCTGGAAGTGCATCCTAAGATGCAGTTAGAGAATCATCAGGCTGAGAAGATTCTGGTACTCCTTTCTTCCAGTGAGGTCCCTGGCTGAGGTCAGTATTTGTACCTTTCATGTGGGTGAAGGGGAAGTTCACATCCCCCGCAAGAGGCATCAGACCAGTTTGCCTTGGTTCCCTACTGAGATCATTTGGGCTGGGACAGAGTTGCTTTTCGTTACAGCACCCTGCATGGGGCTGGTTTGGATTTGTATTGGAATCAGTGTTGATAGATCAGGGATGTTTTTGTTATTGCTGGGCAGGGCTTACACACAGTCAAGGCCTTTCATGCTCCTTGCCCCACCCCACCAGTGAGGGGGCTGGGGGTGCCCAAGGAGTTGGGAGGGGACACAGGCAGGACAGCTGACCCCAGCGATATCCCAGACCATACAGGGTCATGATCAGCACGTAAATCTGGGGGAAGGAAGGGGGGGGACATTCTGAGTGATGGCTTTTGTCTTCCCAAGTCACTGTTACATTTGACAGAGCCCTGCGTCCTGGGGATGGCTGAACACCTGACTGCCCATGGGAAGTAGGGAATGAATTCCTTGTTTGGCTTTGCCTGTGTGCACCATTTTTGCTTTACCAAATGAACTGTCTTTATGTCAACCCATGAGTTTCCTCACTTTTACTCTTCTGACTCTCTCCCTGATCCTGTTGAGGGAAGTGAGTGAGTGGGGCTGAGTCACCAGCTGGGGTTAAACCCTGAGACTGGGGCAAGGAATGGAGAGCAGGAGGAGCCTGGAGAGACACCGGGAGCAGGCAGCTAATTTAGATACTGACCAGCCCTGCGGGGGAGAGAGTGTCTATTGATTATGTAGGGAGCCTTGCAGGATTAAGTGTCTAAACAGGGAACCTAAGGTTAGATCCTCTGAGGGAAGGAATGAATATCACCTTTTTTCCAAGCCTGTTATAGTCTCACATATTTTATAATTCTGGTCTTTGTTCACATCTTTAAAATCTCACATACAAAAAAATCTAATGTTAACACCAGGGAAATAGAAATCACTTTAAAAGTGAGGACAATGCAAGATAAACGATGAGTGTGGGGAGAATAAGAGAAAGACAGCAAATGAAGAGGAGCAGAAATGGGTGTAGTGACAAAAGGGCTTTGGTCAATCACCTGGTTCACAAGCGGAAGGGAGAATAAACAGCACCCATTACACGGAGCAGTGCTGCCACACAGTGTCTGGGAAACAGCTCTGAGCAGTTACTGCAAAACATTGCAGCAAAAGTGACACTGGGAGCTTTCTGTTTAATGTCAAGAGCAAACAGGACACTGGATTGTTTGCTGAAGGAATGCTAAATGTAAAGGCAGGAGGCAGCAGTACTGCCAGGTGAGCACCTAATCTGGGCCTGACTGGCAGGTGATTAGCCTGGTTCACAGGCTGCTGCAAATTCTCAATAGCAGTCATTGAGTTAAAACTGGATTCAAATCCTTTCTCTTAGCAGAATAATCAATATTTTTTTTTAAATGTAACTTTCTCTTAAAGTACACGCTAAAAATTCTGATAGTCTCCTATACATTAATCCTGTAACTGATTTTTAATTATTACTTCAAGTAATTAGAGCCTCTATAAAGAGAAGGCTTATATATATATGTAACTTACTCTGACTTTTCAAAGAAAAAAAACCCAGGGCTAGGACTCAAAGGAGGTTTGGTAGCAAAGTCATGTGAATTCCAGGCGTGGACAGAGTAGAGAGGCTTCATGCCCTTAGAAAATCCCATCACAGTTACACGTTGTCCTGAAGTTTCTTTGCTATTTCTATCTTAATAGCAATATAGAAAACATAAATTGTCTAAGGACCCAGAAAAAATGTTACACAGACAGCACCCATCCTGTGGTGCTGGAACTCAGCTCAGAATCCTGGCTAAACAGGAACAAAAATGCAAAATCTTTTTTCATCTTTTCTTTAGTCAGTCCTGGAGGGTTCCACATCAGACAAACCATGATGCACTAGGCTATCTCATTGCTAGCAGAATTTACAAAGCAGAGAAATAAATTATTTTCCTTGGCCTGGGTGCGAGAACAGGACCCTGCTCTCCCTGTTATCCTGGAACTACTACACACCTGACCAGAATTAAGCAGTCTTTGAGTTCTAAAGGTGCCAAACCCCTCTGGCTCCCTGTGGGATTTGAATGCCTTCAGCAGTATTGAAAATCAGGTCACAAGATCCTCTGGGAATGCCAACATTCGACAAGAGATAATTTACATGAAACTCTGCTAGGGATATATCTGCCTCATGTTCCATAAAATAGTCCCAAGTTTTCATCATAGCATTCCAATTAATAGAAATGTCTTTATGGATATATTTACAAATTTACATACATGTATGTGGATTTCCATTTCAGCTGCATCCCAACAAGGTCTGCCTTTGCCCTGGGCTGACCTGCTATTTATAGCAGCAGGTGCTCCTGGAAGATGCATATCCCATCTGGGCTTGCTGAAAGCCAAGGAAATAAAGACCCAAATAAATACCTGTGCTTCATAAAGGAAGGGATCCTGTATCTTTATTGTCCATGCATGGTATCTAACAACATCACAATGGAGAGCACAGAGGGCTTTACAGCACCTAAGCACACTTGAATCTCAAAACATCTTTTCCTGCATAGTGTGATATCCTGATAGTTTCTGGAATGATCTGAGGATGAAGTTGAGTCATGTTCTTTGTCATTTCCCTTTCTATATTTTATGAGGATCAATACAGCTAAAGGTTAGAAAAGCCCTGTCTGGTACTTGCAATCCTGGCTTCTGGCTGTCTCCAGTTGAAAGTGTGAGCTCAGCCATAACCACAATGCTGCTGGCAAATGCTATAAAAAGGAAATCTGCCTGAAATCAGAAAGTTTTTTCAGTACTTTTTCAGAGAAGGCAGCAGCAGGTCTGCTAAATGCATTGGGGAAGCTGCAGCCAAAAACAATCTGTAATGGGGGTGGGTGTGAAAGGAAACATGAGGTTGTCAATCAAAGTTAAAAAGAACTGAATTTCCAGGGAGCTGGAAACACTATATAAAAAATAAGCTTTTTGGAGAAGACCACAAAAAAAATTCTTTCCTTGGAGATGGACAGAAAAAGGACAAGCAGATGGAGAAGGAGAAGGAACTGGAAGAAAAATAATCAGGTTGTATTCACAAGTCTGAAAGAGGTCAGTGGTCAGAGTTTCAGGGGATTGGGAACTCCTCCCAGAGCAAGCACACAGGTTGTATTCTTAGTGTGCTGGCCTTTGCCACACCAAGCAGGGACTTTGAAAACTGCTGAGATCTATATAAGATGATCTCATTTGCTTCTAAATGTTTCTTTTTTTTTCCTTGCTACAGATTCCTACCACTTAAATTTCGGAAGAATTTTTCAGTGAATTGACCATGAGGTACAAACAACCATGAGAAAAAGAAAATGGTCAAGTGGGGAAAGCCCAGAGCAGAATTAGCTCTCAGGTCTGACAGTGACCTTCAACACTGAAAAATGTACATAAATCCACTGTTGCTCTTACAGCAGAGCCACAAAGCCGAGGGATCTAAGGGGTCATTGTGTTAGGCAACATAAAATCAATAAACAGAAAGTGCATTCCCACACTAAGTGGTTACTATCTGTGTAAGTAAATACATTATTAATCACAAAATTCAAGTGGTTCTTTCATGAGGCTGACAATCACAACTGAAAAGCCTCAGTTGTCACTACAGTCAAAAAAGCTGTAGGGGTTCAACAGACACTGATGAAAACTGGAGACACATCTGGGAACCTACAAGTACTTTGTAACAACTCACAAGAACATGAGGATCAGGAAGCAGGAGCACAGATTTACATTTACAAGATATGCTGGACATAAATCTATTCCACTTTAGGGTACCTGAATCTTGTGGAACAAGGCTGCTTGGTCTTTGGGCTTGTGAGCATCTCCTGGCAGATGAGATTGTTCATCAGCTGCCTCATCCACATGGCTGCCCCTCTTTTAGCTTGATTTTTGGAACACAGGTGACCAGAAGCATAAGCAATAATCAAGATGAGCTGTGGATGTACCTGTATGTCCCTAAAATACTCTGAATTTTAAAATCACATTTGAAGTCTAAAATCACCAAATCACCTCCTAAAATCACATTTGCCTTTTTTTTTCTTCTTGAATGCACCATATGAACTGCAGACTGACTCTGTAGAACCAATTAGAACACAGAAAACCTTTCCCATAGCAATTTCCAGATTATGAGCTCCCAGTGAATAAACTATCAATTTATTAGTTCCCAAGTATATGACTCCATGCCCTGTAGAACTGAATTTCATCTCATGCCAGTTACTCTCAGCCTCAAAGTGATGTCATTTTCTCTGCATGACACTGCTGTTCTGTCATGATAGATCCCACCCCAGTGCCGCTGACAAGTTCACTCAGCACAGTCCTAATCTCTATCCTGTGGTCATAGAGGAAAATGCTTGGTGGAATCTGAAGAAATTATCACAAAAGTCAACATTTACGAGTGCTCTGCAACACCCCAGCTACTCATTAATGATACCACCGCCCACCCAGGCCTTCCAGCGCAGGAGTCAGGTCTGAGAGCGGGACCGAGGGAGGCTCTGTGTGGATGGTCTGTACCAGGAATAGTGCGTCCAGCAGCACCAGGGAAGGGATCCTTCCCCTGTACTGGGCACTGCTGAGGCCACACCCTCGAGTGCTGTGTCCAGTTCTGGCCCCTCAGTTCAGGAAGGCCATTGAGGTACTGGAGCGTGTCCAGAGAAGGGAAACGGAGCTGGGGAAGGGTTTGGAGCACAAGTCTGGTGAGGAGCAGCTGAGGAAACTGGGGGGGCTTTGCCTGGAGAAAAGGAGGCTCAGGGAGGGACCTTATCGCTCTCTACAACTCCCTGACAGGAGGGTGCAGCCAGGTGGGGGTCAGGCTCATCTCCCAGGCAACCAGCGACGGACAGGACACGGTCTTAAGCTGTGACAGAAGTAGTTTGGGTTGCACATTGGGAAGAACTTCTTCACAGAAAACGTGATTAGACATTGGAATGGGCTGCTCGGGGAGGTGGGGGAGTCACTGTCCCTGGAGGTATTTAAGGAAAGTCTGGACGTGGCACTCAGTGCCATGGTCTGGTTGACAAACTGGTGTTCGGTCATAAGTTAGACTCGATGATCTCAGCGGTCTTTTCCAACCAAATCGATTCTGTGCGCCGCCAGCACCGCCGGGTCA